>JANRMT010028174.1:100086828-100107766 GCA_026402145.1 Polypterus bichir lapradei
ATTGTTAATGTAATTGTTGTATATATATATATATATATATATATACAACAATTACATTAACAATCATGTTACGTTATTTTTAAATTTTTCCTTTTCTTTTTCATACCTTCTTTAACACACTACTTCTCCGCTGCGAAGCGCGGGTATTCTGCTAGTCTCTAATAAATTGCAAATAATGAGACTGTTGGTGATAATTAGTGCTGATTAGAACACTGAGCAAAACATAACAGGTTTTTAAGTTTGCCAATAGATATTTCATTCACTTAATCCAACTTATTAAGAGTTAGAGCAAGGGTGGGCAAATGCGTATTTGGGGACCAACTTTCTGACTCAAATGAGGTAAGCAGTTCCACCTCAAGATGAGAGGGGGTGCTTACACTAACATTATTGTCTACTTCCTCTTTCTAAAACAAGAAAAAAATATGATGCCTGACCCTGCCCCACCACCCAGAGAAAGCTCTGGCCCCTACAGTTTCAGCCCCATAAAGCTGGCCCATTCCCAGAAGGTGGAGTCAAATGCCAATCTGTCTCTAGCAGAGGACAGAGCTCCTACTAGTTTTTCAAGTGCTGAAGCCTTATTTTGATGTTTCTTGTTTGAGCCATTAGCAGCTGCCTTTTCCTATTGCTATTAAAAGGGGTTACCAGGGTGGTACCCCAACCTTTTTTTTGGGTCTCCAATTTATCAGCCTGCCCAGTCACCTCTTACAGAGCAATGCACCAAAAATGTAGCAATTTTAAAGTAAAGTGATTTCACTATGACATTGCTCTAGTCATGAATTTGAAACCATTTGCTTCTGCACAAACTGTTATTATCTACTGAGATGTTGGTCATTGAAACAACTGAACCATTGCAAAGACTGTTATTTGTTTGTATGCAAATGTTAGCACAATAGTGTGCAAGCTATCCTCAAACTACATCTTCTGTATTTAATGGGGGTTTAATTAGCACTCCATGTACAATCATCTAGTGTATGTAGTTTTTTTATTTTTTACTATATTTTAAGGGATAATAAAAGCCCAAGGATATTTTATTTAAGGTTCTTTTTTTTGAGTGAGAAACAGTCCCATTGCTGAACTCAGAAGTAATTAACACCAACACCCCTGCCATTCAAATGGTATTTTCCATGAGTAAGTAAGTAAAAGGGAGTGAGATTAGGAAACTTTCAGTTGTGTGATGGCTGCTATAAGGGCATGCAGGTGATGAGAAAAAAAATAAACTCACTGAAGAGTGGAACAAATGATTGTATGGCCTCTACCTCACATCAACAATGCAGATAGGTGCTTGTGAGAGAGATTACATATAGACATCAAAACTGTAATCTAGAAATGAGTGTGGCAACAAATAAAAAACCCAAAAATTACCATTCCCATGAGGATTGGAAGATTTTTTCTCACAATATTATATTGTAAATGTGTTTGTCTGCTGTCCCAAGCATGCATAGCTACTCTGAATAAAGGAAACATGGACTAAAGAACCATAAGAGTGGTTTGTTTGACTTGTCCTCAGATTTAGAGTTGTCGCCTTGTGTTAACTCTACGCGTGCTCGTTTCATTAATGAGTCAGTGATTAATTAGTTTGTTGATTTGTTTGTGGCATCTGATGCCGTTAGTAATGTTCATAATGTTGAGTTAGCAGTTCAATGTTTTAATGACCATTGTACTGATATTTTGAATAAGATTGCTCCTTTTAAAATCAGGCAGCATTCTGTTACCCACTCAGTTCCATGGATGAATGACTCCATTCGTAATCTTGGGCGTTCTTGTCAAAAAGCAGAGCGTCTATGGAAGTCTACTAATCTGGAAGTTCATTGTTGTCACTTAAAGGATTTACTTACTTCTTTTAATTATTGGTTAGGGATGCTAGAACAGCTTATTTTTCTAATCTTATTCAGACTCACAAGCGTAAGCCCAAAGTGCTTTTTGATACTATTCACAATATTATTTCTCCAACTCAATCTATTGCTCAGGTTTTTTTCTGATAGTGACTGTAATAATTTTCTTACATTTTTCATTGGTAAGGTTGTTCGGGCTAATATTGTTCCAGCTGTCTTACGTAATGATCTCATTCACTCATGTTCTGAATCTTTTGTGTTCTCAGAAGTTTCACTTTCTGATCTTTCTGACTTTCTCAGAAAGATGAAACCTTCATCATGTCCTTCTGACCTGTTGCCAAAGTCATTAATGTTAAAAACTTTTAGTTGTATAGGTCTGTGCCTTTTGAATATCATAAATTGCTCCTTCAGATCTGGTGTGGTTCCATTGTATTTTAAGCATGCTGTAATTCAACCGCTGTTGAAAAAATCTAATTCAGATCCCTCTATTTAGAATAATTACAGGCCAATTTCAAAACTGCCTTTTATTGCCAAAGTTGTGGAAAAGGTGGTTGTGCCTTCTTAGAGGAGCGGCGGTACTTTGATTCTTTTCAAACTGGTTTTTAGAAGCAACATTCAACAGAAACAGCTCTTCTTAAAGTTTTTAATGATCTTTTAATTGCTGCTGATGCAGGCCAGTGCTCTGTGTTTGTGCTATTAGATCTTACTGCAGCTTTTGATACAATGGACCAACGGATTTTAATTCATAGATTAGATCTGTTAGGTGTCTCTGGCTCTGCTTTGGACTGATTCTCCTCTTATTTGTCGAATAGGAGGTTCTCTGTCTGTGTGGCTGGCTTTTCATCCGACTCTGTTCCTTAGACATGTGGAGTGTCACAGGCCTCGGTTCTTGGACCTGTACTCTTTATATATTCTTCCCCTATCACAGATCCTTAACTCTTTTAAGGATATCTCATATTATCTCTATGCAGATGATATACAGCTATATTTTTCATTTAAACCTAACCAAATTAATACTTTGGTCACTTTGGTTTATTGTCTATCTCAGGTTAATGACTGGCTCAGTAGTAATTACCCGCAGTTGAATTCATGAAAGACTGAGGTACTAATTGTTGCTCCTCCTGTTCTTCATTCTGAGATTAGTTTAAAATTATCTTCTGTCTTTCCTGTTATTAAATTGAGTTTACGTAACCTTGGGGTTATTTTTGACCAGTCCCTGATGCTTGATTCATATGTAAGATCAGTCAGCCACTTCTGTTTATTTCATTTAAGAAATCTTTCTAAACTAAGAAATGCTGTTTCAAAGTCAGAATTGGAGATGCTTTTTCGTTCTTTGATTTCCTCATGACTTGATTACTGTAATGCTCTTTAAACGGGTTTGAGCAAGTCTTCTCTCTCATGTCTTCAGTAAGTCCAAAATGTAGCTGCCAGGCTATTTACTCGCACTAGCCGGGGTAGTCATATCACCCCATTTTGCACACACCGCACTGCCTCCCAGTGTTTTATAGAATTCATTTTAAAGTTTTACGACTTACTATCAGAGATTTGCATAGACAAGCTCCTGAGTACCTAGCCTGCTCCAACGCTGTATAGCTTGTCAGACTCTTAGATCTGGGCAACAGGGCCTTTTAGTTGTTCCACGCATTCGGCTAAAAACACGTGGAGATTGTGCCTTTCAGTCTCCGGCACCAAGACTATGGAATAGCCTGGTTTATAGTCTGTGTTCAGCTAAGTCTGTTGAATTTTTAAAAAAAACAACTGAAAACATTTCTTTTTAAACAGACAGTGCTGATGAGTTCATATTTGTTTATTTATTATTTTTATTAGTTTTTGTTTATGTTTTGTTTTAACTGTTGTATTTGTATTGTATTGCTGTTCAGTGCTATGTGACCTATTTTCTGTGAAGGGCGCTATATAAATAAACTACTATTACTACTACTACTACTACTACTACTACTACTACTACTACTACTATTATCCCTGCCAAAAGTGAGCCTAGAAAGAAAAAGGTGAAAGAATTGAAACCTCAGTTAATTGGTCAACAGTCACATTTCACACAACAAAGCTCAAAAGTAAAGGCAGCCACAGAAGCATAATTCTGGCTGAGTCATATTATTGCTAAACATAAAAAATCCCTACAGGATATAGAAATTATAAAAGAGGCATTTGTTGAGACTGCAGACTCATTCTTTTGAGATTTTAAGAACAAACCTGTAATAGTGTCCGCTATTAAATTCATTTGATTATTAAAAAATAAAGTTACATGTCATTACAAAGTAATAGCTGATCATTTGATATAGCATCTTTAAAAGAACATAAGAGACTATGAGTGTTTTTCAGCCCAGTTACATGAGTCAATGGACCTACTATAAATGATACAGCACAATTGTGCTTCTTTATTAGGATGATAGTTAAAGACATGGCAGCAAAGAGAAACCACTAGCAGTTTTACTAATGAAAGGACACACTTAGGGTAAGGATATTTTTCATACATTCAAGGACTTTATTAATAAAATACCACTTCCAATGTCCAAGTTAGTATCAATTACCACAGATGGAGCACCTGTAATGGTGGGCCATTCCAAAAGATTCATTGCCAGATGCAAAGAGGTGGACACATTTCCTGGCTTCACTGCATAATAAAATACTTTGTGAAAATGCTGAACGTGAAAGAGGTCATGGATTTTTCTGTGAAAATTTCCTGTTCCGTTTGACCAAAATCTCTTCAAAGACGTTACTTTAACTCTTATCTGGAGGAAGCTGACACAAAGCACATTGATGTCAGATCTGTTGCTGCACACTGATGTCAGGTGGTTGATGGGTTAAATTCTTCTAAGAGGTTTTGGGAGCTGCTGCCTGAGATAACAGAGTTTCTCCTAGTTACAAAAAATGTTGAATACAGACAAATTGAGAACAAGCACTGGCTGTTAGGTTTGGCAGGTCTAACTGATCTGATCAACATGTTAAATCAGCTAAATTTAGAGCTGCAAGGTAAGGAGAAAAGTATCCAGATATCAGAAAATGCGCCACCTGTCTGATTGCATGTTTTGGCCAAACTTATTTATGTGAATCAGCCTTTTCCCACATTAAACCCAAATACCAGCCACCCTGACTGCTTTTTTTTAGCCTACTTGAGGTTAGTTACCAGCAGCTAATGCCCCAAATATGCAAATCAAATCATCAGAATAAGGTAGGGACACTCAGCCTTTAAGCAAGGGGATTTTTTGAGATTGGTAGGTCATGTTGTGTGATTGCAAGTCGAGAATTATATAGACACGCCAATTTACGCAGTCATTCCAAGATAAACATTATTTAATAAAGGGTACTGTCTCCTTTGATGACTACTGACATCATATACTTTAGAGGAGCCCTAAAGGTGATCCACAGACGCACATATGTTACACTGCTTAAAATAATTGTACTCAGGTTATGAAATTTCAAGTTATAAAAGGGTTTTCAGCAATAGATTAGCTCTTACATTAACTGCAGGAAGACTGCACACCTGGGGCCTCATGTTTAAAGGATGCGTACGCACAGAAATGTTGCGTAAGAACTTTTCCACGATCAAATCGCGATGTATAAAACCTACACTTGGCGTAAAGCCACGCACTTTTCCACGGTACCTCATACCTTGTCGTACGTAAGTTCTCCGCTCGGTTTTGCAGACTGGCGGCACCCAGTGTCAAAGCAATGCTACTGTTCCTGTGTGGTTACACCTTATTTTCCTGACGCGGCTTTATAAATACACTGAAACTAACCGCATATTGTATATTAGTGTAACGCATCTGATTTTAATTAACTTGTAACAATATAATGGTCCAGGGAATAGCCATAGTATTCCAAATACCATAACTGCTTTAGCGTTGTTACTCTCACTGCACCTTCTTCTTCTTCTTCTTCTTTCAGCTCCTCCCGTTAGGAGTTGCCACAGCGGATCATCTTTTTCCATATTACTCTCACTGCACCTCTCGGAGTATTTATATCACTGTATCTGAGTGTGAATCACAGCAGCAGCTGATCGGAAAGAGAATTATCGGTATACAGCTTCAAGGACACACTGTCTCAGCCACGGCAAAACGTTTCAAAGCCTTTCCTGTACGGACCACGCAGTTCAGAAACAGTTACATCCCAAGAACTTTAAACACACTCAATCAATTGCTCCTTGTAGAACTGTTTGTACTTATAAGTACAATCACCCCACTGTAAACTTGCACTACAGTTATAATATCGCACAACCTGCGCCACTTTATAAAGCGCATATTTACATATGATGACGATATCATTTTTAAGGTGAAATGCAGCAAAATATGTTTATTATATTATACAGATAAAACTTTAACTTCATTTAAATAATCTATATTCTTCACTGGGAGTGTCATGAAGGATAGAATAATTAAACATGTACTCCAAGATATTTCAATGTTCCTTAAAAGTTTTGAAGAATCGACACTCTAAGCTTACAGATGGCTTAACTTCTATTACAGAGCTGATTGTGTGGTGATTGGGTATTTGGGGAAAGAAAAGCAAGGACTGCAGTGGCGGCTACGCCAATATATATTGAATATAAAACAGAAAGAGAAAATTACAACACAACTAAAAACGCAGCGACAAATTTCAGCAAAAGTTAAATGCTTGTGTCATGAGCACGAGGCGGCTATGCAGTGTCTGCAACGGACGTGGCCATCCACCGTGCATAAGCTACCTTACTGACATTGGCGGGCAAGGGAGCCACCGATTCTTCCTCTGCCCAGTGCCACCACAAGCCTAGAGCCACCCCTGAGTACTGCTGCAATAAATTATTTCATTGAAGGTCGCACACAATCACTGCGCTGTGAAACTCATGTTTAATAACGTGCTTTAACTCCTATCATCATAAAAATGATATCACGTATACATCTCAGTATTTTAGTTATTCAGAGAGCTGTAATATCACGAATGTAATGGAATCTGTGTCCAGTTGGAGGAAGAGAGCCGGTTTAAGAAGCAAGTAGTGATTCACACACATAGAGCACATAGAAGATCAAATACAAAACAAAGCATTTAATGTGCTACTTTAATTATGATGTGATTTGAGAAACTGGTTTAATTAGACGATTTTAAAATGAAGTTTATGATGTTCTACTTTAATGACAAAATAAACTACGTAATTAAAGTGTAAATGTCGAGATTGAAGTTGACATTTCGTGCTTTTTCACCACTGTGTGCCTTTTTTTCTCTGTACCCTAATAAGCTTTCATATGACACTCAGACAGTGGGCTAGAACTCGCCTTTTCACGGCGACTTTGATATGTGACTTCTTTTTTATTTCCGGCACTGTGCGATTTTGTGAACGTGAGCTTTCAAGTTTCACCAACACGCTATGTCACTCGATCAACTTCCTTTTTGTTGATTATACCACAGTTTAATTAAACAAATAGTATGTTTTTCCTTTGCCTCCACTTGGTAATCGCTGAAATTCTTATACTGTCCCCCGTGCTTTTCCCATTGTCTTTTCACAGAAGGCTGAGCTTAAGGGCGATTTATATTCATTTGCATATTCAAAGAGGCGTAATTCTGGGAGGAGTTAGGGCGTTACATAAAGCGCGTGCATGAGCGTTACTTTTCACGCTGATCGGGATTTATGTAGCAGAAGAACGTGGAAGTTGGAGTACGCACAGATTCCTGCATCTGGATTTTACTGTGCGTAAGCACATTTCGGCTTTTGTGCTTACGCCATGTTATAGTGCGAGTTCTACGCACGGCGTTATACATGAGCCCCCTGGCCCTTTTAGCTTTCCCATCTGAAGTAAGTTACAATCATTAAGGTGTCCAGCTCATGCTTAATGTCTCTGATTCAGACTGCAGATACTTTGCTCATACTATATGTTAGTGATTGTAATATGACTTACATGGTAAAAGAAGGTAGCCTGAATTATTTTAGGTTTGTATGAACATTTAACTATGTATTGTCATATGCATGGGAGACAGTTTAATGGCTCAGGTAATGGTAATTCTCCACCAATCCAGTGGTGTTCTCTATTTTCCTCCCTCTGCAGACTGGAAGATTGACGGCTCTCCTCCAACAGTGTCACCGCTGGTGTATGTCCACCTGGACCCTCCTCTTCCTGTCCGGCGGCCATATAACCAAAAGACCCACCATCTTGTGCAATCTGAATAGAATTCTGGTCTAAGAGACTTGATTTTACATTTCCACATGTTTATTTTGATTTCAAATTATTTCAATTATATGGGGTCAGCCCACATGTGCCTCAGCACTCTGTCTCTGTTGATCTTATTACAGTGTTTACTGTAAAACAGGGAGCGATTCTAGATCTACTTGTAGCTTTGATACTTTAAGGGTAGGTCTAAGTTATTTCATGACAATCATGGTATGTGGGAATTTGCCACATGAAACTACATTCTAAGTTGAATCATATTTTATTTATTTTACAAAATAAAAAGCTTGTTCTTGTGTTTTATAATAGGTCCAATGTGAACAAAAGAATTGAAATTCACCAAGTCAAAAATGTTATTCAGTATTAATCTGCATCTTGAGATTGCATACATATTCCAAAATAGCTAATCTATGTCATATTAAGAAGGAAAAAAAGAAACAAAAGCAAAACATTGTTGTGAGATTTGGCCATTTCAGAAAGAGAGAGGCTGTGTGCTTCACTTTGTCTCTCGTCTTCCTCCACGGCAGCCTCCAGGGCTAGGGGTGTGGATTCACTTTGGACAGTTCTAGCCAAGTACCATAATTGGCATTGAATGTTAATGTCCATATGTGAACGGCTGTTGCTGTTCTGCAAACAATTAGACAACAGAAACTGTGCTGCTGCCCAGTATCAAAATGCATGTGTGTGTTTTGTTGTCATTTGTGAAGACCATGGAGCGGCTGCTGCTTCACCACCTGAGGCCAAAGGTCCACCACGCCCTCAACCCTCTGCAGTTCACATACCAGGAGAAGGTGGGAGCGGAGGATGCCATCATCTACAGCATATGTTACACCGATCCCTCTCCCACTTGGACAGAGGCAGTGGTGCTGTAAGAATTATGTTTCTGGACTTCTCTAGCACCTTCAACACCATCCAACCTCTGCTTCTTAGTGACAAGCTGACAGAGATGGGAGTAGATTCATACCTGGTGGCATGGATCGTGAACTATCTTACAGACAGACCTCAGTATGTGCATCTAGGGAACTGTGGGTCTGACATTGTGGTCAGCAACACAGGAGCGGGGACTGTACTTTCTCCGGTCCTGTTAAGCCTATATACATCGGACTTCCAATACAACTCGGAGTCCTGCCACGTGCAAAAGTTTGCTGACGACACTGCTATTGTGGGCTGCATCAGGAGTGGGCAGGAGGAGAATTATAGGAACCTAATCAAGGACTTTGTTAAATGGTGCAACTCAAACCACTTACACTTGAACACCAGCAAAACCAAGGAGCTGGTGGTGGATTTTAGGAGACCCAGGCCCCTCCTGGACTCCGTGATCATCAGAGGTGACTGTGTGCAGAGGGTACCGACATATAAATACCTGGAAGTGCAGCTGGATGATAAATTGGACTGGACTTCCAATACTGATGCTCTGTGCAAGAGATGACAGAGCCGACTATACTTTCTTAGAAGGCTGGGGTCCTTTAACATCTGCAATAAGATGCTGCAGATGTTCTATCAGATGGTTGTGGCGAGCGCCCTCTTCTATGCGGTGGTGTGCTGGGGAGGCAACATAAAGAAGAGGGATGTCTCACGCCTGGACAAACTGGTGAGGAAGGCAGGCTCTATTGTAGACATAGAGCTGGACAGAATGACATCCGTGGCAGAGAGACAGGCACTGATCAGGCTCCTGTCAATCATGGAGAATCCACTGCGTCCACTAAACTGTATTATCTCCAGACAGAGGAGTAGCTTCAGCGACAGTCTGCTGTCACTGTCCTGCTCCACTGACAAACTGAGGAGATCGTTCCTCCCCCACACTATGTGACTCTTCTGTTCCACCCGGGGAGGTAAACGTTCGACTGAGTATGTGTACAGCACAGAATGAAGGTACAAGAACTGAACAGATGTTATAATAATACATGTAGTTTTGACCAGGTTGAAGTTTAGTAAGTTTAGCAGAATAAATTTACCATAGGCAGAGAGGTAGCGCCGAGCTGACATTCTTGCCTCACAGTGCCAGGGTCTGCATTGAATTTACACATTCTCTTCATGCATGAGTGTCACTGAGTTTAATTGCTCAAAAAGTGGTTGAATTAGGCTGATACTCACCAGTACATGGTACCAGTACCTGTTCCAATATCAACATAGAGTACTGGAACCTTTTCATAGCATACTGTTGACTACTGCCACCTTTTCTAAAATCTTTACGGGAGGCCTCCCAATTCATACTTTGACCGATTGACATTGTATTATGATGATCTTTGTTTCATTGTAAGCAGCACCTGATCCTAATGTAGCAGTGTACCGGCGGCACCTCTTGGAAAATTGGGGGAATTGATTGTCATTATATCATTTCTTAAAGTACCAGTGAGTACTGGCACCACTTCAGAAATCTTTTCCAAACTATTTTATTGAATGTTACTTTACATGATGTGTTCAAAATTTTGATAACTGATTTTTGCCAGTTCAATCTGTTTTATCATGGTTGGTATCTATCACACACTAATGTTCTATGTTTTTTGAGTAATTCTTTTTTAATTTTCTATGACAGAGAAAGTGCAACATGCAGGCGGCTTGGCTCTTTTAAAAATCTAAGGCTTTTATTAAAAATATAATGCAATGTAATCAGTGCAGTTCAGATGTATTGTTATTTGTACAAAGTACAATAAAACTCTTTTGTGTACTCTTCATCACCATGTTGCCACTTGGCATGAAACTCACACCTTAATCTATGTAAAGTAATAATACAGAAGGTAACAGGTAAAAAGTAGTTGCTGTTTAGAAAAAAGTAATTATATAATGTGAGCATGCATCTGTCTGTTGTTACAGGCCATGGCAGGGCATGGCACGGATCCAGAGTCACACTGGAGTGCTGTTGACAACAAATCACACTCAAGACAAAAGGAAACAGCTAAAAACATATAAACTTCATTGCTACAGATGGTCTTTATGTGTATTGCAAAAGCTTGGTTTATTTAATTATTTTTTGAATGACACTGCATGCCAACTTATTATGCCTACATTGGTCATTTGTACAGTAACATCATCTTAATAAGAACACCAGAATATTAGATATTGCTAAAAGAAAGCTTGTGGACCACTTGTTTGGAACAAATGTGGTGAGCAGGCCCTAACTTGCTCACCCTTAGGCCAGAGTCTTTCCCAACAGCTTTGCGCTAAAGGCGGGAACAGACCCTCAGCTGAATAATAAAAGCAGAATACATCATTCTCAGAAACATTTAATGCAAATCAGGGTCACAGGCTGGATTCTAGTCCACGTAAAACCTTTTATCTAAGTGAAAAGTATGCCACCCACCATCCCATGATATGCTAATAAGCATGAAAAATGAACAGAATAATGCTGACTAATGTCCAAGTGAAAAGTGGGCTTCTACCTTCAATAAAATATCCATTTAGCCAAAGACTCCATAATACATTGCTTAACATTTTAATCAGGACAGGAAACATTCTTTACATTGTCCAGTAAATAAAATTGTACATGACTGATTAAACCTAAAATATGATCCTAACTGAAAGCATGCAGAATTCTAATAAACTATTTTTTTTCTTACACCCACAAAGACCTCCTGAGGACAATGATAACCTGGCCACACAATAAACAACCTAAGCAGACATTTACCCTTATGCATTAATGCATGAATTTATACAGCCTGCTTTTTATAAAGATACAGTACAGTATGTTTGGCTTACATTTTGTGCAAGTGATGCTTATCTCTGACCTTTCTCAAACTAGTCTTTATTTAGTAAAGTGTTTCATACATTATGGTGCACTGGAAACACTTACAGGCTTCAGGAAACAAAAGAAATAGGCAAGTATTAAATGCACATTAGATGGCTCATTGGCCTATAAAATAAATAAATCACTGAGAAATTGAAATAGGGAATAAAAATTCCAGCTAAACTTGCTTTTGTCAGTTTCCTTGATTTGATGTGTTGCTTTGACAGAGCTGGATGTATCGCTGAAATCAGGGCTGTGAACCTGAGAATTAAACACCTGCAGTGCTAACTAATGGGCCAACTAAAAGATTTAATCAGATCGTTCCAGTTAAGTATGATAATGAAGAGGAAAACAACTGTCAGCCACATCGGAAATGTCTGCTTGTCTCAGTGGCAAGAATTCCACTATCTACAGTACTGTGAAAACTAGCATCTGCTCCTCATTTCAGCTTCAGTATTATCCTACCAGCTTATGTAGATCTTAAAGTATAAAAAGTATAAGGCTTACATTCTTTTCACAACTGTATTCAATTTGTGTATTCACCATTAATCTTTGCAACAAAATGATCTATTTTATACTTTCTTCCTTCATATTCTATAGCAATGCATATATTTTATGGTGCACTGGTTAATGCTGCTACCTCACAGATAATTGCCCTGATAGTGGCACTGTCTAATCGGTGTCTTCCTCACATCACAAAGACATGAAGGTGCATCCTGGATCTCTGTTTGTTACTCATTGATATAAAAATATAAGTAATACATTAATTGTGAACTGTTAATAACCCTTCTCTATTCTGTTTCTCTTCTCTGTGTCCTGACCTTTAGTGACACTACTCTGCTTCCAAGATGTTTTCTTGCCCATGCAAAGTCATCTGAGATAGTGGAAGTCTTGGTATCAAAGGATGGAAAGATTCTGTCATCGTATTAGACGGCCCAGGACAGTAGAGTCTACTGTAGAATTTCTGAGGAGAGGCTGGCAAGTTGGCTGTCATGTTCAGATCTGTGACAGGATCTGACATTGTCCTTTGATGTTTTCTGTTATAACAGACAATGGACACCCTCCAGGAGTGGTGCCAAATAGTGTCTTTGTTTTCTGCTCCATCACTGTCAACTGTATAATAGTTTACAAAAATAGTTTAACAGTAGCATTAATTAATGGACAGATATTGCTGGGCTCCATTTATGTTAGTCAGTGTGGAACTGCTTTGTTTTACTGTGTTTAAGTAAATCTGTATCTTTATGTAAGTAATAATTTGTAAAGCCGGTAATTGCATTTTACCTGTGAACTTGTTTCAGTGCTCTGAACACTCAGTGGTGCCATACGAAAGTAAATGGAATTGAATTGAAAGGTGTCTGCAATGGATTGGTACCTGTCTTGTTCCCAATGCTGCTGGAATGCGCCTTAGCACTTGAACATAACATCACCAAAGTTAAAGGTTTGACAAACACAGAAGGACAGCAATTTCTAGCCCATGCTTTGTGCACATAGTTAAAGGGTGTCATTACGTTTTGGTTTTTGTTTTGTTTTATTTATTTATTTATTTATTTTTATTTTTTTGCAGCACAGGGGCTGATGCACAGGTTGTGCATTCAAGGAAACATTGTGCATCTATAGCAAGCAAAGGAGTAATGGCGGAGGTGGTGGTCTGTGCTGGAAAGGGGCCAATTCCAGCACAACTTACCAGTGAGAGAGGGAGAAAGAGACTGACGCTGTGGCATACTTTGCAACAGAAGGATGGAGAGCTTGCAAGCACATGCACACGAAACTTTGGGGAAACCTCTAATAAGTTCCCATAGCACGATATGGCATAGCATGGCTAGCATTGCTATGTGGGTTGGGGATTGGAAGGGCCCATGTATCATCTGCAGACATTGGTTCCCCAGAGCCAGACGCTAATATAAAATATGGTTGCGGTGTGGGGGTCTGGTCTTTGAGCTGATTCAGACTACAGATTATTTAGAGGTGTAGTGCGGACAGAAAGAAGGTGTTGGAAACAACTTCTGATATAAATTAATGAGAAGGCTTTCTGGGAAGGATAGGCAGTGAGCTGAAGGGGGCAGTACTGTTAGTTCACCTTAATTTGTAAATAGTTTATATGTATGTTTTCTTTCCTTCATGGACAGAGTTATTTGTAGAAGGAATACACCTTTTTATTTTACCTTTTATTTTTGACTGGCAGAAAATACAGTGCAGGAGTTGCAAATATTTATAAATAGTATTCCACCTCCTTTTTTTCATATAGTTTTTCTTTTTTGTTGTGTGTGTCATTGCAGGACTGTGCAATACTTTTTGCACAACACATATTTTTGCTGATTATTATTTCTCACTTTGCATCCTTTTTTTTTAATAAACTCAGTAATGGTTTGCGTTCAGGTATGAAGCATTAGGAACCCAGAATCCGAGATTGTACAAAAGGTCCAGAAAAATGGGGTTCCACACGGGCCCCGGTGCTCCCCACCCAGTATCAATGTAAATGTGTTAAAAAAATACAAAATGCTGTATATGCTGTACCCTTTTACATTTATTTATCTGTTATTTGTGGTGGATACACTTTCGGTATATAAGAACAAAATAATTCACTCCTACAGAATAATCCTGTAAAAGCCACCGTTATTAAAAGGTACAATGCTAAATGATGTTTCCTATGGTGACTTTCCCATCTCCAAAGTTATGTGACTGAGGAAATTTCAAAGAGACTTACTTCACAACTATGACAGTGAAAGTCTTCAATCAAAAAAAAAAAAAATGTAGCACCTTTTTTTAGGTAGCAGGGTAGCCCATGTGTCTAAATATCATTTCTTTGCTGTAACATCCTGGCAAAGTGGAAAATGAACTGCAAATTACATCAATAATTTCCTTTTACGTAAGGTGTAATATTTTTGTCTCCTGTCCCAACTGTAATAGTAAAGTCTGCCTTTTTGGTCCATTGTGGGTTTGTTTGAGGCAGTTTTTCTTCTTACACTATTCTTTTGAAAGTCATCTAAGAAGGCAAGTTGGCCAAATTTAATTGATAAATAATGAGCAGTCAAAGATCATGTGGAACTGGTAATATTAATTTTACAAAAATGACTGATGTCAGAGGGGGACATTTTTTGTACACTGAGTCATTCCATTTCTCTCTTAGGAAAAGAAACATGTCAATATTACATTTAAAACCCAGCAGATGAACAGGCAATAGGCACCCATTGTTGGCACTGGGGGTGAGAAGTTAAAAGGCTGTTTGCAGATTGTAGGTATTTGCTGTATTGCAAAGGAGTCACCACTTTGAAGTTTGGCTGGTTGAGATTACAAACAATACCAAGTTGTGATAACAGAACTGCTCCTTCCTTGGAGGATGTCTGTATTTACCTGACTTGGCAATTAACATGTTTGACAATATTGGCTTCTAATCAGCAGATCTGTACTCATTAATGGTTGGTAACAATAGATTTTGTTAACTTGTGTTTTCATTATTTGTTAAACCCAGGAAATTTAGATGTGCCATTGTTTAATCTGGTTGTCCAGAACTGATAATTACAGGGACTGAAGGAGATTTAACCTCTGGCCAGGAGGAGGCAAAGGGAGGGGGACAGTCCACTGAGAACACAGCCAAGACACTCGGACAGAGCACAGTGGCTCGCAGGCTGACAAGGGTACGTGGCTGGCACGACGTGAGGCACAAGGACGGCAATACTTCCAGGGAGGAAGAGACAGCTATACAAGGAGACGCCAGTTGTGGGTCCAGCGAGAGAGAGAAGCCGCAAGAAAGGACCGAGCAAAGCTGGCAGACAAGAAATAAAGCGTGCCTAGGTCACAGCAACACAAGGAGCCCAGGGTGGAAAAAAGGAACGACGAAGACACGCCAACATGGATTCCACGATTTTGACAAAAACTTCTCTTGGGAAACGAGTGTCCAGTGAACAAGAGTGCATCCGTGGACAGTTGAACAATTAAGTGTTGGGGTAACACTGGGAACAAACTGGACTTTGCACCACTACAGGTTGTATAATCCAATTCTTGTTTTTAATGGACTTTTAGAGTGTGGACTGTGTGCTTTCCTTTCTAAAAAATAAATTTTCTTCATGATACTGTTAGATTTGGTTTATGTTCATTCATCTTTTTAATATACTTATTATTGTCTGGTGTAATAGAAGTTACTGTTGCTTTTCCAGAAATTACTGTTGTGTCTTTCATCGTGTGTTTACTCACCGCCCAATTTAAAGAAACCTGTGTGCTATTATTGGTAAATTTCAGGAGTTCCCAGTCTTTTGATAAAACTGGGTGGCGTAGTCGGATATTTAAATGGTGTCTAAGTTAGATTACCTGTAAGTGTGACCTGACACCTGTCACACTAATAGTTACTATACCCAAATCGTTACTTTATACTACACATCCTTCTGTTTCTCAGCCATCTTTTATACTAAGTGGCATACCAAATATGCCCATAAATCATGGAGAGCACACTGAAATGACCCTCACGATACACCCTGTTCTATTAAATGCCATGTCAGCTTATGAGGAGCTACACAATGTGTAATGTCAGCAACAACCTCAAGGAGTATGGATGGAAAACTTTCTTGGTTTCCGTGCATTGCTCACAGAACCACTCGTACATCATATTTTCACTTACAGGTAAATTCTATTTGTCGACTTAGCACTTACAACTGGACATTGTTCCACAAATCCTTCATCCTTATACGAACACATGGCTCCACACTCAAAATGTTGCAATGAATACAACATCATCTCTCCAGGAAGCATCCAGAAAATAGAACTTAGAAAAGTGAAGCGAAACATGAATTGGGGACTTCCTATTTGCTTCATCTGTTTTTGCTGCTGTTAAAACCAAGTAACACCTGAAATGCTACTGGTTGTTTGCTACCTTGCATTATTGGTGTCACTTCATTTAAGTTTATAACTGTGTATGCCAGCATGCATAAATATTCAAGAAAGCCAAAATCTGGGGCAACTAAAGTACTTTATGATTAAACTGTGAAATACAAGGGCCCCCTGGAGGGTCCAGAACTAACTAATTAGCATTTTGACCCCACCCTCAAAAATCATCAAAATCAAAATGGAAAGTGTAAATGAAAATACATTTTACAAACATGTTATTATATTATAAATCACTCAGTATCCACTATTGAGTGTGTGAAAAAATAAGTACAAATACAGAAAAAGGTAATTGTTAGAGTGTTTAATTTTAATCTTAGCCTGCTGTATCCTCAAGATGGCATGCTTCTGCTTTCCGCACTCTTAACTAACTGCAGCTACAGTGGTTTTCTGTGATAAGGTGACGCTATAGCAAATTAGTTCACGGTACACAATTTACTTAATTTGCATTATGAAATAGCCATCGTAGTTTGTGATATTTCATTAAGTTCAACTCTGCTCTGAAATGAACAAAAGAAAACAGGACCCTGCTCATAACTTTTGGATTTAAAGAGAGCTCAGAAAATGTTTGAAACAAAGAAGTTTCAACTGAACATTTTGCTACTGTTGAAGCTGCCATCAGCACCCTTATAATGAGTGAGTTTGCGGAATGTATTCTACTACACAGCCTGGGACAGAAGAGAAAGGTGGATTTCGTGCAGTGGCTTTTGTTTGCAGGGTGCATTTCTTTGTATGATGTGCTACTAAAGACATGAATATCATAAGTGACAGCATTCCTAATTTATATTATATATTCTACAGAACCATAGAAAGATTACAGTCTTCAGCCAATTTTGGAGCGCTAACAGGATGCCCTGATAACTACTAGGTACGTTCGATTTCTTATAATTATTAATGCTTTGTCAGCACTGGTGCCACTTCAAAACTCCAGAGACTTGAGTTCAACTCTCAGCTCTATCAGGCTTCCTTCAAGTCTATAATATTTAAAGTAAGTCAGAATATAGAGGACTAAGAATTTTATAAGTGCAATTAGTTTTTAATGATTTTTATGACTTTTATTATTACAATCATTTAAATAAATATACAGTAAATGGAGTCATACTGACAAGATGGCACAGTGGCAGGCAGTGTTTTCTTACATATCCATCATTCTAGCGTCCTGCACATGGTTTTTGTCTGTATTGTCAATGCCCTCCACCAAGGTCTTTGTGGACTTCTCATTCAAGTACTCCTGTTCAATTCACACACTTTAATAGCTAAAGTAAATTAACTGGCCCTGTGTGAGTGTGACAACACTCATGAGTATGCCATGGCACCATGTCCAGGGTTGGTTCCTGTCTTGCATGTGATTCTGCCAAGATCTCCTCAATTCACCATCTTGAACTGGATTAAGAAGGTTTGAGAATAATATAGGGAATGACATGGACAGGCTGTCTTTGTAAGATAACTAGTAATGTAAGATAGCATAACATCCTCAAAGCCCTCTTAATGCACAGTCAAACATGGCTAGGGTTTATCTGAACAATGCAGGAATCAGCCCCAGACAGAACACTGGTCCATTGCAGGGTACACTCACACACACAGTTTTGTTCAGACTCACAAAAGGACAAAATGTACTTGGGGACATGGGAGGAAAATTGGAGTACCTGAGACAAAGCATGCAGACAAGGGGAAAACATCGAAACTCCATAATGAGGCAATGATCAGGTGCTAAAGTGAACACAAGATGCTGAATCATTGAGAAAGTAATGCTAACCACTGTGCCACATGCCCCTATTACTACTTTTTTGTGATCGCATTTTTACTAACAAAGTATAAATCGTAAACAATTGCAACAGCTCACAGAAAGCTACATTATAATATACTTATAAAACACCCACATCATGGTGACCACTTTCCACCCAAGACCCAACCCACCCCTGGCCTTATATGAACAAAGATAGCCCTACAGCCTCTATTACTACCTGAATTTTTTTTGGATGGGAAGTATGTGAACTATACTGATTGATAAAGAAAACTTTTGAAGTAAGAGTATTTAAGATACAGAACCCTCCAAGCTACGGAGCAATCATTTTGCTGGTCAAGTTCTGATCTCAGACTGAACTTTTCTTTTTTTTGTTTGGTTTTGCCTTTCGGTCAAACTGTGTAGCTGGTATTTCTGGACATACTCTCTGTAAATTCAAAGTCAAGAAGAGCTGAACAGCTTCCAAATCAAGATAATGCCAACTGCCTGGAACTGTTTGTCAGACTTTATTTGGAGTCTCTTCAAAATCCACTTTTCAATACCACCTTGGCTTATATCTAGAAATATTTAATTTCAAATTTAAATCTTTATATATATAAATAAAATATATAATTATATATACTGCTCAAAAAATTAAAGGAACACTTTTTAATCAGAGTATAGCATCAAGTCAATTAAATTTCTAGGATATTGATCTGGTCAGTTAAGTAGCAGAGGGGATTGTTAATCACTAGGTGCACTAGGGAGCAACAATGAGACGACCCCCAAAACAGGAATGGTTTAACATGAGGAGACCACTGACATTTTTCCCTCCTCATCTTTTCTGACTGTTTTTTCACTAGTTTTGCATTTAGCTATGGTCAGTGTCACTACTGGTAGCATGAGTCGATAGCTGGACCCTACAGAGATTGCACAGGTTGTCCATCTTCTCCAGGATGGCACATCAATACGTGTCATTGCCAGAAGGTTTGCTGTGTCTCTCAGCACAGTCTTAAGGGCATGGAGGAGATTCCAAGAGACAGGCAGTTACTCCAGGAGAGCTGGACAGGGCCGTAGAAGGTCCTTAACCCATCAGCAGGACTGGTATCTACTCCTTTGTGCAAGGAGGAACAGGATGAGCACTGCCAGAGCCCTACAAAATGACCTCCAGCAGGCCACTGCTGTGAATGTCTCTGACCAAAAAATCAGAAACAGAAGGCCTGAGGGCCCGACATCCCTGGAGCTCAATTGGCATTTGCCATAGAATGCCAGAATTGGCTGGTTCACCACTGGCGTCCTATGCTTTTCACAGATGAGAGCAGCTTCACCAAGAGCACATGTGACAGACGTGAAAGGGTCTGGAGAAGCCGTGGAGAACATAGTACTGCCTGTAACATCATTCAGCATGACCGGTTTGGTGGTGGGTCGGTGATGGTCTGGGGAGGCATATCCATGGAGGGATGAACAGACCTCTACAGGCTAGACAACGACACCCTGACTGCCATTAGGTATCAGGATGAAATCCTTGAACCCATTGTCAGAGCCTATGCTGGTGCAGTGGGTCCTGCGTTCCTCCTGGTGCACGACAATGCCCGGCCTCATGTGGCGAGAGTATGCAGGCAGTTACTGGAGGATGAAGGAACTGATACCATTGACTAGCCCCCACGCTTGCCTGACCTAAATCCAATAGAACACCTCTAGGACATTATGTTTCACTACATCCAACACTGCCAGGTTGCACCTCAGACTGTTTAAGAGCTCAGTGATTCCCTGGTCCAGATCTGGAAGGAGATCCCCCAGGACACCATCCGTTGTCTCATTAGGAGCATACCCCGACGGTGTCAGGCATGCATACAAGCACGTGGGGAGGCCATACAAACTACTGAGTACGATTTGGAGTTGTTGCAATGAAATTTCGGCAAAATGGACTAGCCTGCTGCATCGTTTTTTCACTTTGATTTTCAGGGTGTCTTTGAATTCAGACCTCTGTAGGTTGATAATATATATATAATCAGAGCTAATACTTCTCCACAGAATCTAAATTCTAGGGAAGTAACAGTGAGATATTAAAGATTGTGCACACAGCTCATGTGCCCTTTTTGTTTTCTTCATATTTTCGAGGTTTTATTAGGTAAAAATCCACACATTTTATCTGCAAAAAATAAATAAATAAACAAACAAATAAATAAATTAATACAAAATTGTGTGGTTCACCTGCTAGCGTGCTCTCTACCTTTTCATTTTAATGTATTTTAAATTGCATACAGTTAGTTATAATTTATTGTAAAAGTATTATGTGTACTTAGTATAGTTTAAAGTTTTATAAGATTATTTGCCTAAATAAAATGTAATGGAAATGTTGCCCTTTACAATGACTGCAAGCAACAAAATGTGCTTTCATTTTTTCAGTTATGGATAGCCTAAATATTTTAATTTCTGCCATAAATCTTAATAATGTTTAAAATTAGTTATAATTATTTTATATTAAATATATTTAGAATGAAACATAATGTTTTTTCATTTACTGCTAACCTACATGATAGTTTAATAACCCATTAATTTTTATTTTAACTATTATAAAGTATCTATCTATCTATCTATCTATCTATCTATCTATCTATCTATCTAT
>JANRMT010028174.1:100107776-100165393 GCA_026402145.1 Polypterus bichir lapradei
TATCTATCTATCTATCTATCTATCTATCTATCTATCTATCTATCTATCTATCTGTTTTATATTGAATTACACTATATTATTAATGTTATTATTTTCAAAAACTGCTTCTCATAAGCAGACACACATAAATTGTAAACAATGTGGACTAAAGTTACTTATGGACATCTCTGGAATTAAGGGCCCTAAAGCTTATGTTTCATTAGTTTCATGGTAGATCCAGTCCACCTCCTGATGTGTCTTACACTTGCACTTCCTGTTTCAATTGTGTCACCAAAGCTTAACTGACCAATCAGGTTGTTCTGAGGAATAGGAAAATTGCACAGACCTTAGAGTTTTTATTAAATCATACATTACTCTCTTGATTGTTTGCATTAAGGGTTTATGAAGGCAAGGTTTTCCTATTTGTAGCCGTCTTAATACCACAAACCAGAACTTTCTATAACCTACAATGTTTTTTCATTATTATTGCTCTTCTTTCCTTCTTTTCACGCCAAGTCTCTGGTCTGTCTTCCTTGTCTGTAACCCTTTACCACAATTCACCTTTCAACAGAAGACTTTCTTATCCAATAAAAAGTGGTGTTTAACCCTCACACTACAAAACTTGTGGGCCCAGTCCTTAAATCACTTTTTGGGTATGGGATAGGTCTACTATGTGTTGTAGCCAACAAGCTATAATGTACTCTAGAGACGTTTGAGACAAAAGCAATAATGAACTACTCTGCCTTGAAAAGGCCAGGAAGAGAAATGGCTTCTGCGCTTCCTGACTTCTTAAATGAACACCACTGACCCTGAAGTTTCAGTAACTGTGTGCTGCCTTCTAGTGATCTACATGATTTGCATCCACTTTTCCTTGCAAGTCCCAAGGAACTCTTTTAATCATTCCCTTGACAAATTTAATGTTTACATAAATATATATTTAGAAGAGTCAAGTATTTGTTCTGCAAATGAGTCAGCAATTACTTTCAGAGGCCAAAGACAGAGTATAGTTTTCTCTTGTTGGAAAAAAGTGTATCCCCTTTACAAGAAACAAATTAGAGCCAATTATAGAAACATAAACTCACAGAAATAAAATGGCTTGCAAAAAACACATTACCATAAACTGCTGATATGGAAAACATAAAAATAAGACAAATAGCAATACAGATAAAACTACTATAGTGTTCTTTTACATCCTGACAGAATAAGAGACTGTAACTCTTACTGAAATAACTTGTGCATGCCCACCGATGGCGCCTCCCATACATCAGCCAGGGTGCAAACAAACACAAAAGTCCCCAACTAACTCTACGTGCCAATGCACCAAGTAACAGAAACGTTTGTACATGATAATAAACTAAATTTGATACTTAGTAGGCTATTAATTTATTTAAAAATGAAAAACATGAGCTTACCTTACAGCTTGAAACATAACACTTTTAGAAAGAAAAAAAAATGGCCACCTTAGTCCTGGAATATACAGTACTAACCATGTCCTAGGCAAAGTGTGAGAGTCCACCTTGTGAAAATTATTTGATGGTGAGAGATGATGTTCATTGGAAATATAAAATATTTGATTTGCAAGGGTTTACATTTCACTTTATTCATTCAATGATGTCGTGTATTAAGTCTGGCAAAAGTACAAGGTCGAATAATCATTCTAATCAGAATCATTCCCACTACCTTGAAGTGAGTACTCCACTCCCACTGTTTCAGCCTCAGTTGCTTCAGCAGCATTGTTGCAGTGATGTGTCAGTTTAGCGAATATACTGACTAAGTGATACCTTGGGAGTCATCATCTGCCGACTGATTTTAGCTCTTGGTGGTGTGTGCTACTGCATTAAATGTTAAGGTTATTTTTTTTATAAGTTACCTGCTCTCAAGGAAACAAAATGAGAAACCTTCACTGCTGGCATGCCCTATTAGGAGATATTGCTTTCTTCCTCTCTCTCTTTGGTGCCCTCAAGTGAGTTGATTCCAGGGAGCCAGAGACAGATAAAGGACTGACTGCCCACTGACAGTGCTTTATTTTTGAATGACAGATCGACTTGAAACACACTGCCAGTGCAAGTTTTTATCTCTCTCTCAGAGTTTTACTGGGTTTCCTCCCTGTCTCTTGTCAACCTGTCTTTTCTGGGATTTTTTGTGATTTTGGTGCTTATCACACCTGAATCTTCACCATCATCATGTAAAATATGTGCAGGTAAAATATCTTTTTCACTATGATATAGTACTAGTAGTGTATATGAAATAAACAGATTCACAATAACACTGCTTTTAGGCAGGGGGTGGAGGGATTTCTATCTTCTTCTTCTTTCGGCTGCTCCCTTTAGGGGTTGCCACAGTGCATCATCTTCTTCCATATCTTTCTGTCCTCTGCATCTTGTTCTGTTACACCCATTACCTGCATGACCTCTCTCACCATATCCATTAACCTTCTCTTAGGCCTTCCTCTTTTCCTCTTCCCTGGCAGCTCTATCCTTAGCATCCTTCTCCCAATATACTCAGCATCTCTCCTCTGCACATGTCCAAACCAACACAATCTCACCTCTCTGACTTTGTCTCCCAACCGTCCAACTTGAGCTGACCCTCTACACACTCATTTCTAATCCTATCCATCCTCGTCACACCCAATGCAAATCCAGCTCTGTCTACTGCTTTCTGGTCAGTGCCACCGTCTCCAACCCATATAACAATGCTGGTCTCACTACCATCCTGTAGACCTTCCCTTTCACTCTTGCTGATATCCGTCTGTCACAAATCACTCCTGATACTCTTCTCCACCCATTCAGGTGGAGGGATTTCTATACAGCTGATAAATTTACCTAATCCATACACTGGCCACTATAGCTTAATGTATTATTTGAAGTAAATTACTGGCCTATAAGAAATGCTTTAAAAACAAAAAATAAGCTTTAAAAATATACTCGTGTATCAGTGAACAGAGCCAAACCACACAGATGCACAGTAATCCCCAAGTCATTCCTTGCAAGTTTACACAGGCATACAATTTCCCATCTAAGAATGATAATTTACACCAACACCAGCTAACAGAATAAATATAGCAGCACCCCTTGGAATTCAAAAAGTACATCTTTCAAGCTTAATAACACAATTCTGTTTGGGTGTTGTGCAAATAACACCAAAAAATAAAACAAAGTAAATGATTATTCTGTATTAAACCAGAAAATAATTTCAAAAATGACTGTGATGTGTTAAAAAAAGAAAAGTGCAGAAACCAGCTAAAGATTTTGCATTGCACTACAATTCAGAGTTAATGTGATTGAATTTTTTTTAATAAAGGAAATTGTGTAACCTAAGTATTAAGTACACATCAGTATTATGTAACATATAGTGGACTGCGTAGCGGTGGAAATGGAAACTTAAAACTGCAGTTTGGCAGAAAACAGATGATGATATATATTCATTTGCAAAACAGTGCATCTCCTTGATAGGTTTATGGCTAATAACAATAAGAACAATCACGATTAAAGTCAATATCAGTGTTTATATTATGTAGAATTTCTACTATTATTTATTTAGCTGACATTTTTTTTTTCCACAGAGACTTACAAATCACAAATTCAGGAAGACAAGTAAAAGGGAAATCATAGCAGCACATAACTTAAACTTATTATTCCAGGCTATAAATCTGAAATGCATTAAGCTTTTTCAAAACAAGAGAGCAACATTCAAAAGTATCTGTGACTGTTAGATTAAACGCATGATACAGTAAGTACTATAGCAGGTAAAGGCACAAATATAATTAACTAGAAAAAGTCAATTTTATAAACAAAAGGCTATTACTTCCATTTGGTTTTCCATCTCAAAACTGAGTTGCTGGTCCTTCTCAAACAGCAAAGATGGATTCAGTAGTTTTATTTGCATCATCAGCCATGAAGATAGAGGTGACCACAGGTCTCTAGTGAGCTTTTGCAGTGTGACAGAAGTCTGAAAATATAAGGGGCTGTATACTGTATCTGGGAGGCTGGGTAACAATTCATATTTTATGTGATGGATGCTGAAACAGGAACATAATAAACGGAAATCAGGAAATGTCAATATGACCAAATTCTTCAATGGAGAATAAAAAAAAATACATTTATCAGATCATTATTGTCGTTAATAGCTTAGTAGCTTCAAAAAAAACTTTAATAGGTCAGATAAACTGAAAACTGCATGATATTATGTATAAGTGAAGGGATTTTATGTGGCTGTCTGCAACACATTATTAATTTTCTTCTTTTATTTGTATGTGTTAATTTTTATTTTCAATTGTTTATATTTTTTATCTATATGTGATTGTTTTTCTGTGGGTACTGCTGTTTTGTGGTTTATGGGTGCCTCCATTTTAGAATTTTTGGTTGCCTTAATGCTATTTGGTAGCCAGGCACATGATACAAGTGTCATGTGACCGATGACATCTTGATGGCCATGACATAAAAGACTGCACAGAATTCAAACTTTAATTCATTAGAGGAAGATTAGCATTTGCGCAAATCATTTAGGGTCTGGTTTTGATCCCTGCTTCCTTTAGACTGTGACTGCAATCTTGGTTTTGTCTTACTGCAATAGGTTTTTGTAAATAATTTCATGGCCTTTGGTGTACAGACCCTTACAAATTACCTTCTTTGTCTTTTTCTTTTACCTTCAAAAACAGGACTTTTCTTTATATTTGCCATTCAATAAAATATTCTGATAGGACACACAAAAAATGTCCTGTTTTAACATTGCAGGGTCTTACATTTTTAAATTTCTTATTGTTTGATATTTTATAATTTATTTGTAACATGCATGGCCAAATAATTTTTCCATTGTGGGATAATAAAGTTGATATTCCTGTTGGCTTACTGATTAAAGTGTATAGACTCAGGAAGATGCTGTGTTTTGCATGAGCAGAAGTGGTCCAAAAGGACGAGGAGAGCAGTCAGTGTAATATATCAGTTTGGACTAAACGTTGCACTGGAGATGCTTTACAAAAGTAGTCTGTTAAATACGGTGATGGAAGGTGGAAAGGTGAGGGTGAAAACAAAGATTATTGTCATGTTTTGCAGTTTCTAACTGTAGGTGACCCCATGAAGATTAAGAAGTACTGAAAAAAGAATGACTGATTAGTCCCTCCATGATGCTCTGTTTCAGTGCACAGAGCTGACATTAGAGATCAGGTAAGGGTTAGGCAGAGCACAATTTTACGCTGAAAATTTTAGATGATTAAATGATACTGTTTAAGACAGATTTTCAAGATAAGCTGGGAAAGAAGGACTTTCACTTTGTTAGACTGAAAGAACTAAAACTAGAACTAAAAAAGTCATAGCTTTACAAAGAGTTCCACAGAAGGCAACCACTAGCTTAAAATTTGAAGAAAATGAATAAGAAAAAATATGAGGGGGTATGTGGGAGGCACGGTGGTCAGTGCTAGCGTTGTTGCCTCGCAGTAAGTTTCGTGTCCTGGGTCCTCCCTATGTAAAGTTTGCATGTTCTCCCCATCTCTGCGTGGGTTTCCTCCAGGTGGTCTCTCACTGGAAAAAACATGCAATGTACGTGAATAAGCAACACTAAATTGTCCCTAGTGTGTCTTTGGTGTGTGGATGTGTGTGTTTGCCCTGTGATGGGACTGCCGCCCTGTCCAGGGTTTGTTCCTGCTTTGAGCCCTATGATAGCTGGGATAGGCTTAAGCACCCCTCGTGCCTCCTGGTCTGGAAATGACTTGAAGAGGTTTGGAAGAAATTGAACAGTACAGCAAGGCACTGTTTGCTTTATGGACTGATATGAATAGGTAATAAAAAAAGAATGAAGATGGGGACAAAAACAGTAATTAGCATACTTATTATTAGCTCAGAGTTCTCGTACACTGCTCTGATGTTCTGAAAATTTTATTTAACAATGTTTTAGCAAAAAATAAATATGTTTTGCTCGTTGTGAGCACTTGACTGGTTGACTTGACATGTGGATTATTTGACACAAGCAACGTGAGATTTTTCATGCACATTTTTATATTGTTTGCTGATGTCCAGTGTTAGTCACCATAGATGCACATTCTGTCAGAAAGTTTATTATCTACTTTATCCAGGAAAACATGAGATTAAATTTTTTTCTCAGCCTTCACTACAAATCACAATGGATAAGTAATATGTAAAAATAAGTACAGTATATATTATTTATGGGTGTAGTGTTCTTTTACATTTGCTATTTCCATAACTTACAGTATGTTAAAAAATCTTTCAGAATACTAATGCACAGAGAGACTGTATGAGGAGACCCAAGGTAAACGTTTACAGAGATGAATGCTACAGTCAGCTGAGGTGCTTTTGGTGCTCTTACTGTTAACTTCTCCAGATGTTGTAGAAATGGGCGAAAGTTGTGGAATGGATTTCTGCAGCACAAAAATAAAAACAAAGACAAACAATGCATAACAAAAAGGGACATTTCTAACATAGTGATAATAATAATAATAATCTGAAATGAAAGTATATATAAACAGGCTATTTATATGAGTGCAGATCTTATTAAATATACAAATACACACAGTGACACACTGAAAATCATTAATCTCTCCTGCTAAATACAGATGAGAATCTGATTATTCTTCTTAGTATTGCTGATTCAATGAATTCTAACCAATTCAATCTGCAGAAATGCAGCCCCAGACCTTCCCTGCTGGCAGCTTCACTCATTCATTTAAAACTCTGTAAGTCTTTTATGGACTGATTACCTCCTTTCAAATTTGGACTTTTTAACCTAGAGTACTTGCTCTCAATGTTCAGGACTCCAGTCCTCATATTTTTCTAAGTCTCTTGGTTTTGTTTCCACTACTGAGGAATAGCTTTTGGTAAAAACTTGTACCATAAGAAGCACATCTGACAAGACTTGTCTGAACTGCAGTTTGATATGTTTGGGTTCCTCTGGTTTCTGTGAGTTCAAAGGGTGACAGCTGCCCTGCACTTCTTCCATTTTAAGAGATCTCAGTTTAATGCATCTTCTTGACTGTTGTACTCAGTTTATGTGGCTGACCACATCATTTCTAGTTCACAGTCTTACTTCTTGTGCTTCTTAAGAAGACCTTGGACAGCACACATTAAAACTCATGTTTGACATGAAATACCTCCTTGGGAGTGACCAAGCTAATGCACGATGATCACCGTGTGTCTTGGTGTTCTACAGATCTTGCCATGGTGCACGATTTAATGATTTGCACATTAAACTATCACCTCCACCAACAAATCCTCACATTTTAGTTTGATGCCCTTTGCCCAGCTGGATATCTTCTACACTCATTTCTGTTTCAGCCAATTAGCTTACTTCAGTCATCTGACTATGTCTTGATCAGTACCTCCTGATTGTTATATTTGTTCAATTGTGCATTGGGCTTGAGATCTACAAAGCAAATTAAGATTTTACCTGAAAAGTGTTCTATTACTTTATGTGTTACTTTCTTTAAGAAATACAAAAGGTAACATTTCATTTTATTGGAAATGAACAGCTAGAAACATGAATTTTTCTCTTTTCTACTGACAAACTAATGCAGAAGACTAAAAAAAAACATCTAAGACAAAGTTTACATTAACAATCTAGGATGCCTAAGACTTTATGTATATACAGTACATGTATGTGTGGGTGTTGCATTCAATGTATGATGTATTCATTGTCTTTTTGTCTATTATTGGTATTGCATTACTGTCACTAGTCTGTGGGAGAAATATAAATGGATAATTAACGGAACACATGACAGTTAACTTGAACTTAAACCTCACTATAACACTGTGAACAAGAACAGCAATACAGCAGGCTTGGTCTACTCTGTAATTTATTTATTCTTGACCATTTTTTTCTCTTGGAGTAATATGAAACAAATTCCAAGCCATTGGATTTTTTGACAGTTAGTTTGAAAAATAAGGTGTGCTATTATAAAATTTTAGTAAAATCATGACTCAACGTCCTAAAATCAATGCACATATATATAATTTCTACAATAACGCACATGATTTTTTAAACTGTCTTAAAAACCAGCAGCCAAAATGTAACTTTGTGACTGTATTTAACAGAAATGAACTTTGTGATTATATATTGTCACACACGTGTGATTAAGAAGCAGCCATCAAGTCCTAAGGTGAGTGATACTTCACAAGATGAAGGGTTGGTTATGTGCGCTAATAATATCTCTTTCTCTTTGCCAACAGAAATAAAGAAGAAAAAAAAGAACTGTCTTACCTTATTTCTGGACTCACAAAATGGCTTCCAGAACAAAACACGCAACTTCTGTGACGTCACTTCCGGCCTCCACAGATTACGTCACTTCTGTCCAACCCCGATGACGGCATTTCCTCAATGTCATTTCCGGCAGCCATTTTATATAAAAATGCATTGAACCAAACGGTCATTGTCTGACGTGATCTATTTTTGATTCATTTTTGACCATTATTCTGATCAACTTTGTCCAGCAGGCAATATACAGGGTCATTTCCAAAATCTTTTTGAGTATTCAAAGTTATTTCTTATCACATTATATATATTTATAAAATCCATAAAAAATCTCATAAAAAATTTCATGAGAGAACTATTTAGATTTAGATTGTTTTTTTCTCTATAATTTGCTTGAACATTCCACTTTAATTTTTGACTTCTCTCATCGCGCTATCATAGTTCGCTTGCAGTAGCAATTTATTTGCGCAAATCCGAGACAGAGGCTGCAGACTGAGGGGAGGGAGAAGCGGGGTCATCCTCACTCACGCACCAGCCTCTATTCAAGTCAGTCTACCTCTCACCACGTGTTGGAGCGTACCTTGCCTCCGCTTAGCTAGTGATACCTGTTTATTCAACATTATCATCTGCAGATTGTTAAGGAGTAACATTTCACATTTTTGAGAAAGACATCAGAGCTATGTGCTTTTCTCCTCATGAGAGGGATTCTCTCCCGTCAGACCTGAACATGATCAGATACAGTGCCAACGTTTGACATTGGAGCGTACCTACCTTTTGCTTGGCCAGAATTACATTTTTTTTTATTATTTATTTTTAAAGTTTGTCCTGTTTCACTACTACGTGGGTGGAGCCGTGGGGACAGCTAGTCTGTATATATGTGATATATATATATATCACAACTAAATTTGAAAGGACATTTTTGAAACACTGACTCTGGTTGTGTTTCTCCTCTATGGAATAAGTGAGGTAATGCCCATGTAAAAAAAAAAGTTACACATAAGGAACTGAACAAGAATGTACCTGTCTTCAGCCTCTACAAAATGTTGGGAGAAAAGTCTTACAAGCAGAATTACTGCTACAGAAAATAAACTGCTAATTTGTTATTAAACATTCTTTTGTAAATGTTTCATTTATTCTTTCTTGAAATGGTTTAATCCAATTCAGGATAACAGCATTTTTAAGTACAGAGACACATGATTGTCTTACAAACAGAAAAACCTTTCACTTAATAGAACCAGTAGGTTTAGGCCAGTGAAATTTTGGCTTTGCTGTGCTTATTGTTTTCATAGAATTACCTTTGGATACATGTAATGGGAGATAATAGAAAAATTTCATTCTCAATTCAATTTATTTTTGAGTGCAGACTCAGAACACTGCAATGAGTTCACAGGTGAATGCAAATACAAACCTACATTTCTAATTCCACAATAAACAATCATAAAGACACATATTTGTATAAACAAACATGAGAATAAAGCAGTTTCAAAAGGAGTGACATAAATGGAATTTCTCAATCTCTGTCCATTAGCGTAACTGTTAAATATGCCAGTTGACAACAGAAGAGAGGAAAACAAAAAACTGCAGTCAGGCGCTTACATGGAGAAAACAAACCTCTGTGGAGTCAACCATCACTTATAACACAAAGTCAAAAGACAAAGTCAGAGGGAGTCACAGGTCTGGAGGCCATGGCCAGTCTGGCAGTTCTATAAGGTGGTCCAGATCTAATTATGCAATTTTCATTATGCTATAACTTATTAAGTTTATTACATAGAAAATCACCCGACCATCGAGAAGTGTGTGAACTGACGGCATGAAGAATCGTCTTCGCACCGAACTGGAATCGTCACCGCATAAATCAAAGTAATCCAGACGATCTGGATCTGCATAATTAGATCTGGACCACCCTGTACAGTATAAGTCTGTATAAGCTGGGCCATTTAATACAAACGTTTTCCGTCCATTGATTTCCAAAGCTCCCAGTATTACAAATGTCTTTTCATGGGCAGGAAAAGAACTTTGAAGTAGAGCAAAGAAATGGAATAGAACCTGGTTATTAATAAAAATATTGAAGTACATTTTTTTTATCTAAAACATGTATCTGGGATTATATGCACACCAGTGATCAGCATAAAGAGGACAAGGAAAAAGGTGGCAAAATCATTTTTAGTACTCACATGACTATATTTGAGCTGTATAAGATGGTTATAAGTGATAAAGCAAAACAGAAAACAGAGGATGGGTCATCCACTCCTTGAAAGTATATTATATGTACATGCTGTAGGAGGAAATCTGTTACCTTCTCCAGTGCAGATTTCATGCTAAGAGGCACATAAATTCTTTTATATTCTTGGTAATAGAGTTAGACAATGCATGACCAAAGAAGTACAACAATTTCACACATTCATAATTTAAAAAAAAATCAGAATTGTATTATTTGTGTTAATTTGTAATGATGTACTGTAAGTAAATTAATTTTCTAGGTTTTTGTAGATAATAAACATGAATAAACAATGACTAGTTCAAGGTACCCACAGATATTAATTGTTCTATACTGATAGTATAGTATGGAAAATATCGGGAACCCAATGGTATAATACTAAATCTGTTAAAGGCACTTTCTCATCTGACTTGTTACAGATTTGGGTGGATATACTTAATTTGGGTGATATACTTAATATGAGGTCTCCTGGATTTCAACTGGGGTGAAATCATGGCACTGAAAAAAATAAAGTGGTAAACAATATTGTAGCACCATCACGAAAATAGAGTCTCTGCTGTTTACACGGCTCTTTGAGGTGCCTCACTATCCTTAAAAGGACTGCTTGCCTTTTGCCTCACTCTTTGGATTGCCATTTTTATAGCCCCCAAATCAGCTGGGTTTCAGGGTGCTCATTTGCAAGTGGGAGTGCCAGCTTATATTATGGTGACATAACCCTTGCTGATGCACTGTTACACAGCCCTCCCTTCGAAGACACTGTCCCCAGAGACCACTTCCAAGTCAGCTTTGAGATTCTCCATCCATTGCTGCTCCACAACATCTCTATGATCTGGCTTATCCTTTACCTGCACAGCTTACCATCAGTCTGTGGTAAGATGAGACTGAAGTTTTTTTTAAGTCCAAAAACAGTTCCCAAAGGCTGTAAGGGGCATAGGTGCACATGGTAGCATGGCTGAGTGGTCCTGGGGTGTTGATTTGGGAATTGGCGGATCCCATGTTCACATGCAGCACTCTGGGATACATGACTGAAGAATCTGCACCTGCTGAAGTATAAAAAGAACCTGAGTCGGACTAGAAGGGAGAGATCCAAAGAGATAAAAATTCAAGTACGAGATACAAAGAAAGATCAAGAGAGTGTTTCAGCAAGAATGTAAGAAAGATGAGTCAGGAGGTTCCATGGAAAGTAAAGAGAAAGAAGACAGAGGCAGGATCATGGTGAAGCTGGTGTAATAGTGTAAAGGCCAGAGGTAGGGAAGTGGCCCTGAGAGAAGTGAACGGATGGTGCTTACAGGAGTGAGTCACTCCTGCTGAGCGCCTAAGGAGCAGGAGTGACTGACTGCTCTCAGCAGGGCCCACGGGATTCTCTGAGGACCATGGGACAGTGCCGGGAACACAAGGTGTTTGTTGGATGACTGCGCTTGACAGGGTGAGTAGTGGGAGACGTCAGATTGTAGAGAGAAGCAAAGAAGTTCAAATTAGTTTTCATAATTAATGATTTCAGTGACAGTGATTTTAACCTTATTTTATTATTGGTGTGTTGTTAACCTCGATTAAATTGTCTTTTATGGATTTAATTATTTTTTGAGACTTTTGAGACATTGCACTTTGTTCTGCAGCGCTGTTTATATTAATAAAGCACTGCTCACGTTGCATGTACCTTTGCTTTGATATGCATCCTCACTGTCTAATCCATCCCCAGTTTACAACTATAAATGTCCCAGTTTCAAGGGAGTATGCCAACTGCAAGTGACCTGAGCATAATACGGCCATGCTTCACACAGATCACATGGGGTCAGTAGCAACTCTTCTGCTACACTTTTCCCTATTTCCATAAGCCCAAAGCTCTTACAGTATTTGCACATTCAGGCCAATAGACCTTACAGATAGAGAAGAAGTGGTCAAGTTGCAGAAGTAACAGTCTTTCAGTTGACTTCTGTGGTATAGCGGGTCCACAGCTCACTGGGCAAAGGCCATTTTAAATAAATAATCACCGCACCAGAGGCGGCTTCGTGAGGGGGGCGTTGTTGTAGCAAGCCGCGGGGCAGTCGGCGGTGTGGGCGTTTCTCACCGAGTGCACAGGTGAGGAACTTCCCACATCCGTGATTGCTCCCGTGGCTAATGCTGCAGCTGTCATGGCCCCTCGTCATTTAAAAGAAGCGCGAGTCGGTTTTGGGGGGAGATGAGAGGAAAGGAAAAGACGGAGGTTGTAGGGAGCGAGTGAGGAAGCAGGCAAGCAAATCGGTGCAGGAGGAAGCGGGCGAGTGCTCGCAGGCAGCTGAAGGCAGCCTGGGTGTTTGGCCAACACCTGGGAGAAGTGGTTGTGGTCGCCCCGTAGAAGTTTGTTCAGAAGGGCGGGAGTGACCGGGAAGGTGCAGGACTCTCCGCGGAAGTTAGCAGGAGTCGGGACTTGGGACGCGGTGTCCCTAACGTGAGAGCTTTGGCCGTTAAGGGATTCCCAAGTTGCTGTCCGGAGGAGCCGACCGGAGCCAAGGATCGGTGAGGCAACTGACAGCAGTAGCAGGAGTAGGAAGGTCAGCTGCAGAGTGTGCGTCTCCCTTGTTGCGGGGCCCTGATGGGTGAAGCAGGAGAGACGCTAGTTATAAACGAAGGCACCGGGGTTGTTGTTGTTTTTAAATACTGCTTCCTGATCGTTTTAACCTTTGGTTTTAAAGGATTGATTTTTCTAATGGTTTTACCTCCACGTTTTCATTTTAATGGATTATTTATTGAAGAACTTGGAGCACTGCACTTTATTTGTTTATGGACACCTTGTTTTTGATTGTTTTAATAAAAGCACTTTTGCACTTTACCATCCCCTTGCTCAATTGTGTATTGCCTTCACTGACTAGCTCATCGGTAACATTACCGACGGTGTTTGGGTTGAAGGGCTCCCGAATAGTAATGGGAGTGTGGAGCCAGAACCCGCATCGTCACAACTTCCCCCATACTGCTGCTGGAAATGGCACTCCAGATCACAGAAATGAGCCTTGAGCCTCTCCAGCAACTCCTCAGAAGAGCAAGCAGGTTCAATTTATGTTTCCAAGGAGCTCAGTGCTTTTCTAAGTTGGAGAGTAGGTCTTCTTGTCCCGCTTCTGACACCAATATGGTGCCTGCACCAGATTGGATTAATTGCTCTTTACATAAATCGCTATCCTTTAAAGGACTGCATGCCTTTTGTCACAGTAGTTGGAGAAGCATGCAACAACAAGGACTTGCAGTTTTTATAGGGACCTCACACTACTGGATTTTAACCTGATTTTTGGCACGATGGAGTGCAAGTTCATACTATAGGAGACACATCTCTGGCTGCTTCAAATATGTATATTAATAATAGCAAGATAAGATTGGAAAAATTGGGATTCAGGTAGACAGCAAGAGGACAGAGATCCTGTATCCTCTTAATGTCCTCCATTTATAGGTAACCAAAAAGTTAGCTGGTGGGAGAGAGGACTGCTAAGAAGGTCTATTTAAGGAGAGAGGGGTGGGTTTTTCCCAATTAACTTTGTGAGCAGATGCAGCCATATGAATATTAAACATCAGAGATCAATGGAAATAATATTTTCTTGAATATTTAAACAAAGAAGAAGACTAAAAATATGGTTCCATTCTTTTGCACGTATTTACAAAACAGTGAGCGGCATTGAAACACACGAACAATAAACAATTAATCAGCCTTTTTTATTATATTTTTATCGATTTTAATTAAAATCAGCCTTTATTTGTTTATAGCATCTTCAAAAATATAGTTAATGCATACTAGGATAATATGGTTGTTCATATGTTTTTCAAAACTGAAGCGAGGGTGAGTGATGTAAAGGTCACAGACAATCAGAAGCAAGAATCAACTTTGTGGTATCCTGATCAATGGCTTAGCCACTACACTGCACTGCTTGTCATAATCAAATCCAAGCAAAGAAATGGTTGTTCTGAAAAACTATAAAGACTGCCACGAAGAATTTGCACTTCCTGAAACCTCTGAGGAATGCCTGAAGCATTTGTTTAATTACAGTACCCACAAAAAAGTGCAGAGAGTTAGACAACTGTCCGAGTATTTTCTGTTTGAACTGCAGTTACATGCAAATGATAGAAATTATGCATGTGTAATTTATTCACAGAGACTGAGAGAGAAACTTCAGTGTTGAATCTGGACTACTCCTGTAGAGACCATTAGATATTGCCACAACTCACAAAATTGAATAAATATAAACAATCGGTTCAAAAATTAACATCGATCACATCTATTTAAAACAGAACAAATGATGCAGCTCACAAAAGGTATCTCATGAAGAAGGTGACACCAAGCAAAACATAAAGAAAACACAGCAAAGAAAGTGACTACAGTGGAAAAAATGTCTACTTGCAAAAATGCCCAGTAATAAGGAAGTAGTACTTGAAATGCAGAAAACTGAATGAACCCTGCTCCAAGAATGTATCATTGAGTATGGAAGGAGAAGCACGCAGCCAGATAACAAGAATCATTTTATTTATGCAATTCAATGTCTTCACCAACCTGAAGAGTGAGAATGCTAAAACAGTCCAGATGATGCAGATAGGCCTGTCATGGTGTCGAATATCAGGATGTTAAAAGTGCTTATGTTAAAGTAGATTCAGAAAGGGAAGAGTATGAACCCTTGAATCATGTTTGGATATGGACCTCGTTTAGCTAGTGTTATCTGTAGTTACAAAAACAAGGCCAGTTATGAGAGAGGTTGTAAATATTTTTTAAAGGAATTAGACACATTTAGTAGATCATATATATATATATATTACATTAACCCAAACAGCAGATACAGTACACAAACAAATGTGAACAATCATTGTAAAGGGCAAGATGGCACAGAGCTCACAATTATGTCTCCACTCACTCCCAGGATGTTACCTTCTGCTTACTTACATGTAATACTGACACATACACTGACATCTGCCTTCAAAAGAAGACTGATGTGAAATGTTAAGCATTATGAACTGCTAAAATTGTATATATTTTTTATTAATTTTCAACAAGTGAATGTTGTATTATTATGCAAATTTTAAGCCAAGCAATTAAAATTTAAGTTTTCTATTTTGTCAGGTTTACAAAATCTTCATGCAAAACAGAAATAAATAAAACATATAGACAAAACAGATTAAAAGTTAAACAACAATTCTGAAATATATACATTAATTAGAAAACAATACTTCTTTTAATGGTCTGGCAGTAGGATTTTACATAGACTGCTACATAATACGTGTGAAAAAAATCTACACTCCTAAAAATGGTTATTACTGCCTTCTTACTAAAAAGCTGTATGGCAAAAGAAAAGAATTTCTGGAGTGGCTTGTGTGGGTCTTTAAATCAAATATCCTCCCTGATATACTACATGTAATGGCTGTCCGTCATCAGTTGAGAAGATATCAGGTTTCTTCAGCATTACTCTCTGACACCACATTTACCATATCATCCAACTCAGTTCCAGTAATTTTGGGTGCATGTTTGGTCACCTGGAGCTTATTGAAATGTTGATTTGTCAGACCACTAGTCCAGGCAATGAAACTGAGGAGATGACATACTGGATAACACTGCAATAAAAAGACAACACAAGGGCCCTGGGTATTTTAAATGGTCTGAGTTTACAGAGAAGAAATGGGCACTAATTTTCCTTTAGAATAGATATTTTAGTATTTCTATTCCAATTCAGATTATTATGTATTGTAAATTAATTCCTAAGGATTTATTTTCAGACACTATTTCTAATACCTCCCCCAAAACAATCAAGGGTGAGCATAGATATCTCTGCCTTTAATAGTCCAATATCATTTCATTAGTCCAGTATTTCTTAAACTATGGGGGTCAACCAAAATAGGGGTTGCCATATGATTGTGTAGTAAAACTAGCCACATTCACCCAAATGCAAATTCTGCAGCAAGTGACAAACCAACCTCTATTTAGTATACTCTTTATTGCAGTAGTATGTAAAAAAAAAAAAAAAAAAACTTTTATTGATATGGCTTAAAAATAAAATAAATGTTCCTTATACTATCAATTGAAATGACTGATAAAGAAAGACAAGTATAAGAAAGCTTGTGAGGTGAAGGGACAGCAGTGCTAATTTGAAATGTTAAAGTGAAAATAAAATGTGCGGCACAAAGTTTTGACAATTTTCAGTGTGTTGTGAAGAGTGAATAAATAGGGTGGGAGCATATACAGGGTGGGCCAGATCTAATTATGCAGATCCAGATCGTCTGGATGACTTTGATTTATGCGGGGACGATTCCAGTTCGGCACGAAGACGATTCTTCATGTCGTCAGTTCACACACTTCTCAATGGTCCGGGACTTTTTGGGTGATTTTCTATGTAATAAACTTAATAAGTTATAGCGTAATGAAAATTGCATAATTACTGTAGATCTTGACCACCCTATATAGTGTAGTGGTAGTAGAGCATGCAAAATGTAGTTTGTGACCATTTGCAACAGTATACATTTAATCCATATCTGTAACAGAGGTGGAATGAAGACTTTGCATTAAGTTTATCGTGCCTCGGCAAGGAAGAATTATTTATCGTAACACTATTTAAAAGTGGTTCAATAAATTTCAATGTACTCGTAGTATGAAGGACTTGTTTGTTGGACCATCAAGAACTGTAAGAACCTCAGAAAATATCGAAAGGGTGAGACAGACTCTAGAGTCAAGCCCTCAACATCCAGTACAATGTCAGTTGGTAGCTTTAAACAGCTCAGACTGGACTGCCTGTTGAGTTACTTATCAAAATTTATCCTACCACCTCTATAAAAATTGAAATAGTTCATACATTTTTAGGAATAATTTATCTATGCAACTGAACTTTTTTACTCAGTTTATTGTACTGTTAAATAAAATAGGGATGTTGAACTTTGCAAATTCATTTGGAAAAATGTATTAATGGTGGAACGGAACTCATTTCAAAAATGTGATAAAAATGACAAATTAAGTAGACTGCACTGATTATTTTTTTTTACTACATCATCTATTCCCCTTGAGTCAAGTGACTAAGTTACGTGACTATTCATACTATCCTTTCAAAAATCATCATATACTCAGCTGCACCTGTAATAAAGAATTGATTTCTGTCCACTTTAGTAAAACTTAGACTCAGCATTTGCACTGGCAGTGATACATCACAGGAATTTATTCCCTGTTTTGAATGATAATCAATATTTTATTAACAATAGGTTTGCTTTCTACTTTTCTCTTTTAGTAATATTCTCTTGAAAATTATGGCTGAATGGAAATACAAACTTTATAATTAAATTGCCATTGTTACTTGTCTATGTATGGCTTTTTTGTAATTATATCAATAATCCAATATGGTACCGGGGCGGCACGGTGGCGCAGTGGTAGCGCTGCTGCCTTGCAGTAAGGAGACCTGGGTTTGCTTCCTGAGTCCTCCCTGCGTGGTGTTTGCATGTGCTGGCTGGGATTGGCTCCAGCAGACCCCTGTGACCATGTGTTAGAATATAGCGGGTTGGACAATGACTGACTGATAAAGTACCAGTTTCCTTTGTTAAGCCCTCAGATTAAAAGTTTCAGAATCTCTGCTTTCGTCTTTTTGACATTCAGAGAATGATGATTATTATTGCATCAGTTCCACAAACAGTCCACTTGGTTGAAATAATGCCTTTCATTTTCTCCAGACACATGTCCTATATCACCATATTGTCATCAGGATATTTGGCAATTGTTCTCTTTCAGGTCGCTAGTACAGTGCATGGCTACCACTATGGAGCCACAGTAAACTTCCAGGGGAGCTGCAAGGAGAATAAAGATACAATAGTTAAACAATAGCTACAAAATGCTTAGTTTACTAAAAATCAAGCTATAGTAGTGGTGTCAAATGTAATACTCATGGGTTGGATTGGGCCATGGGATCTATTTAAAGTGGCCTGCTGCTTCAATATTCACAATATGTTACATACAATATACAATGACTATTAGTTTTCTCAAAAACTCCCTTTTGTTTTAAACATAGTTTGTATCTGTATATAGTTTAGCTGGAGTACATTTACACCTTTCTCCAGGGTCCATATCAGGTCCAAATAAAGTTCAGTGGGATTCCTTACATCCACATAGCAATTTGGGGTTTAATGCTCACTCACATTTATCTGTACAACACAGTGCATTTCAGCTTCTTACTTCAAGAACAAACAGGAATGTGCTGCTCATAATGACCCAACAGGAAAAAAATGAAAAGAAGGTGATGTGCCACATTGTCATAAAGAACTTTCATGTTTTAGCATGATGGAAAAGATTTGACATTCTCGTGGAGGAAATGGTAGATCGACTTCACACGCTGCTGCTGCCACTGCATTGCACTTTTTTTTCAAAGCTGCTCAGGTGTCAGGACTGGCCAGTCTTCTGCGGCTTACTTGACTGCTGCCCCCACCCTGCATGAAGCTTGTGTCTTTTCTTTTGACTTGCTTGATGTATGTGTGCTGAATCCAGAGCATAGCGTCTGTAATTAATTTATGAAGAAATGCCTGTAGCGACTCATTCTGCATTTTTAAAATTTTGATTTTTTATTTTCAAATACTTCATCATTTTATGCTTAATTTTAAAAAGTTATATCTAAGCTAAATAAGTAGTGAGCAGCTTTTCATATTCTCAAAAATATCTGCAGTGATGAATTCTGTATTTTGTTAATAACTGATTACTATTTATTCAAAACAATACCTACTCATTTTATGTTATGATCAAGAAATTGAGGCACTAGTAAAAAAATAAAAACCAACAGGCTGCTTTTGAAATACCCAATTCATTTTGTATTATTACAAATCTATTATTAAAAAAAATCTTGGGAGAGAGACTAGGGAGATGAAAAATCTTAGGAGGGAAACGAGATGTGATCTTCTCGGAAGACAATTTGACATCCTGTGAGAGACTCTTTAACGTCACGCGAGACAAGGCAGTGAGACAACATTTAAAACAAGTTCACGGACAGCTAACCTAGCAGTTGTTGGAATGCATTTGGCAGACAAACTTCATGTGCTCTCTGCTCTTAAAATAACGACAAGAAGACCACGCAGATCACCAGCAGCAGCAAGCCAGCAGATGATCCGACCGCTTTCTCCTTAGCGTGCGTTAAGCCATACCCCCACATTCACAATGCGAGCGGCAGAGACGCAAAATGGCAAAAGGACAGCTGCTGTACAGGCTTTTAAATGATCGACACGCAGCGAGACAAGCAGAAAACGTAGCACGCCAGCAGCAACAGCAACAAGCCAGCAGATGATCCAACATCTTCTCCTTAGCATGTGTTCAGCCACCCCCCCTTCACAATGCGAGTAGCGTTATACATCCTGCAAGAAAGAGATGTAACCATGTCCAGAGCCGGAAATAATGGACAAGTATTATTTTTACAAAAGTTTTAAAGTAAAAGTGAACATAATGCATAAGTAACAATTACAATGAAAATAACACTTTCTTTAAATTGTATATGCGGTATACCAAACCCGGGGGTGGGGGAGTGAAGCGAGCAGGGTACAGAGGACCCTAGTGCTTTAAGAAACACAAGCAGTGAAATAGCACTTAGCAGAAAATATGCTTTTGTTAGCAACAACACCAGTTTATTTCTTGTATAGTCCCAATTCACACAAAGAATGCCTCAGTGGGCTTTAATAGGCCATGTTTTCTGACAAAGCCCTCACCCCCAAGCCTTGAGTCTCTAAGAAGACAAGAGAAAAATTCCTCAAAAATAAACTTGTAAGTAAAGAAATGGAAGAAATCTTGGGAAAGGCAACTGAGAGAGAGACCTCCTTCTAAGTAGGCTGGGTGTGCAATGGCTGTCAAAAAATGGGGTAAACACAATACACAAAACAGAATACAAGTAATCAGTTCAAAAACAAGCGTGCAAGACTGCAGCAAAGGTACAAGAAGGAAATATCATGGCCTCTGTAGGGGTACACTGTGGGACCTTGGAGCAATAAAGATTGAGAACCACTGGTGCAAAGTATAAAGAAAGGAGACAGAACACATTCCTGAGAATCCCCTGTTTCTTAATCAATGATCTTTGCACATAAGTCATAGACTTTGACTATATATGAATCATTTAAAGGAAAATCGTCAATCCATCATGTTTATTTCACAATCAGCATGTGTGGCTGAATGGTATTAAATGCTGAAAAAATCCAGACGTAGTAGCTTATCAAAAAAAGATGGATTTATATAGGATAACCAGTAAAGAATCTTCAACACTTATTCTTGCACAGTAAGCAAAATTTTTATTTATCTTGAAGGGTTTAATCTGTGTCATTAAAATGTTTTATACCAAAGCATTTCATTGGAATGGAATTGAGTGCCACTGACCAGGAGTCATTCAGATGACTTTTACATATTCTGAACATGGTTAGTAAACAGAGCCGTTTATACAACACAATGGTCATGGAAGGTGACTAAAACAGCCTAAGATATGATTGATAAAGTTGTTATTTTGAGAATTGTAGATTATTTTTGTCAGGAAATGATGGTGATGCACAGACTTGTGTTAAAGTGGCTTTCACTTGCATTATGTTATAGTAGGGTTGATATACAGAAAAAATACTAACAGTTACTGTAGAGCACCAGAAAACATGAGCTAGTTCAGTATTCAGGATAATGTTTGGCAGTCAATCAAAAATAGAATTTATTGTTATACACCAGAACATATTTTCAGGCACCTCTGAAAGCTATAATGATAGTATATATGCTGCATAAAATAAAAATTATGGCTTCAAATGTCCTTGTGTCTTATATATTTTGCTCTGCATTTTTTTATATTATGATGAAGTGCTAAAACGGTATGCCATTTTCTGGAGGGCTAGGATAGCAGGTCCCATTTATTTTCTATTGTAATTTACTGCCAATTCTCTAGTATTGAATACTTAATAACTCCACTATGCAAATAAGAATAAACATCAAAGTCAAAGGGTGAACCTCTGTTGTTGAATAGGAGACTATGAAGGTTACAGAGAATAATGGAATGTGTGAAATACTCTCTGCATGTGAAGAGTAAAATAACCTAATTTTCACTTTGCTAAATTTATTAAGTAAACAGGTTTTTCTGCACACAACTGATCAATGGAGCAAAATATGGGCCACTGTGTTTACTGAGTTCTTATATGAAAAACAACTAATGCATAAAAATTAATATTTGATTAAGTATTGGCATAAGGAATGAACTATTGACTCTTTTGTGCCATCTATACTAGGCTATTTCACCAACTGATGAAGTGTACTTTATAAACTAGTGCGGTATGAAAAATCAAAAAAGATAACAGGGGGAAAAAGCACACGTATATGGCACATTAAAGTTATTGCAGTGCATTTCTGGATTATATTCAATTTATTGTAACTAATTATTCTGTTTTAAAGGCTAATATAGAAAGTAACAAATTAAAACAAACGTGATGCATACTAAAATATAATGTTATCAAAGCTATTTTTTAAACTAACATTCATGTAAATGGTAATGAAATAAGAACACAAGACAGGTTGCTGGAATAGAGAACACTACTTTATTACTGAAGCAGAAAAAAACAAGGATCTTCCCAGTAATATTTTATCTGTAAAAGGATTGTACAATTAGCCATTCTTTCACACAGCTTTTAAAATGGTAAGTCTAATAACACTCTTGCCTTGAGATATTACTGAAATAGGAATTAGCAATTATCACTATGTCCATACTGTGATGGAATAGGCTGTGAATGTTTCGCAGATGACATGCTGCACTCCACCTCCAGGTTATTAAACAAGTTCTAGCTCTGTCAAAATGAGGACATAGTAGCAGGGCAAAGTAGCAGAAGCAGGATGGTAATAAGGGATAAAAATTCAAGTGAATATTCAAGTTAAACTTGGAAGTATCTGTGTACTAAATATTGTCATGTTGCTAAAGCTGTGGTGTGCTGAGGTAACACAGAAGAATGCTGCATCCATCTGCACTTTGTACTATCAAGTTTTACCTCCTGAAGACATGCCAATAATTATGTGCCACAGTAAAAGTATTTTGGAAGTTATTGTAAATAATATTTTCTCTTTTACATTTGAATGCTTTTGTTGCTTGCCTGTAAAACTTCAGAAGATTAGTCAAATACAATCTCCCCCAATATATTAACATACTCATTTTTGGTATATTGCCTTTTATCCTTAATTGCTTGTTTTCTGCATTAAGCTAACTTATCTACAGCTACTAGAACCTGTTTGGAACATGATAATATGTATTTATTATTAATAAATTAACAATAATGAATTAAGGGAGAACCCATGCTTTGTTTTGTGGTTTTGATCCTGGTATTGACTTAGTAACTAGTGTCAAAATTTGCCAAAGAATTTTTCTGTGCTGTGTTTTCAGTAACCTTGTTTTCCAAATATTTTCCTGGAAATCTGCCATGAGGCCAGCTTAGACAATGATTTTTTTCTCAGCACCTCATATTGCTTTGCAAGACCAGCGTGAAATCACAGAGCTATTGCAGCCATGCTCCGAACGTTCATGCATGCTTACTATATTGTTTCTGATCTGTTTCGCACATGGGTGATGTCACAACCCGATCAATATTCCAGGTGGATTTCTATCTCACATGCATTTAAAAATAAAAAATATAAAAAATTATCAGTATTTTTATTTGAAGGGTACATTAGTTGACCGTAATGAGAATATTATGAGTACTGCTGCTGGATGCTTAACACTGATCACTTTGCACTCGCAGCACAGTAGCACAGTGAGATTTTTACCCATGTGCTGCAATTTCGAGTCAAAACACACCTTAAAAGGACCCCTTCACCTCCTCCACCCTTGTCAGAAAACACAGGAGAGCATGTATAATAAATATAATAACTAAATTGTCCCTAGTGTGTGCTTGGTGTGTGTGTGTGTGTGCACGCCCTGCGGTGGGCTGGCACCCTGCCCGGGGTTTGTTTCCTGCCTTGCGCCCTGTGTTGGCTGGGATTGCCTCCAGCAGACTCCCGTGACCCTGTGGTTAGGATATAGTGGGTTGGATAATGGATGGATGGATGGATGGATGGACAAAACATTTATTACTATTTTCAAGTTGTTCCTTTCTTTTTGATGGAAGAAAAATGTGTGAAGCATTTACACAGATACATGGGAATCAAAAAGGAGCTGCCACCTCATATAATGGAATGAGCCAGTCCCATGCCACTTTGTGCCACAGCCAATGTGTGTCCCAAGATTGAAACTCTGTAAGCTCAATCATCTATATTTTATTTAGTTGTCTGTGGCCATTTCTTGTAGTTTGTTTGTGGTATTCATTTGGTCTGTGTCTTTTGCTATTTGAGGCACAGTGACGCAATGGTTAGCTCTACTGCCCCATAGCACAAATCACATTTTTGGCAATAATAACCAGTCCAGCATTGCTGGCAGATGCTTCTCTAGCCTAGTGGGACACTTAAAAGATCACTGCACCATTATGATCCAGTCAAAACTAGTTCAATTTCTCCTTTCACATTGACTTCAATGCATTCCATAGAGCTGAGTGAAGTTCCTGAATATTTTCGTGATTTTGTCGAACTCACAGCGAAGTGCACTCTGCGGAGATCGCTCATTACGACTAATAGCATTTTTATAGTATGGTTTGGTAATGATTTATGTGTACCAGTTCTGTTTAATATCCATGACAATACTCTTGCGAACTACACTTAGAATGACCTTAAAAAAATCCCGGCTACTTGCTACAACATTTGCTCCCTGGAGCATCCTGTTTATCCTATTGAACACAATAGAATACAATTAAAATCTTCCAAAAAAATAGAGATCAGTAATATAGGCATATGGAGTTTCATTTTATGCAATTTCGAGGTTGCTGATCACAAATGCATTTTTAAAAATTGATTTTTTAAAGGTGGTCCTAGTTTTCTAAGAGCCACCACAGTAGGTTAAAAATGACAAATTTCAAACATAAGCAAGTGTGGTATAGTTTTAAACAATATTAAGGTCAGTGATCTTTAATTTTTGATTTTTACTATGGATCTAGACCTCTATGAACCTCTATCAAAGAGCTCAAATTGATGTATTTCTATTAAATCAGGATTATTTAGACCTTAAATATTTAAATTGAAGCACACATTTTTATATTTCAAATATCTGATGCAACAATTCTTTTTTATTATGTACTTTTACCTGAGGAAGTAAATCTTTACATTTCTTATGAACACCCTGAATTAGTGTGGCTTACACTAATTCAGACTTTTTATTGTATTTTTTTTTCACATTAGATATGAAACATAATATCCAAAATAAACATAAACAATCAACTCAATCCAGAGCCAAAGTGCAAAGTGGCATGATAGTGGTCGTGTTCAAATGTGTTTTCATACCTAGTTTGATTTATTTGGTTAAAATCTTGCTAAGATGGTATTTTTAAGGTTTTACTTTTTCAGTTAGATCAGTTTAACATCATATTGCCCATTTTAAACAAACCACTATATTTAATCAATCTATATTTGTAAAGAAAATGCTCTATGTGTTTACCAATGTTGCCATCTACAATGAAATGAGAGAGTGGAAAAACCTTAAAAGGTTCCCTAGATGTCACTGTTCAGGTCATGCGTGGGTGAGTCAAGAGGGTACCAAGCTGCCATTAACAAGAAACCGATGACTTTATTTTTGCACTGAAAATCAACTTACTCTCTTTTGAGCTACATTAATATGCTCCATCTGGGGTCTACATTGCCATGGTTCATACTGGAACTGTAGAGTTTGCTTGCTTTTTCACATTTATATGTATTTCACATAAATATAGTACAGATCAGAAACAGAACAGTTATTTTTTTATTTATCTATAGTACTTATTTTGGCTTCCAATTCCTAAATATGTTTTAAACAGTATATTGTCATAGAGAATTGAATCATATCAGGCAACAATGGCACCTACAGGAAGTAACCTATGATGGCACCACAGTAGACTGTATCAAAGGTTGCATTTGCGCACACACACACACACACACACGCACACACACACACACACCCACATCAGTACATACCTGGTAATTTTAATATACAATCCATATACATGGGCAGCATGGTAGCACAGTGGTAGTGCTGCTGCCTCACAGTAAGGAGACCAGGCTTTTCGTCCTGGGTCCTCCCTGTGCGTAGTTTGCATGTTCTCCCTGTGTGTGTATGGGTTCCTCTGGGTGTTCCTGCTTCCTCCCACTGTCCAATGACATGCTGGTTAGGTGGCTTGGCGACACTAAATTGGTCCTAATATGAGTCTTGTGTATGTATTTGTTCTCCCTGCCATAAACTGGTGCCCAGGGTTTCTTCTTGCTTTGCACCCTGTGCTAACTGGGATAGGCTACAACCCCCCTGCAACACTCATTTAAATTAAGCATTTAGAAAATGACATGACAATCCATAAACATAATTATATATTGATGTAGATATTGCATATACTGAAGAAATAACCAGAAGGGCAACAGTTTGTAAATGAGGAAAAAAAAAAATCAAAACTTTGTTAGTTTGTTTAAGCTCACAGCAGTGAAGCATTGCAAATTGACAAGTACACAAAAGCTATTTAGGTGTACTTTTACCAAAAAAAATAAAATCACATCACATTCAAAATTGAAGCCTTAGGTCCAAGATGGACAAAGGCCACATGTCCCTAGTTTTCTGTGAATTCCATAATGCCTTGAAGGTCACTAAAAGCAAGGGAGAGAGCCATATGGATTATGACACTTCTTTATGTCCTGAGTGCAAGGTTTTATCAGGCAACAGGAGTAGTGACAATCCAAGATCTGGCCATGCTTATATGAGCACATCAGACTGGTCCATCATTTCAGATTTCTATTACTGCTACTGCTCCTGAAAATATTGGCAGGCACAATGTCTGACTTAGTAACAGGACATTGAAGGAAAGACTCCACGTCTCCAAGGCAATGTGTCAGTCTGAGGTCCTCTGTTTACACGTCCTACATGCCTGAATAGCAGGACAATACCACGTCTTACACAATGGTCACTAATATTTTGAAGATTGGAAGCTGGAATGCAAATTCTGCCCTGGCCTGCCTTCTCTCCTGACCTTAACCCTGCCTGTCAGTGGTCAGGACCTTGTGAAGGAATGAGATGACATCCCATAGCTGCATATTCAGAGACTCTGTGTCTCAGAGGTGTCCCACATGTGGTGTTCACACAAAATATAGAAGGACTGCAAGAAGACAGCTATCCATGTTCACAGTTTTCATTGCTTTCCTGTTCTTTTTGTTGTTTTTTTTAACATATTTCTATATTTGTAGTATACCAATAAAGGATGAAATTGCAGTTCAACAATTAATGTTAGGTTTCTTTTTTCCAGCAGTATTATGTTAAAATGTGAAATTTTATGTCATTGGTAATGAACACAGCATAACTTTCTCAAACCTGTTTAATCCTATTTATGAATGATATTAATAAACATCTGCTATGTACTGAAGTGCACTGTAGCTGTTTCATTGTGGATAAATTGGGTATGTTGCCCACCAAAACTGTGTCACATTAACATCAAATTATTTAGCCGATGCTTGGACAGATTAGGTAGCAAATGTTCCAATGAACCATAGCAGATGCAAATAACCGCATACAGTACGTATCTCCTGAGAATTTCAATCAAATTCTTAGATCCTGTTTGAGATCTTACAGAACAGTATGTGTTATTTTCATTTTTGAATATGCGTTTAACATATTGCAAATAAAGCAAAAAATGAAACTGATGCTTAGTGCTTTTTAAATGTAAATTATGGGAACTAAATTTGTTTCACTCAAAAACAATGAACAACATAAACACACTCAAACATAGATTGCTCTCAAGATAAGATGACTGGCATGGCTCACCAGCAATATGGTGCCCCTGTTAAGTATCTCTTACTCTGTATACAATATAAAATAACAAATAAGAAACACAATTGGCCATAGAGAACAATAACAAAAGTGCACCATGTCAGCAAACACAATATGTACCATGTATTTACACACAGTTTTTAATAGATTTTCCCTCCCACTGCCACATTCTTCCAATGGCCAGTCTCCCTACAACATCCCTACTATATTAACAACTCCTACCACATCAACCGGAATGGCCAGTGACGAGTCCATTTCTGACTATCAATATAGGCTGTCCATAACTGAAGACCAAGTAAGGAGACATGTGCAGAAGCTACACACAAGAAAAGCAGAGGAGCCAGTTGCAGTCAGTCCTCTACTTTTTAAAGCCTGTGCTGACCAACTTTGTTGTGTCCTCTGTCACCTGTTGGATCTGTCTCTAAGGCTCCAGAAAGTGCCTTAGGAAAACATCCTGCATTGTTCCTGTTACAGAGAAGGCAAATGAATACATACCAGTGGCACTTACGTCTCGCATCATTAAGACTTTTGAGAGACTGGTCAGGGAGTGTATGAGTCCTTTAGTGGTAGACCACCTGGAGCCACTGCGGTTTGCCTTTTGGACAAAGACTAGAGTGGAGAATGCAATTGTCCAACTGCTGCACAAGGCTTATTCTCACCTGGACAAAGCTTTGCAGCTCTGTGAGGATTATGTTTTATGATTTCTCTAACGTCTACAATACCATCCAGCCATCCCTTTTAAGGGGTAAGCCCGTATATATGCAGGTGGATGAGTATCAGGTGTCCTGGATAATTGACTATCTGTCAGGCAGACCGCAGTTTGTGAGACGCAAGGACTGTGATTCTGATAAGGATGTGGGCAACAGTGGAGCACCACAAGGAATGGTCCTATCTCCTTTCCTGTTTTCTCTCTGCACCTCAGACTATAAATATAACACCAGGTCACATCATTTTTAGAAATTCTAAGATGATTCTGCAGACTGATGGAGAATGTTTTTTAATAATAATAATAATAATAATAATAAAAATTCTTAACATTTCCAATGTATATAGCTCTTTTCTCTACATACTCAAAGCCCTCTCAAGGGTGACGCGAACCTTTGCTTCCTGGTGCAAAGAGAATTGTCAGCAATTAAACATCAGCAAAACCATGGAACTGGTTATTGACTTTAGAGCCTTTATGTCTGGTCACTATTCAGGGAATGGATAAAGTGGTGCACTCCTACAAGTACATGGGGGTCCTCATCAATGACAGATAGGATTGGTCTCATAACACAAAGGAACTACAGTATATAAGAAAGGGCACAGCAGGCTCTTTTTCATAGAAGACTATGTTTCTTTTATTTGGGTAGTGATATCCTTCACATCTCCTACAGCTCTGTAAAGGCCAGTGTAGTTTTCTATGCTGTGGTGTGCTGGGCTGGCAACATCACTTTAAGAGGTGCCCACAGAATCAACAAGCTAATTAAAGGGGCATGCTCAGTTATAGGACACACTCTGGACCCCCTGGATATTGTAGCAAAGGAGAGAGTTAAAATTGCCATTATGAACAATGCTGCAAATCCCCTCTCTCTGACACACTAACACTGAGTACTTTCAGCCACTGAATTATTCAGCAAAAGTATATCAAGAAACACTACAGGGGCTCCTTTATACCAACAGCAATACACTGCATAATGCCTCACTGTGACTGCCGAGTCAGAAGTTTTCTTTCTTTTTAGATAATCTTTTTTAGTCATTCTGGTGTGTGTTCAAACCATAATCTGTGCATATCATCTATCTATCTAATCTATCTATCTATCAGTTATAATAGACTTGTCACTATCTACATCCAGAGAGAGTACAGAAGTGATCGAGAAAGCTAATAGCATGTTAGGTTGTATATCACAATATTCAGAGTACAAAGGCAAGGGAGGTTATGCTTAAGCTTTTTAAATGCCTCATTTAGAGTACAATTTTGACCATAGCAGCACTAGAAAAAGTCCAGAGGAGAGTGACTAGGCTGATGTTGGTACTCAGAGGTATGAGCTATGAGGAGAGATCAAAGGAGTTGAAACTTTTAAATTTAAGCAAAAGGAGATTAAGAGGTGACAATTTAATTTTTTAAGATTATGTAAATAATTAGCCCTGTGGATCCCAGCTGTTACTTTAAAATATTTTTTTCCAATAAAAATGAAGGACATGGCTAGAAACTTGTAATTATAGACACATGAAATAAATTACCAGGTACTGTTGTGGAGAGCACGGGCCTCATGTATAAATGGTGTGTACGCACAAAAATGTTGCGTAAGCCTGTTTCCATGTTCAAATCGCGATGTATAAAACCTAAACCTGGCGTAAAGCCATGCACATTTCCATGGCAGCTCATACCCTGGCGTACGCAAGTTCTGCGCTCGGTTTTGCAGACTGGCGGCACCCAGCGTCAATTTCCAGTGTGATTTCCTTTGCTTTTTTAGTTCCACATCCCTGACGTGGCTTTATAAATACACTGAAATTAACCGCATATTGTTTATTAGTTTAATGCATCTGATCGTAATTAACCTGTAACAATATAATGGTCCATGGAATGGCCAAACTATTCCAAATACCATAGCTGCTTTAGTGTTGTTACTCTCACTGCACCTTCTTTTTCTTCTTTCAGCTACTTCCATTAGGGGTTGCTACAGCGGATCACCTTTTTCCATATTACTCTCACTGCACTACTAAAAAGATTCTCTTTAGAGATTCTCTAAAAAAACAAATTTACCACTAGGGACAAATAAAGTTCCTTCTATCTATATAGTTTCATATTAGGAACAGTGAAATATGTCTTCAAAGGAGATGGTGAGGAGTTTGTGCATCTGCAAAATGAATAAGTAAGTAAAGAATATTTCAAAACCGGAAAAATAAAAAAGAAACTTGAACTTTATGACTAAAAAGGATAAAGCAGATATGATATATAAATGGGGAACCATTAAAAATAACTGCCATAATTTATACAACATAAGAACTATTATATGATCAGAAGGGGAATCTGGGTGGAAACTTACAAGACATAAGCAGGGGTAGTTTTCTGAATTTTTGAAGATTGCTAAACCACTTCATCTAAAATCTTCTTTTTAGGAAGAATCAATAGTTAAAGCATTACTTTGTTTATTATATAGTATTTTTTCACCATTTTTGTAGTGAACAAGTTACTATTTGCTTAGTTTACATCAAAAGTAAATAAATAAATACATTGTTTGGATATGTGGACTTCAGTTTATGAAAGGTGTTATGATTCCTATCTTTAAACGTATCACAATGCCTTAATATTTTATAGGCAATATATTGGTTTAACTATTATATGTTCACCATTGTCGTTTAGGTGTTAGGTGTTGTTTCCAAATTTGGAAGCCTGTGCTCCACTCCACTCTGCATAAACTCCCATCTCTGTCTCTGTAGAGTTTGACATTTCCACTTGTGTTATTGGGGACTTATGCAGTATTTTCATTTCCTTCCATATTTAAAAGATTATTTTTTTCTGATTTATTCTTATTTAAATTCCACATGTAAAAGATGAATTTTATTCTAATTGTCATCTCTAAATTGTTGTTTTCTGGTGCATGATTCTAGCATGGGTGTCCACTCTGTACAAAACTGTAATGGAAAAGGTTGGTTTTGAAAATGAATGGATGTTTAATGGAGAAACACTCCATACAAACAAAATCTTTCTCTATATATACCATGAAAAGGGATTATCAAGACCGGAGTGGCAATGTAGAAGAATTTCAGAACAGCTGTGCTAATGAAATGTGAGCTGTAAGTGCCTAATTATGGTGTAATTGAGGTATTGATGATTGCGCATATGTGCCAAAATTTATAGGCTTTCTATGATACATTGCATACATGAAGAATATTTGCTTTGAGATAATGTTGTTTTTCATTTTTCACACTATATCTGCAATTATTGTATTGACTCCTACGTGCAAGTGGGCTTAATGCAAGCAAATTAAATTCAATTTAATTAAATACAGTAATATCATATATTCTTATGAGAGGTAGCAGTACCTTAATATTAGTAAGTATACCAGAATGGATGACATATACTTAGCTTTCATGTGTAGTAAAATTACACCTAATTTTTGCTTTTTGATTTTTTTTTTTCAGATTGAATTAATTGAAGCTACAGATACATATAAATTAAATTTTAATAACAATTTGACATTAGCAGTGCCAAGATAGTTAGGTAGTTATTCATTACAGCACACAAGGTTTTTCATACACTTTGTCAGCAGATGAGTTAAGACATAAAAAAGTTTACTTTCAGAAATGTTAAGGGTCTGTTTCTAATTCTGTAGTTTAAATGTATGTTAATGGTTTATGACAAAGTATGACCAACATGTGCAATATATTATAAAGAATTTAATCTGCTCTTTTTTGTTAGTAGTTTTATTTTCAGTTTAACATAACTATTTTTTTTCTGTTTATTTGAGATTTTTGCAAGATTGCAGTTTCAATGAACCACCCTCTTTCATACATTTTTAAGCCTGTCAGGATCTGTTTAATATTTTATCTCTAAATATAACCTTACTTTAAAAGAAAATACATATATAAATATATTCTCTTATTATAGGTGACTTTAACTTCTTGTAAGTCATACTGATGTTTCACGTACTTTCCTTAGGATGAACCATGTCCGATTTTTTTCATGTACTGTCTGGTAAAGCTGCCATTTTAAATATGCATAAATTTAGTCTTTACCATGCTTCTATTCTATAAATTGAATGTATAATATAAACTTCTATGCAATGCTCTACATTATTTATTTTTTCAATAACATCAAAATGTCACTGGGAAAGATATCTTTGGAAAGGTCTGCTGAGTCGGTTAAAATTACAAATACATGAATGGAATTTTCTCTCTGCCTCTCTTTGGTTATTTTCTATTTCCTCTAGGGTTTTATTCTGTGCCCTCCCCTCACATACTTGTAACACATGCGGTATGGTTTTCCTTTGAATTGTCTCTTTTCTATTTTATTGTTGCTAATCTCAATTTATGAGTCACACAGTGGCCCAGTGATTAGTGCTGCTGTTTCATGTGTTTTCAACATATATAGCATTATTCATTAACCATATGTGAGACAGATTTTGGAAATGAACCTTGAGTTATGGAATTTACTTGACTAAAATAAATGTACTAAAATTTGTATGAAAGGTTAATAAATACCAAAAATGCACGGTCAGTTTCTCAACTCAGTTGACAGAAAACAAATAAAAAAATCAGGAAATGCAAGAAAAGGAGTGCTGCTCAGACACCTTTGTTGTTCCTGTGACAGGAAATTTATATTTACATTTAATGTACAATAATTTACTTAACAGATATTTTTATCCAAAGCAACTTACAAAAAAGGTCAATTGAGAAAACATCACCCTGGAGTATTGTTCAGTATTGTTTGAGTGTTTATACATATAATCGACCATCATAAGTGAAGAGCTCCAAACTGAAACAAAGCAACTCAATGCTAGTTAATCTTTACTTAGTTACAAGAATCTACCAATGCAATAATCAATTTGACAGATATTCATAGAACAAGAGAATCCTCAAACACTTCTTAAATACATTCAGGGTGTCAGCAGTTCAGATGAAGGTGGCCAGCTTGTTCCACCAGCTAATGACACATGAAAATAGTCTGGATTGAGATGGAATGCAATACAAAAATGGTATCATTAGATGCTTTTACTAGTAGACATGAATGGATAAAAATGAGCATAGGTCCTCACGAGTGTCTTCATATATATAGGTACTTGCCCATTGACTACTCTGTAGATAATCATCAAGATTTTAATGTAATATGTGCAGGGAGACAGTGTAGCAATCCTAAAAGAGGAGTGAAGTGTATCTGTCTTGGTTGATTGAACACAAGACATGCTGATGCATTTTGAATCATTCTCAGTGGCTTGGTAGCACATATAAATACTGCTATTAAAAGTTGTAGTAGTGCAGACGTGACCAAAGCCTGCACCAGAAGATGTGTACTCTGTATACTCTAACAGATAAAGTCTGATCTGGCAGATGTTATACAGGATAAATCTGTAAGACAGAGAGACAATTGTAGAGTGGTCAGTGAAAGATATTTGGTTGCCAGTCACCACCCCAAGGTTGCGTACTGACTTGGCAAGTTGGGAGGTGTTACAAAGAAGGTGTGTTGAATAGATGGGCTAGCTGGGATAATAAGGAGGTCTGTCTTTGCCAGGTTAAGCTGGAGAGGGCGCTCCATTTATCCAGGATGATATATTAATGAGATGGACCAGGATTCTACCTAATACTGTGTGGTCCGCAGGACGTAGCGACAGGTATAGCTGTGTGTCATCGGCATAACACTGATATGAGAAACTGTGGGACTGGAAGATAAGACCTAGTGAGGTGAGGTACAGAGAGAAGAGGAGAGGTTCCAGCACTTACCCTTTGGGCACTCCCATGCTTACCTGATGCAATCTTGACATCTCTCCTCATCCAGGCAGACAGTATAATATAACCCTGAGGTAGGATTTAAACCATTAGACAGTAGTCTCTGTGATGCCCAAGGTCAGAGAAGGTGGCAAGGAGGATCTGTTCTCCAAGTTGAAGTTGACATAGTATTCACTCTGGAACAGAACTACATCAGAAGTATTTTTTCCCCTTATACTATAAGGAAAGGCAGTGTAGTGTGTAATGCTGACAAATCCTGAACCATACAGTTATTGGTGAGTAGCTGGTGTTTGTGCTGGTAGCAAAGATGATCACCTCAATTAACTTATTTTTTAGGCAGCAATGTCTGTCATGTTGTCAGTACATAATTTGATGTTGTTGTAGAATTAATGTAAGTATATGTTTGAGTGCAAACATAATGAAAATGATATCTATGTTACTAATGCTTGTGACTGAATTCTTAATCAACTGTTGATAAGTAAGCATGCATTTATCCCTTCATTCATTCGTCATTGCTGTGGGATCCATACCAAATCCTGGCGGTATCAGGCACAGAGCTTACACTCACTTATACAGGCACAATTTACAATCAGCAGGAAACCTAACATGCATGCTTTTGAGATGAGTGAAGAAAACAAGAGTACCCGGAGGAAAAAACACAGATACACCTGTAAAATATATGTAAGCATTTTCTTCTTGTTTGTTTTATTAATTGTGACATTTTTGTCAGAATTAACTGCAAATCAAATCTGGACAGAATACTAACTTAATAGTACTCTAGCATGCAACATTACCCTGTGGAACTGCTGGTTTGCGCTGGGCCCCAGTTCCCATAGGCTTAAGCCCAACAACAATAGCAGTCAGTTTTCAATGAACAAGCTCTGATGTGAGTGACACTGTGAGAGTTTTTTCCAATGGTGTTCAAATATACAGCTGAGTAAATTCAGTGCATTTCATTGTGTGCTGGTCAGGCTTTACATGTGCTGCTTTGATTTTTGAGAAAAGCGCAACTTTAAAATGCTCAAAGTTCTATGAATGTGCTATTATTTTTCAGGCTGACTTCAGTTCATGTGAATTTCTTATGTCCTGTTCTCTCTATAGTCAAAGGTTGTTAGGCTGACACAACTTAATGTCACTTAAAATACAAAAAAAAAGTAATATTTATTATAACAGAGGTTCAGCAGTAGCATAACAGTACTGGGCACCCAGATTTTGCTCACAGCATGGCTGCTTTATGTAGTAAATTTGCAGGCAGAACTTTTTTCAGGTTCCCCCCGCAGAATATTAGAATCTGCAAAAACATGATGCTAGGGTAACAGATAATTCTGATTTGCCCAAACTATGTTGGTGTATACCTCACTCTGACTGATGTCCACTAGAAGTTGATGTCACAGCTTGGTCTGCTACTTCCTGCTAATAATTCTATAAGTACAAAAACTCTCAGGCTTTAAGTGTTCTTGGTGAACTTTCTTTGACAATAGTGAATGTGTGTTTTGCCCAATACAGACTGTCAGCAAAGCTCACTCCAAAATATGGAATGCCGCTGACCGTACCTACAGCATCTCCTTATATATAGAAAGAAACAAGGTTTCCTTTCTTGGTTTGGATGACACTGACCACATTTACATGCACCTTAATAATTTGGTTATTCACAGAAACCCAGTTACAAAAATGCCAAGTATGCCCTTATTCTGGTTAGAGACAAAACAGAATACATGTGTGTGAATGAGAGGGAGGTCTGTGGAATGGTGAGGATGCAGCGAGTAGAGTTGGTGAAGGTGGACGATTTTAAATACTTGGGATCAACAGTACAAATTAATGGGGATAGTGGAAGAGAAGTGAAAAAGAGAGTGCAGGCAGGGTGGAATGGGTGGAGAAGAGTGTCAGGAGTGATTTGCGACAGACGGATATCAGCACTGTCCTGCTCTACTGACAGACTGAGGAGATCGTTCCTCCCCCACGCTATGCGACTCTTCAGTTCCACCCGGGGGAGTAAACGCTAACATTATTCAAAGTTATTGTCTGTTTTACCTGCATTTTTATCACTCTTTAATTTAATATTGCTTTTTATCAGTAGGCTGCTGCTGGAGTATGTGAATTTCCCCTTGGGATGAATAAAGTATCTATCTATCTATCCATCTATCTAAGAGTGAAAGGGAAGGTCTACATGCTGGTAGTGAGACCAGCTTTGTTATATGGGTTGGAAACGGTGGCCCTGGCCAAAAAGCAGGAGACAGAGCTGGAGGTGGCAGAGTTAAAGATGCTAAGATTTGCATTGGATGTGATGAGGATGGGTTGGATTAGAAATAAGTATACTAGAGGGTCAGCTCAGGTTGGACAGTTTGGAGACAAAGTCAGACAGGCGAGATTGCATTGGTTTGGACATGTACAGAGGAGAGATGCTGGGTATACTGGGAGAAGGATGTTAAGGATAGAGCTGCCAGGCTAGAGGAAAAGAGGAAGGCCTAAGACAAGGTTTATGGATGTGGTGAGAGAGGACATGCAGGTGATGGGTGTAACAGAACAATATGCAGAGGACAGAAATATATGGATAAAGATGATCTGCTGTGGTGACCCCTAATGGGAGCAGACGAAAGAACAACAACAACATTTATTTATATAGCACATTTTCATACAAATTATGCAGCTCAAAGTGCTTTACATGATGAAGAAAGAGAAAAAAGACAAAATAAATAAAAATTAGAATAAGGGAACACTAATCAACACAGAAAAAAAGTAAGGTCTGATGTCCAGGGAGGACAGAAAAAACAAACAAACAAAAAAAAACTCCAGACGGTTGGAGAAAAAAATAAAATCTGCAAGTGTTCCAGGCCACGAGACCTCCCAGCCCCCTCTAGGTATTCTACCTAACATAACTTACCTCAATCAGTCCTCATGGTATTCAGGTTTCTCATGGAAGAACTTGATGATGATGGTCATGTGGACTTCTGGCCTTTAATCCATCAATGTAGGGACATCACAGTGCTTTAATCAGGTGGTGGTGGCGCAGGTCACCACCCCAGAAAACCAGAAAAAGAACAGAAGAGAAAGTAGGGGTTAGTATTAGATTTTGAAGCCACCATGAAAAATCATGATAATTAATTGAATATACAGAGCATCAGGATTAAACTAAGATGAAGCTATGAGAAAGCCATGTTAAAGTAATGTGTTTTTAGCAGTTTTTTAAAGTGCTCCACCGTATCAGCCTGGCGAATTCCTATTGGCAAGCTATTCCAGATTTTAGGTGCATAACAGCAGAAGGCAGCCTCACCACTTCTTTTAAGTTTAGCATTTGGAATTCTAAGCAGACACTCATTTGAAAAGCTAAGGTTACGATTTGAAGGGTAAGGTGTAAGACATTCTGAAATATAAGATGGAGCGAGATTATTTAAGACTTTGTAAACTATAAGCAGGATTTTAAAGTCAATTCTAAATGACACAGGTAACCAATGTAGTGGCATCAAAACTGGAGAGATGTGGTCGGAAGAAGAAGAGTAACTGGGTTAACACAAATACATTTCTCTGGTTATGTATCATGCACACACGCGTGACATATAAACGTGACTGGGTGTTGGGCAAGGTCATGGGGTCCGATGGCTGTGGGGCATCTGTTGGTGAAGAAAGATTCATAGATCTTGACTTTGCTGACAATGCTGTGATCTTCGCAGAGTCAATGGAGGCTCTGATCGTGGCGCTCGAGAGACTGAGTGAGGAGTCTGAGTGTCTGGGCTTGCAGTGGCTAGTATTCATACTGCGACTCCTCAGGGATGTAAAAAACAGGATGGATGTTATTTACTTTGCAGCACATGAAGGATTAAACACATTTATAAAACACAAAAAAAATATCCCACTTGGCTGTGTTGCTGATCAGTTTCATGAATGTTTTTATATGGGTTTAGGATTTAATAATAAATGCTGGTCACTTAAATGTGGTGTCTTCACATAAAAGAAGATAAAGTAACACAAAACGAACTCACTGTTTTTAACTTTTGCATTTTATTGTAAGTAACTACATAATATATTTAGTTAGCTTTTTTGGTAATGAGTAATGTTGCTGTGTTACATTTAAAAGTACACACTGCTCAGAAGACACGGGCTCCATTCTTGTTTTTGGATTCATGGCAGCTGATGAATACGTTTAACTCTTTACAGCACAGTTTTGCCAATGAAATACTCCATAAGTGGACTTGTGCATGTTATCAGGGGAATTTAAGAAACCATGTTTCTACTTTAACCAGGTTACTCACTTCATCCATCCCAGTTTTGTGTGTGCATGTAAGCACACTCACTATTGCAAGAGATTATTGTCCTGGCACCACTGTGCTAAACGGTATATTCTCTTTACTTCTACAGCTTGTAAGCTGCCTTATGATTACTGGTGATCAGTTAAAATGGTGATGTCATAAGAAAATTTAATTATGGAGTTGGAGATCATACAGTAAATGAACTAGGAATACAGAATGTGCCTTTGCACTCTGCCTCAAGATGCTGTGTTGAGAATTGGTATGTAATGTTGTACATTACTGAAATCTCTTTGTATGGATGTCCAAAATCGAGTCGCTGGATTGAAATGAAATCTATAAAAAGTACACTGACAGTTTTTATTAACCAGATATGTTAGAATGGTAAAAAATTCAGGGAATGTCTTCTGTGGGCTAGTTACAGCGTTATTCACACAGAAGTGGTACAAACTATCTGGAATATTAAATTAATTGATCCCAGCCCCAGTATTTTGAAGCATTTCATGATAATGGGAGCTCATACCACTAATGTGTAGTCATTAAAATAGTTTACATTTGTATTCTTGGGAGCTAGAATAATTGTTATCTTTTTAAAGCATGTGGGGACCACAGAGTCTCGCAATGAGATATTATAGATATAATGAAAACACCAGCTAATTGGTCACTACAGGTTTTTAAAGTAAATTCACACTTGTTTTGGACTCATTTAAAAATTGTCCTTGTTCCACCCACAGAGCAGAGATGGATAAAGGCAATGCTGGAGTTAAGAAAGACAGTTTGTTATCACAGTCAAAACAGTAATGGAAGGTAATATGTTCATCTAGCAGATAAAATGTTGATGTAGTACTTAATTACTGTCCCAGAGATCTGCAGTGACTGCCGGTTTTCGTTCCAACGAGTTTCAAATTTGAAATCAGGTCTAACAGATTGTGAAACTTGGTATTCAATTATTTGCCTTGTTAGGACTTTCATTTTTCCAACACAAAAATTCTATATTTTTTTGTTTTCTGTGAACTTACAGTATTTCCATTTATTTCAAAACATTTTATTAACACAGATACTTCATGATGCATATACACAAGTTTAAATGGAAGCAAGAAAGCGGGTGGTTCCTGTCATTTGCACCTCATTATTAACTGATGGATAGTTAAGAAAAAAGGCAACAATTGCAACCTTAGTGCGGATGTTTAAAACTAAAATAGGCAATTAAGGCAACAAACAAGTTAACTAAAACTAAGGCCAAAAATGTTTGCTTTATTAATAAATGAAAATGGTTCTAATTAATAAACTGGTTAGAGCAAAAATCTAGAACCACTGTACCCCTGGCTTAGGCTTTAGTGTGTAAGCACCTGTAAACTTTGCCATAGTTTAGGTACAGTACATCATGACTACTGCTACACTCCAGCTTATTTCTGTGCTGATATTTAACAACTTTACTGATCTTGTACCTGCATATATGTTGTATAACTTTATACTGTATTTCTAATCTAAAATACATTGCTACAAGCCTTCATTAAATATCCAATGTACCTATTGATGAATGGTTTTTAATTATAAAATGTAAAGATTAATTTTTTTATCAAGTTTGTAGTAAATCAAAAACAAAACAACAGAAGATACAGTAACATCAATAATCAACTATAAGTTAGGTACAAACACAACCAACTCTGTCCCAGCCTGAGCCAAGGGATGAATATTTCGAGAAAAACCTGTCACCAGAGAAGAAGAGAAGAAGATCGTGATCAACCCACAACATCAAAGACAACCATTTCTCGTTTTTATTTATTTTTGTGTTTAACAAAAAAAACAAATTCAAGGCGTTACAGCAAACCAGAATTTAAAAACATGAGTAGAAGTTTCAGTTGAATTGCTGGAAGAATCATTAATCTGTGCTGCAGATAATTCAAGGTGAATTCAATTGTGTAAGGAGGGCTGCCAGAAGGACTGCCAATTGTCCAAACTAAAATCTCTGACTTTCTGGTGACAATGTTGGCTAGTTTCTTTTTGGTTCTGTTGATTTGCAAATAAAATCTTTACACTGTTGTCAACTTGCACAATTATTACACATCATAAACCATAATGATAACCACACAGATACATTGGTTAAAGTGAGGCACTAACCCATGTCTCTGGAACTGTGAGGCAGCAGCACTAATAAATGATGTCATCCAGAAATAGAATATAATCTTTTGTAATAAATTACTTTATAGAGTCATTACTAAGAAACATTAAAGAAAAGAAAAATTGCTGCTAAACTCAGCTCACTATGGTGATTCTGACCCTGTCTTTAAACATTATATTTACAGTAAGTGTATTTGTGGACAAACTGGATGGCAATGTTTATGGTTCTTGACGCATGCAGGCAGTAGTGGCAAGACACAACATGGCGTTTTAAAGAAACAAAATGATGCTTAAAAACAGTGGGATTAGTTGGTAATCTAAGATACATCTAATAATGTAAGATGTGCAGTAATTATTTTGTGTGATCCACTAAATTAGTGGATTTTTTTTTTCTTTTTTTTTTCATTTTTATTACTATTTAATTTAATATTGTTTCTTTGTATCAGTATACTGCTGCTGGATTTTGTGAATTTCCCCTTGGGATTAATAAAGTATCTATCTATCTATCTATCTAAATGTACGTGTGTGATTATTGTTTACCCCTCGCCTTTTCCAAAATATGGGTATACTTAAATCTTCAGAATACATTGTTTAAAAAAACCCTCTGCAGGCCCCTTTTTGATTACAAATTACAATAAATTCATATATGTCTCTTAGCTTTAACTATACAGTAGCAATAAATATTCCATATTAACAGAGTAAGTTGAATAAATCGGTGGATTGTTAAATACAAAGAAGGATATTAAAGGTAAAGTAAGTAATTATAATTAACCATTTTTTTTTTTAGTTTCAGCAGAAGAAACATGGATGTAAGTGGCCTTTAAATTAATTTTCCCATATCACCCAAATAAAGCAAACTGATGAGCTTTAACTAACTATCGACCTCCAAGAATTTCAAAGTGATTGGCAAACAAGTGCTTTCCCCATTTATTAGGCTTGACAACTGAAGGTAGAAAGAATGGGATCTACAGGGCACTCCTTTGTGACAGCCATCCCACGCAACTATTAACAGGAGCTGAACTTTGATAACACTGAAAAAACCATTAGGGTTTCAACATTGTAATTGATTTTTGAACTTTGTGCCATCCTTCCCTACATTTGTAATGAAAGAGTGTAATTAAAAAGGGCATGGTCACCCAGAACCCACATGATGTTCACAATCTTCAGATGTGCATTTACTGTATTTTCTTTTAATGTCTTTGTAGTCTACCTTAATTAGCAGCAGTGGGTTCAGCTCAGTCATAATTAAACACTCCCCTGATGTTTTTAAATGTCAGGTCCTGCAATGAAGAAGACTATAACATTGTAGTTCTAACTTCTTATCAGTGGTAATAGTGAGGAAATGATGGAGGGTAGCTTTGCTAACAAATAGCTGAATGAGTTAACATACTGTATATATTTTTTCCTGCTCTCCAAAATATTATAAAAATGTAATGCCTCTTCTAATGTGAGTTTAATTTGAACAATTTTTGTAAATACATACCCCATGACAAATGTCAAATTGTACATAAAAGATTACCTTTTACTGGGACTGTTACTACTCAGTCATTTACATGTTACAGATCAGTTTCAAAGATACAAATAACTTTATTAGCCAAACAGGTTTTTATATACTGTATGCTTAATTCAACTTAAACGGTTACGTTAGTTAAGATAGATTTTATTATCCCAGGGGGAAATTTGTTTGCAGCAGGAAAGTACAAAATCATTGGACACTGTTATATAGTGTCACACACGTGTGCTTAGGAGGCAGCCTACAAGCCCTGAGGTGAGTAAAGTATCACCTTACGAGAGGAAGCATTGCTTAGGTGTACTAACATTACTCTCTCTCTCTCTCTTCAGACCCAAAGAAGAAAAATAAAACACCAACATTTACACCTACCTCCATGACAACACTTCAAAATGGCCGCTCTCCACATTCGCTTCCATCTCCCAGTTAATGACGTCACTTCCGGCCCCACAAGTTCAACGTCATTTCCGACTTTCTGTATTTGACATCACATATTGTTATCCCATTTCCTGTCACCATTTTGCTTGCTATAAAAGCACCTGCAATCATGCCTTTGTTGCCAAATGTTTATTTTGATCCGTTTGCATTTAATTTTTGCATCCGTTCGTTGGACATTATATGGGGTTATTCGCAAACTCTTTTTGACGTGTTGTTGTCAATTTATTCTGATTTATTACAATACAAGAAAGTAAGCCAAAAGATAACAATTGAAAACCATTCTTACATTCAGTACACATACACATAAGATTTCTAGAAATAAGAATAATTTCATTTAACAGTACACAGAAACAATTCCGAATTCAGCAGGATCCCTACAAGTAGAGAATTCCAAATGCATATAACTCTGAGAATAAAAGAGTTCTTAAATCCATTGCACTTTACTGTAGGGGACCTGACTCTGCAGCCTTATGGTAATAAATGGAACTCAGGAAAAAAAGGGGAGCTACTGTCTCACTAAACTGAGTTGATCTTCTTTCTAACTTGTTTGTATTACAGCATGATGAGGGAGGACTGTAGGAAACCAATAATTTTACTGCTACTTTGACAATGTTGTTTATGTTCTTAATGTTAAGAATGCCCAACCATCATATGCAAATGTGGTAACAAAGCCAATAAAAAGGTTATAAAAAGTGTCATTATGGTTTTGCTCACTTTAAAACAATTTTCCATAGAAAGAACAGCTGTGTCTGCCCCCACTTACAAGTGATTAAAGGAAAGCCTATAATCATTGATTGTTCCTAGATACTTGAATTGTTTGACCATGTCCACACTCTCCTTTTATTATATTTAAGACAGAGTAAAGAGTCAAATACATAAAATGTTCAGCCAGAGCCTTTGCTATTAGAGATATTTAGCTGCAAAAAGGTTCACACCACAGAATAACCTCATCAACAACAGATTACATAGAACACCTAGGACATGTTAAACATGTAATACACAAGACATATAAAATAGAAGATACATATGGAAGGATGGAGAGATGTGTATAATGTACATATGGAATATTGTAAAAATATGTTTAAAAACATTGGCTTAAGTGAGCTTTACTGTATATTTATATTTAAGACAAAAGGTACAAGCAATAAAAAAGGAGAAAGCAATAAAGAAAAATAAATTCTTCTGTTTTCACAGTAGTTAATATTTAAAACCATCCAGTGTATTTTCAATATATAACTTTATGGCTTACAGTTTTATTGCACATTGCTGTGAACTGTGTTGAGACACACATGATGAACATATTTGAACAAAGCATAAAAATCTAAAGACTCTTCCATCTGTTAATCATAAATCTAATTCTGCATTGCTGACAGTCAGGGTCCATCCTGGTATCATCAGACGTAAGGTCAGAGATAACTGCAGAAGTATCTCAGAATATTTGACAATGCTGATATGTCAGCTCATAGAGTGACATTTCACATTGTTTCAGCTTTTTATTGTTTTTTCCATTTTTGTTTTGTCTATTTAGTGATCCTCAATTGTGTATGGATATCAGATGGCTATGATGTTGTGTTGTCACGGGCAGTGTCATATGTGTCAGTATATGATGTTACACAAGCTACTTCTCCACTATAAAAGCAGGACTTGGAAGTAATACGTGATGTTGGCTATTCTGATTTTTCAGAAGTAATCAGTTTTTGTTTTTGTAATGCCTACCGGTAATTCTCTTACTTTGACCTCTTTTTCTATAAATGCTGTGCTTTTGGACTCAATTACTTTGTGTTGTTACAGTTCTATAATGGTTTTGCACCCTTTGCAATTTTAGTGTTTTGTTTCCCCTATTGTATTATTAATATGTAGCCTTCGTCAGAATGCCTGAAATCCCACATACTTACCACTGTTTATATTATTGTACCATATAATTTCTCCCCACCTTCCCTTCTACATCTATAACCTCAGGCAATTAGGTGTAGCAAAAGACAAGCAGGAGTTAAGTTACACTTTAAATAATGTATTATTGATAATATTCATAAATAATAACAATATGCAAAGTATATATGAATATTGGCAACCATACAACCTGATAAATGATGATGTGTAGTTTCAAGTGGTACACAGACTTGTTAGTTACTTAAAATGTCTCTAGTTAAGTCCTCATTTCTGGTCAGCTTTCTTCAGAACAGACCACATGCCTGTTTCAATATGGCTGCCGAGCTGTGCTCTTCATTGTGTTGTCCTTTTCAGTTCATGGTGTAAGATAGTCTTTCATCAGTTTGGTAAGAGAGATAGGGAAGGGTAAATTAAGCAAATTTATAGGTTTTCTGTCCAACCCCTAGAACCAAAAAGGCGTCATAGTACTTAAAGGCTTCTGATACAAGCCAATTCCAAACAGCCATACTTCAGACCAATGGTGGAACAGAATGCCTTCACACCTGCACCCAAAACCATGTGTTAAGGTGAAGCTTGCTAGCTAGGCAGTCTGGCTTTCCTGCGGGGGTTGACTGAGAGAGCCCTGCAGAGAAACATTTGCCAAACTTGTTTGAGGCACTTCCCCCAACCCTGTCGTATAATTCACTATCCTGACTTACTCCTAGGGGGTAAACATGAATGCTTCTCACTAATAAAATACTAATATTACATTCCTGGAGTCCCTGGCTGCCTGGAGCACACAGGTGTGGTAACTCAGCTTATCACAGAGTCTCATGAGAACAGAGGCGACTTTGCTGTGTTGTGGTTGGACCTGGCCAAATCCTATGGGTCTATACCACACAAGCTGGTTGAGCTCGCACTACATCACCACCATGTTCTCAGGAAAATCAAGGATCTGATCCTGGATTACTATAACAACTTCAGGATAAGGGTCACTTCTGGGTCAGAAATATCAGACTGGCATTAGCTTGGCAAGGGTATAATAACAGGGTGCACCATCTCTGTTATTTTTTTTTGCCCTTGCCATGAATATGGTGGTCAAGTCAGCCGAGGTAGAATACAGAGGGCCCCTGACTAAGTCGGGTGTACGACAGCCCCCGATAAGAGCCTAAATGGATGATCTAACCATCACGACAACATCGGTCCCAGGGAGCAGGTGGATCCTACAAGGACTTGAGAGACTCATCACATGGGCAAGGATGAGCTTTAAGCCTTCCAAGTCAAGGTCCATGGTGCTAAAGAAGAGAAAGGTGACTGATAAGTACCAATTTGCTATCGTGGGAACAGTCATCCCATCCATCACAGAGCAGCCACACGAGAGTTTGGGGAAAGTCTTTGACTCAAGTCTGAAAGACACAGCTGCCATTCAGAAATCCACCCAGCAGCTTGGGACGTGGCTCACCAAGGTTGATAGGTCTGGCCTGCCTGGTAGGTTTAAAGCCTAGATCTATCAGCACTCAATCCTGCCCCGAGTCCTATGGCCTCTGCTGGTATAGGCAGTCCTGTTTTCAACAGTTGAGTCCCTTGTAAAGAAGATCAGCAGCATTCTTTGGAGGTGGCTGGGACTCCCACGAAGCCTCACCAGCGCAGCACTGTATGGGACAAGTAACATCCTGCGGCTACCATTAAGCAGCCTCACTGAAGAATTCATGGTGACCTGCACCAGAGAAGCCCTACAGTACAGGGACTCCAAGGATTGTAAGGTGTCAGCAGCTGGCATTGAGGTGAGGACAGGCAGGAAATGGAGGGCAGAGAAGGCTGTGGAGGTGGCAGAGTCACGCCTGAGACAGAAGGCTCTGGTGGGCACCGTGGCAACAGGTAGAGCAGGTCTGGGCTACTTCCCAAAGACCCAGGTCGGCAAGGCCCAGGGCAAGGAGAGAATCCATCTACTCCAGGAAGAGGTCTGAGCAGGGGTGGAGGAAGAGAGAGTGAGCAGGGCAGTAGGACTCCGGCAACAGGGTGCGTGGACAAGGTCAGGAGAGTACTCTCCAGGATCACCTGGTCGGACATCATGCAGGGAGATGTCTTTCGTGTCTGGTTCCTGGTGCAGGTGGTCTATGATGCCAACAAGATGGACGGAAAAGGACAAGCAGGAAAAACAACCAAGAGCAGCAGTCTTCTGAAAACTCAACAAAGAATGTGATCAGGATGTTTTCCAGCAGGAAAAGCTAACAAACCTACCTCTTATAAACAGTGATTGTTATAATGTCACAAATGAGAGGGAGTAGAGTTGAGCTGTTGAGTGCAAGTACTTACAAAATGTGCCTGCACGCCTCCCTGCTGGTGAGATCCCAACACTACATGAAGATGGGAGGCAGCAGGCAAGCATTAGCAGCATAATGAGTAACAAAATAAAAGTAAATAAAGTGTAGGATCTGTCAGGGATTTTTAGCCTCCCTCTTACAGCTTGGATACATTTTGCATTACAAATACAGCTGGGATGTATTTCATATTATAAACAATCTAACAAAAACATGTATGTTTGTATGTATGTATTTATTTATTTCATATATTTATATTAGAAATTAACTCAGGAATTTGTTGTATCTCATACAATAAAATAAAATAAGCATTAACAATATAGACTGAGATTGTCACGAAGTTAAGAAATAAGCCATGATGTTGAGGTTGTCAATAGCTGACTCCTTGACATCTGCAATACTTAGCTATTTTGGTCCATCTGACTTAATGGAAAGTAATCCAAGACTACTCATTTCATTTTCCCTACAGCTCTTTCATATTTTTTTTTTCTTCAGATGGCAAGAAAGCTTCTTTTACAGACTACTAAAACTAATAGGCAACATCAAAAAAATGCACACGCGATGAAAAAAATAAATAAATAAACATATTGTGATGTGTTTGGGACAGAGTTGTTAGAGATTGTATCTTTCCTTTTTTCATATAGAATATGACTATCTGAATTATTTTGCAAATCTCACAGTATAAGCTCATAGGGAGAGCACAGCCATTTTTTTTAAAGAAAAGTCTGTACAAATTGCCTAGTCGAAATGTTAGATTAGCACTCAGCAGTTGGATGTGTCAGGTAATACTGTGTTACAAATGATATTGCTTCTTCTAAATAAGAAGAAAAATGGGCAGTACTATCAGTAATAGCTGTTGCACTGGCCATCTTACCATTAAACTTTCACTGTATCTGCTTACAAATATTACATCAATATTACTATTTATTCATCATGTTTTAACCATGTAAGTTAATGATCACTTTGTTAAAATAAAAAAAATAATCTCTCAGGTCTTTTTAATTATGTATATATAATATATTTCCTGAAAATACATTCTTGATTGTTGGCTTGTGTGGAGCTAAATAATTTAATGTAATCATCAGGTATAACTCTGGACAAGAAGCCAGCCCATCATATCTGTATTCAGAATGTGGCCAGGCAGAGAACTGAATACAGATAGCTTGAGCTATGAAACACCACAGTTACCTATTGTACCTCCCATACCATTCAACAATGTACTACTCTTTGTAGTGCCCCCTGCTGGCCAGACCTGGAAAACTATCTATCATCCTGTAAAAAAGCATTTCACTTTATCAAATTACATGTCCCTTTTATTTAATTTTCTCTAAAACACAAAATTGTAAAATATCCACTATGTAAAAGACACCTTGCTAATGCTATCAAAGTCAGAGCTTAAACTTAGTTTACTTTACAGTTTATTCTAGAAATGGCCCCTAATGAGCCACAGTAGTAACATTAAACATGTTAGAAGGTGGGAAAATCACCTGTATATTCATAATAAAAAATAAGTTTGATTCAGTACCTTAGATAAATTGGCAACAAGATTACAGTGTCTGGTAAACCACCATAAAGTTTAACCATATACAGTAATCTTTTCTGCTTCCAAAAACACACATATAGACAATATACTATAACTGGGAGTGCTCCTCCTACATATATACTTTATTTGGCTTTTATCTCCTTTTTATACTTCCTTTGGCAAAGTACTGGACTTCTGCATCTGTCTTTTATTTTAATAGCAAACATTAATTGAAACAGACTTACATTTGCCCAGGATCCCAGCTGTTCGACATATACAGTAATAAAACACCTAAGTAACCTTAACTGCAGACTAAGCTTCTGTTAGATGGCTACCTATCAAAGTGGAGAGCTCAAAATGAGATTATAAAAATGGGTATGCAAAGCTGTTACCAATTTACATAACAATTATAACTTTTTTTCCTGCAGAAAAGGTAGGCATCAGATCTGTGAAAATTAATGATTCAGACTAAAGTGGCTTAAAAAAACGTATGGATAGGTGGACAGCTAGCTTGTAGTACACCGGGGATCACTCTGATCTGAATAAACCAATCTATCCTGTCCTTCTTATTCTACAAACAAAATGCAGTAGGGATTGTCCTACTTTGCAATGCAGAATACCCAAACGATATAATCAAAGATGTTCCATTACAACTGTTTCCATGCAAATCCTGGAGATTCAGTGATATGCAGGTGGCTGAGCCTATGGTGCCCTGGATAATGGACTAAATGTTGGGCAGAGCACATATTGTGAAACTCAAGGACTGTGTTTCTGATACAAATGTCAGCAACACTGGAGCACCACATGGAACAGTCCTGTCTCCTTTTCTCTTCACTCTGTACACCTCCACCTACAAATATAACACCAATCATGTGACTAGCAGAAATTCTCAGATGATTCTGCATTTATGGTGTATATTGATAAGGGGGTTGAGACAGAGTATAGGATTAAGGTGGAGGACTTTGTCTCTTAGTGCAAAGGGAATTCTTCGCAAGCTCTCTGGACCCTCAGGAGGTTTTAGCAAAGAAGAGAATTAAAACAAAACTGATTGCCATAATGAACAATGTTGCACATCATCTCCCTGACACACTAACACTGAAGACTTTCAGCCAACAAATTATTCAGCAGAAGTGTGATAAGAAAATGCTACTGGGGCTCCATAATACCAACAGCAATATATCTGTACTAGCCAACCCGCGGCATAATGATTTTTAAGCACAGGGAGAAAATTAACATTTTTAAATCGGTAATGTAATAAATCAGCAAGAAAAGCAACATTGTAACAATGCACGGAACGAACCAATACACAATCGTCCGTGACTGAAAACTGGCGGACCGCCATCGCGCCTTCTCTTGCCAGACGGAGGGATGGGGGTTTACGGCGCTCAGGCACAGAGTGTGGAACTGGAGGAGAGGAGAAGGACATCCATTCAGCTCCCTCCGTCATGCTAGTCTGCTGATTTCTCGTTCAGTATGCACTGCCCGCTCATGTGTCCACCTTCAACTTGACACTTGAGTCGTTGTCGTCTTTACACAGTCCAGATGCACCTGTGACTCACGTAGACGTTTCATTGCTCTGTGAGGTTTTGGCTGCTTTTCTATATATAATCCACCAAGACACCCGACCACGGTAGTAGCGAGGTGGGAGGGGGGTGTGTACAAAGGGTGGGGACGTAACCAGTGGGAGCGTATGAGTCGCACTTAGTGGGAATTCCACAGTTTGCAGCCAGAATGGGGTTCAACGGCTTACCCACGCCTCTCTGCGCCGGGTAGACACACGCTCAATCTCATGCATTATTATCCGCGGCATAACAAACACAGCATAATTATTTATTGATGGTTGAACACTTCTGGAAAAACACAGTTGTCTAAAAAGGGAGGGTTTGAGGATACAACAGAAAGTGAATGAAAAGATGGAACTCTGGAGAGAGCAACATATAATTGTCCGTGAGTGAAGAAGACGCATGTTTGTCGCGGATGCGAATTGCTGTATGTAGCGTGTAAAACAGTTTGCTATGGCGCACGCAGTCGTGCGTCGTAACCGAAAACTCAGTTTTTAAAGACTGCTTACTTCATTGTGTTTTAACCTCAGTTGTAAAGGATTGTTTTAAGGATCCCATGGGATACCCCTCGCAAACCGTTTTACACGCTGCATATGGCGACTCACCTCCGCAAGAAACATGCCTCTATGAACAGTCAAGGTGGCTCGGAGGTACATGAGGCCTCTACGACAGACAAATATAAATGATGCCGTTCTTTCTGTGTTGTTGCGTCTGAGTTGGTGGGCGTGGCTCTGCGAGTTGTCGTCGTATCCAATGGTCTTGGAGTTGGTGGGCGTGGCTCCTCCCTGCGTGCGCCATAGGTATCTTACTTGTTGGCGGCTTAGTGAATCCACGCCCCTTCCGGCGTGCTTTCCATGGGTGTCTTGCCTTTTCATGGGTGTCTTGCCTTAGTGAATTATATAAATAGATAATGTCTCACTGTGACTGTGACTGCCAAGTCAGACGTTTCCTTTAATTTTATTTCTTCTTTTTTAGCCATTCAGGTGTGTGTTCAGGCCATAGTGTCTGTATTTATTTCTTTATTTACCTATTTATGTGTTTATTTATTTAAAGATCTTCTGTAAAAAGGCAAATTTCCCCCAGGGGACAAATAAAGTTCTTTCTATCTATCTATGTAAGGACAAGAATAATCACATCTTCTCCCAGATGCACTTGCTTGTTTAAGACTTCATAAACATAATGGCAAAGAATTCTAGTAAATCTGTGTTATATTAATGTAAAGTCAAACATCTTCAGACTAAAATTGCTCATGCTATATACTGTAGCTAGCGTTATTTTCTGAGAACTGTATCTTTGTTTTTTGGTCAAATTATTTATACTTTATTCTATCTATATTGCTTTTTTTGAGAACTTCTAAAACGCTCAATGAGAGGAAATATAAATAGTGTTATATAGTACTTATTAATGACCAGTAACAGCGCACTGCACGATAACGTTCAGTGAATACACTTGACATGAGCATTCATAGTTTTCTGTACTCTTTTTCTGTATGTTTAGCATTTGTTTGCTCAGAGGTTGATGCGCTTGCTGCTTCCTGAGCAGCTCTTCTTTTCTCCACCTTAGCAGTCTGCTTCTTCTCTTCGTCGGCATCTTTTCACATTAAAACTGATTAAGTCAGTGTTTGTGTTGCAATTGCTTAGTACGTTTTCCTTAATTTTTCACTTAAGCTGGCACTTAAGTCTTCAATCTGCCTCAAGAATGATTTAAGATATGAAGAGGAAAGGGAAGTGACGGTGAAAGTGGTAGGGATGAGAACGGCGCCCGTACGCATGTTCCACACGGCTGCCCGCTGCCGAGAGTTGATTCTACAATAAAATAAAATAAAAATAAAAAGAGGAATAACCTTGGAGGTCAATCATCATCTCGAAAGCAGATAGTAGATGTCACGTAGTGTATGTGTACCAAATTTTAGATCAATGGGTAAAACAGTTTGTGAGATACAGGTGATTAAAAATCCTGAACAGAGAAACGGACAGCCATGGAATCGTATTACATAAGAAGATCTGAAGACTTTTCAGGCTAGAGCTGAGCATGGAACTGAAGAGCTACCAACTGTAATCACTGCATCTGTATTCCTTTTATATTACAATACTAAAAAAAACATGCTTAGGACTCATTGCTATTTCTAATGTCCTTTGCTTTAATGTCTCTTTTTGAAAATCTACCATTTTTCAATTTTGACTTCATTATAAAGGAAAAAATTGATGTGTGCAATTTGGCAAAAAGTGTCATATTTTACCCTATTTATTATTTTAGATTTCTCTGAAGTTTGACATAATTAGACATAATGTCCTTTGTAATTACATTTATGTAATCAATGTGCAAATGTTGCTGTTCATTTTCAAATAATATTGCATTAGTGTGATGATGTTTTCTGATTGGTACTATTCAGGTCATAAAATGAATTCTTTAAAATGTCACATTTATTTGTCTGTTTCTTTATTGCCTGGTGCTGCGTTGACATCATGCATCAGAAGGCATGAGCTTATTCAGTGCGAGCAGGAGCATGCAGGTGGCCGGTTGCTTGTGCTACAGCACGCTTGACTTGGCGGTGATCAACGCACATGTACTGTGCAAGGCATGCACGGGGGCCACTGAGAAAAGAAGAGTGTTCATGGCTCACCTTGCAGAGGAGCTTCGTCGTCACTTCTTACAAGAAAAGGCGATGTTAAAAGCAAAAGAGGATGCAACATCAACAAGCTTCTGTTCCAAGACTGCCGCTCCATCCAGCCTCTTCAGTGTAATAGTAACCACAGCACAGAAAGAAGTGTGTACATTGCAACAGGTACACATGTCATAAACGTAAAAAGAACGGTCCTTGGGTGTGTGGGAACTGTTAACATTTGAATCTGATGGTTGCATATAGCGTGGAACTCACCTCTCTGTACTATTCTTTCCTCTGCATGTCCTGGAGTACAAAAGAAACAGCATTGTGCACCAAAATGAGGAGACTGCTTGGGCAAGATCGAAGAAAAAAAAAAACGCGGTCACTGATTACCAGCACAAGAAGGTGTGCAAATGAATATGAATAATATGACTAATGTGGCATCAATGCCACAATGTTTTCCGAAATGTACTATACAGGCCATAAAATGAGTTATTCCAAATATCATATATAACTATGTCTCTTTTTTTTTGTCACTGCGGCTTTGACATCATAGACAATAAGCTTCATACTAATTCAGCGTGAGCAGGAACACTCAATAAAACTGAATTAAGAAAAAAATCAAGTGACAGTGAGATATGAATAAGGCAGATTCACCAGCTTTTGTGTGTCAGCTTTTATCCATCCAGATCAGAGAATGTCCAGTTCCATTGTCTCAAAACAACACTCACATCTGCAGTTATTCCCAGTTTCAAATAAAAACTAACAGCGTCAGATCCCTGGGGGGGCAGTAGTACGTATTGCGATCGTGACTGAGAGAATAAAAGTAAAAAAAACGCTAACTTTTACAAGTACTATAAATTTACACTGGCTGCAACAGACACAAATCAAATGTATGTTTTTATTGTATAATATTAACAATAGAAGCAGCTCACTACTCAAAATGGTAAATTTGCTGGGAAGCTGGTTTTGAACTCACAACCTCAGGATTATAAGTGAGCGGATCTTACCGCTGCAACACGGAAGCTGTTGTAGTGTACTTGCACCTTTTGTGAAAGTGTTTTATTTGATATTTGGCCATCAGTCTTCATATATTATACAGTTCATGTCTACATTTTGTTATTTATTACCAAAACATGAAAAATGTTCCTGTTTTAACGATGTGTTTACATAGATTGTTGTAGACACAAAACACACATCAAATTATTTCCCCTTACAATTCTGGGTAGCTCACTCCCAAATAATCAATTAAGGCAGGAACTGGGAGAACTTCTTGCCCATTCTGAGTTGGTGGAGGGATGGTATAGCAGGCTGCTTGCTGCTTGGGTTTATCAACTCATTTAGAAGACAAAAGACGCTGACGGAGAGGTGCAAAGAATTTTAAGGTGGGCCGGAGTTTTTTCGTTGGCTCTGGTATTTCTAGTGTTAAGAAGAATATCAACTGGCAATAACACATGCCTTTATACAGATCCAAAATTATGAATAGATTTTTAAATATGTGATAAATAATAGTTAAATAAATACCCTAATAACTAATATAACTTCATGTAATTAAATAAATAATTACGGTAATTAATTAATTAATTTCTCATGGTAATAAAAACATTTGTAAGTGATTGTCAGATACAGTACAAGCAGTTTTTCTTTGTGCTGGGTTTCTTGTGCCTCCATCCAACATGACAATTCTGGAGAGGTTTTGCAAAAAAGCATGGCAGAAAAATCTCCAAAGCACGCTTGTTGCATAATACCTTAAAAGACTAAAGGCGGTAATTGCTGCCAAAGGTGCTTCAAGAAAGTGCTGAGTAAAGAGTCTGAATACTTTTGGCAATGTGATATTTCACTTTTTTATTTTTAATACATTAGCAAAATTAGCATTTTTGGGTATTGTGTGTTGCTTGCTCTGGGAAAAAATTGATTTAAATGATTTTATCACAATGCTGCAACACAGCAAAATCTACTTTTTGAATCCACTGCTACATTTGTGATTTAGTGAAAAAACAAATTAACTGCATATGGCGAGTTTGAATTAAATTATAGACCCTGTAGTTAGGATTGGGGTTAGGGTTGGATAATGGATGGATTTGTTGCATGTCATTTTTCTTTTTAACTTAATTTAAAATAGTGTAGAGCACACTGGACTTATAATGTATGTACTGTAGAAGTGCAATTTACAATAACAAACAAAATTTAAATTAATTTGAACTGAACTTAGCTCTAAGCCATAAATGAATTCTCAGGTAGGTGCCAGCACACTCTGAACATCGAAAATGCTTCCTGAAATAGACGTTTCCTTTAAGAATACTGGGATGTGTATGGATTAATCGTTTAGTATAATCTGCAATTAAAACTTTATCATTATCTTTACAACATGTGTTTTTGTCTATTGTTTATAGACTTAATTCTTCACTATCTGGGTAGTGTCATAACTGCTTTCTAAAATTAATTTGGTTTAATATTTTTAGTAATTTTAATTCTATTAATTTAAAAGCTAAACTTTTTATCCTAGTATATTTTCTTAAAAAGAAGTACTACAGGAAGATTAGCTGGTAAGATACTTTTATTAATACTGGCAAACTACATAAATGCAGAACATGCTCAAGGGAAATAGATGTACTGTGTTATTTAAAGAATAGTTTGTCAGCTTGATGACGTTTTTATCTATAATCATAAAAAGAAGTTATATTCCTCACAGGGCATTTTACATCCTGTGGTTCTTTTATTACCATCATGAACAACATTACTAAAAGGAACTCTCTTATATCAACCCATTCATCTCCTTGCCCTTTTCAAGTATATATCCCACATCATGTAAATTTACGGTAGAAAATTTCATATAGTTCATATACTCATAGCCTTTATATAAGGATTTTTTTGCTTATATCTGTTCAATTAATTCTGAATTCTGTAAGATCTTTCTGTATAGATTTACTTGAATTTTTTTTTTTTAATCTTGAGTCCACAGAAAAACAAACTATCATGTTAATTTCATCTGTAAATCTTAGAATATACATACAGCACTGATCTCAGTGGTAAACCAATTTTTACAGTTCTCTGTGCAAAACCTAAAAACAAACCTATATACATTTTCAGACCAATTTAATTAATTTCAGAATCACAGAAGGAGTTTATTTTAGCCATATCTGGTGTCAGGCAAGATATAAGTCTGGTCAGGAGGTCACGATGCATCTACTCTGAAGTGTATTCACAGAGAGTAAAAGCCTATTCGTGCAAAACTGGGCCCAAAGCAGAAATGAACATTGGAAAGGATGTAATTCCAGCATGGGGCATATTCATTAACTTGCACAAGGCTACTTTATCATCCATACAAACCTGGTCCTTGGACCTTGGAAACAGCAAGACTAAACAAAGCACTACAGAGCTATGCTACAGCTATCCATATTTTAAAACTTTCTCCAGTCAGAGTTGTGTGAAGCTGGAGCTTATCCCATTAACTTTTGCTGAAGTACATTCCATTCTTCACATATTTCTCCCATGAACTTTAAATATTTGTGCTTAAAAGTTATTTGGTTTTAATTTGTTCTTTACTCTCGAATGGCTTATTCCTATATGTGGTTGAAATAGTGAGCAACATAACATAACATTTACAAATATAAATGTAATGTTTTAAGCAAGCTCCACTTGGGCCAGCTAAACTTATGTTGAAAGAACAGAAGGACAAGCAATGTGGACCCTGATGCCTCAAGGGTCATACTTCAACAGTGGTTAACAGGTACCATTTTGGGAATGGGACCTGGGTGTTTTAGGTCATCACTGACAACATATACATTACTAAAATGAACTCCTTTTCTTACAACAGCTAATTTAGTTTAGATTAAACAATGAGTAAGAAAAAAGCTCATTGGCAGGAAGAGATATTCCAGAGGAGGTTCAGAGAAAGAGTAAAACTGAGAGATTGTGAGAGAGAGAGACAGATGAGAACTGAAAGAAAAAAGAGGACACTTGGGGTGAAACCTGTGCAGTAAAAAGGTAGGGCTTTATTTTCGTCTGATTCATCTTTTATGCGTGTACTCTGTTTATGACTACCTTGTTGCTGGATTAAATAAACAATCTTTTTGATAATTTAAGGTTTTTGATATTTTTATTCTAGGTTATAGTAATTGCTAGGTGACACCATAATTGTATTTATTACACAATCATAGCAATACATCATGTAATAAAGATAATAAATGTGCATAATTTAATAGAAATTAAAATAAATGCTAAAATAAACAAAATGAAATTCACTTACAAATAAATCAAACTTTTTTGAAGGTATACGTTCAAGAGAAATCAATGTACATTTTTTGAAATAATTTTAAAAAGTAGTTTTAGACAGACCCATCTATATAAAATTGAAAAAAATAAAATTCCTATCTATGTATTCTCACACGTGCACTTAGGAGGCAGCCAAACGGTCCAAAAGTAAGTGAAAGTAGGATAGATATGAGGTTGGAAACAAGTACTAATGCCTTTTTCTCTCCTCATACAGACCTATCAAAGAATAACGCCTCTTTTCGATTTAAAATAGATGGTCATAAACCTACCTTTTTGATGACGTCACGTCCGTCCTCCAACAAAGATGTCACTTCCGGTCCCCCGAGTGATGATGTCACTTCTGCCCTCCAGCAAAGACATCACTTCTGGTCCCCAAATGATGATGTCACTTCCACTACTCATCCGAAGAAGTCATTTCCGGTTCCTGCCTCCATGTCATTTCTATTTCCTCTTTATTGTTATTTCTTTATTGTCTACATAAAATAAAAGAATGCTTCTGTATACTGCTGGTTGTCAATTGTATATTTTACCTTTGACCCTAAGTATCAGTCCTTTTTGATCTCTCCATGGCCGGAGATTATATGGGGAAGGTTCCCCAAAACTCTAAGATTATTTTTTGTCTGCTGTTTTGTGACAGTATTTATAAAGGCAGTAAAACATCTCAGTGTTATTATTGATTGAGATATAATTTTTAAAATTGTGTTCAGAAATTACTATCATCATCTCAACTGCCAAAACAATTCCCCATAAAGGGGCCAGGACACAAAAAGGGGTGCATTTTTACTTGCTCTTGCAAGTAAAGGTGCAAGGAAACAATAATTACTGAGGAATCAGTTAAACTCTCATTTAGGGGAAAATAGGGAAAATTAACATGCACTGCTGACAAGTTGTGTGTAGAATCTGGCCACCTTCAGCTTGGGTACAACAACATTCTTACCTTGTATATGTCATTTCTTTCAATACAAACAATGTGACTTTTAGTGCTGGGCTTTATGTTAAATTAACTGAGTTTTGTAGGAAAGATTTCATTATGTTTTGTAGATATCACCATCTTATTCATGTATTTGTGCTGTACTGTTTGTTAATCTATACTAATAAACGGCAAAGCCCTTACTCACTCACTCACTCACTCACTGACTGACTCATCACTAATTCTCCAACTTCCCGTGTAGGTAGAAGGCTGAAATTTGGCAGGCTTATTCCTTACAGCTTCCTTACAAAAGTTGGGCAGGTTTCATTTCGAAATTCTACGCGTAATGGTCATAACTGGAAGCTGTTTTTCTCCATTTACTGTAATGGAGATGAGCTTGAAACCCGTGGGGGCGGAGATTCGTCTGACATCATCACGCCTCCTACGTAATCACGCAGTACGTAGAAAACCAGGAAGAGGCCCAAAAAGTGCTTTAGAAAACATGCATTATATAATTGAGAAGGCAGCGAAACAATAAGAAGCGAGCGAGTGATATATACAACCATATTCATGAGTTCTGCTACTTCGGAAACAAAGCACA
>JANRMT010028174.1:100185393-100230593 GCA_026402145.1 Polypterus bichir lapradei
ATGAGCACCTGCAGTCCATCCTGAGAATCTCCACAACACAGAACCTCACACCAAACATAAACGAACTTGTTGCCAAAAAAAGATGCCAGGCGTCCAGCTCTGATAAAATTACATATGAGCAAAGACAACTGAATGATTTGATTTGTTATTGCTGAAAGGAACACATTTTATTTATATTTCCAGGTTTTGTTATGCAGCATGTTCATATTTGAATTTGTATAATTTTGACAGGATATATTTTTATGCAGAGCAAAATCTTTTGGGATATTTAAAATCTAAGTTTATTTTTTATATAAAATTACATAAGAGTAAAGAAATTTGAATGTTTCTTCTTTTAACGTTTACTTTATTTCTAACTTGTATAATTTAGACAGGATATATTTTTATGGAGAGCAAAATATTATAAGTTGTTTAAGGTTTGAGTTGATTTATTCAGTTTTTACCATTCCTACCAAAGATATTTCTGTCGACTAAATAAAAATTCCTTCTATTTAAAATTTAAATAGAACTTGAACAATAATATCCACGCAGACTTGCACGTAAGAGCGGGAGTTATCCATTTTAACAAGCAGCGTCTTGCACTGATACGAAATAGCTGTGTGTGTATATATGTAGATATGTATGTATATGTATATATATGTTTATATATGTGTGTGTGTATGTATATATATATGTATTTGTGTGTATATATGTGTGTGTATGTATGTATGTGTGTATGTATATGTATGTGTATATATGTAGATATATATATATGTATGTATATATGTGTGTGTGTATATATATGTGTATATGTATAGATATGTATATATATATGTTTATGTGTGTGTGTGTAAATATATATATATATATTTATATATGACAGCAACACTCATCACTCACAACAGTGACAAAACAATTACATTGACAATCATGTTACGTTATTTTCAAAATGTTTCCTTTTCTTTTTCATTGCTTCTTTAACACACTACTTCTCCGCTGCGAAGCGCGGGTATTTTGCTAGTATTATATAAAGCTCTTCTGCTTTACCACATTGATATTCTTACAAAAACATAAATTAAACAAAAATAAACAAATATAAAAAAAGAAGAAATGCTTGCTTGGTGTTTTTATTTTTAAATAATAATCAGTACTCCAAGAGCAAAGGTCATTAATTTCAAACACATTTCCAATCACTTGTACAAATGCAACAATTAAGATGCTATTTCTTAAATGCATTATGTATGATGATGTGACACAGTATATTATGCTAACATTCAATCTATTAACACGTTGTACACCATTAATGACATCAGCAAATTTCATAAGACATTTTTTAATCCAAACCATTTTGGAAAGGAAACTCTCAAATCCTCATAATGTTTATGTGTTATGTGTTATGATATCAAACTCTTGGACTATTCTGCCACAGAATGGAAAAGTCCAAAAAGGCAATCGGAAATAGGACCAGAAGATTAACATTAGTCAGTAAACAGGCAAAGTCAAGATGAGTCTATCTAGGAGCTGAGAAACTAAATGATCAATTGCTAAATCACATACCAAAAGACTTTTCACATAACCAAAGTCACAAAGCCTGAGTTCTAAGAAACCAAACCCAGCAACAGAGTAATGTTTCATGACAAAAGAGCCACAAGATGGCAGTGCCCATGAAAAACACAATGGCTCTGTGGGAAATTAAAAACTTTACTACACTAATGGGTTTTAACATTTTTCCAAAAGCAATGTACAAGAGAAATAAGAATTGATATAGAATCTCTGATGTCCAAAACACTTAAAAAACATATTTGGAGGACAGAAACAATTTATTAACGACTAGCAAAATACCCGCGCTTCGCAGCGGTGAAGTACTGCCTTACAATTTTTATTAAGAAGACAATTAAACCTTTTTAAAACTGGGGGAAAATATACCAATAATTATTTGTTAAGGATCTCTTTGTATGCCACGTTGTCAGTTCAGCCCTCCAGTTGTAATATGACCAAGCTGTAGCTGTGCGCTGAGCTTACTCTTGAGCATGCAACGTACAGTTGGCCATGTGAACAGTAATCTTGTTTCAAATCTCACAGCTTGGATTGCTGCTGTCATAATCGGTTTGAGTTTCATGGTTTGTTTCAGTTACGACAGTATTTGTAGGACTTGTGTTGAAGAGACATTCGGCATCTGTCAAGTGTTGTAAGTATACAACCAGTTTCATTGATAACTTCACATTCAGCTTTTGAGAGTTTAAACATTTCTAAACATCAAAGTGTCCACTACTGAAATCGTCACCTGTGAAGCTAAGATGTTTAAGAGGCATTGGCGGTTGTCCAAAGGTGTAAAATATTTGGCCATTTCGGTACACTTAAGCATTTCACTCTTCTAGTGCTCCTGTGTAGTATAATTATCTCCTGTACCGTCATCAGTCCACACCTTGAACCTGTCCCAGTCATTCAATACATAAGACACAATGTTCCTCCGGATATCAATAGTGAGCCTGATATGGCTGTGCAATATGTAACAAAGAGAATGCAAAAGGCAGGTGCCATCTCCGGGCATGGAAACCACTTGGTAAGTGACAGTTCTTTGATCGATGGTGATTACCTCGATAGACATGTTAATGGGGGTACAGTTGGAATGATAAAGGAAATGGGTACCTGAACAATGTAAAGTAAGACTAAAATACCTATACAATAACTATAACCATAATAAATGAACAATAAAACAGCGGAGAAGCCGTGGATTAAATAAAAAGGCTGTAGTTATCAGCAGGGAGACGTGAATACCGTGGCGAAGCAAGGAAGGGAATGTAGAGACTGGAGCGACAGACGGCCTTATATAGGCAGGCAGCCAACAACGTGGGAGGCGTTGGGATGGGGGACCAAACGCCACCTCACACGGTGACCGAGCTGCAGGCTATGGACGTATATATGTACGTAAGTAGGATTCAGTTAGCGTTGGGAACCCGCGTACCAAATTTAATGAAGATGGGCCCATAAGTAACAAAGACTGTTGAAAAGTTCAATATGGCAGCCAACAGTGGCATCATATCACCAAAATAAGTACCAAATTTCAGCCTTCTACCTATGAATAAGAAAGTTCAACATGGTGGACGTTGTTGACCGTTATGACCGTTACGCGTAGAATTTTGAAATGAAACCTGCTTAACTTTTGTAAGTAAGCTGTAAGGAATGAGTCTGCCAAATTTCAGCCTTCTACCTACACGGGAAGTTGGAGAATTAGTGATGTTGGAAACTTCAATATGGCGGCCAACAGTGGCATCATACCACTGAAATAAGTACGTACATCGGTTTTGGTTAGCGCAGGGAAGCCAACTACCAAATTTCGTGAAGATGGGGCCATAAATAAGAAATTTAAACATGGCGAACATTGTCAACCGTTATGACCGTTACGCGTAGAATTTCGAAATGAAACCTGCTTAACTTTTGTAAGTAAGCTGTAAGGAATGAGCCTGCCAAATTTCAGCCTTTTACCTACACGGGAAGTTGGAGAATTAGTGATGTTTGGAAAATTCAATATGGCGGCCGACAGTGGCGTCATACCACCAAAATAAGTATGTACAGTACATTGGTTTCGGTTAGCGCAGGGAAGCCGCCTACCAAATTACGTGAAGATGGGGTCAGCCATCTATCTACACGGGAAGTTGGAAAATTAGTGACGTTGGAAAGTTCAATATGGCGGCCGACAGTGGCGTCATCCCATCGAAATAAGTACATACATCAGTTTCGGTTAGCGCAGGGAATCCGCCTACCAAATTTCATGAAGATGGGGCCATAAATAAGAAAGTTCAACATGGCGTACGTTGTCGACCGTTATCGACTGTTATGACCGTTACGTGTAGAATTTCGAAATGAAACCTGCTTAACTTTTGTAAGTAAGCTGTAAGGAATGAGCCTGCCAAATTTCAGCCTTCTACCTACACGGGAAGTTGGAGAATTAGTGACGTTGGAAAGTTCAATATGGCGGCTGACAGTGGTGTCATACCACCGAAATAAGTATGTACATTGGTTTCGGTTAGTGCAGGGAAGCCGCCTACCAAATTTCGTGAAGATGGGGCCATGAATAAGAACATTCAACATGGCGGACATTGTTGACCGTTATGACCGTTACGCGTAGAATTTCAAAATGAAACCTGCTTAACTTTTGTAAGTAAGGTGTAAGGAATGAGCCTGCCAAATTTCAGCCTTCTACCTACACGGGAAGTTGGAGAATTAGTGATGTTTGGAAAATTCAATATGGCGGCCGACAGTGGCGTCATACCACCGAAATAAGTACGTACATCGATTTTGGTTAGCGCAGGGAAGCCACCTACCAAATTTCGTGAAGATGGGGTCAGCCTTCTACCTACACGGGAAGTTGGAAAATTAGTGACGTTGGAAAGTTCAATATGGCGGCCGACAATGGCGTCATACCATCGAAATAAGTACATACATCGGTTTTGGTTAGCGCAGGGAAGCCGCCTACCAAATTTCGTGAAGATGGTGCCATAAATAAGAAAGTTCAACATGGCGGACGTTGTCGACCGTTATCGACCGTTATGACCGTTACGTGTAGAATTTCGAAATGAAACCTGCTTAACTTTTGTAAGTGAGCTGTAAGGAATAAGCCTGCCAAATTTCAGCCTTCTACCTACACGGGAAGTTGGAGAATTAGTGATGAGTCAGTCAGTCAGTCAGTCAGTCAGTGAGTGAGTGAGTGAGTGAGTGAGTGAGGGCTTTGCCTTTTATTAGTATAGATACTAATTTAAAATTATGCAAAATGATTATATGGGCATAGTAATGTGTATTTGAATATTTAATAAATAATTCATAAGATTTGTGCTTCCAAATAGATTTATTAATGATGCAAGCCTTGTGCTGATTCCTTGCCAAAATACAGCAGATTTGTGTTTTAAACATCACAGGATTGCAAACTGAAAACACTGCACTGTGGCAAGTTTAAGCTGATGTTAATTTCAATTTTAGGATATTATGACCTCTGGTCAGTGAGTTTGGCTGAATCTCAAAAATATAGAACACTAGGTCATCCCTTTGCACTGGGAGATCTATTTACTACTTGTCTATAAACAAAATTCTGTTTTTCACTTGAGCAGACAAAGTATAGTTGATACGCTTTAGTGAATTCTTTATGCTAAGCAAATCAAATAAATCACCATTTGAAAGCAAAAAGAATTTTTTATATATAGAAAAATTTTTAAGAAGTATTATTTTTCTCGTAAAACCTCAAGAATATTTAAAAGGAAGCCTTCTACTCCACTGTACATATATTTCATATAGCTTTTGAATTTTTTTTTAATTTATTTTCTGCTCTGGTATTAATAAGACTTATGCAATGCACTATGGTGTGTTTTAGAAATTCTACTGTATTTACCGTTTTTTAAGAGTAGAATATGCAAGTATGAAAAATTGTTTCTAAATGCTAAATATCAGAGTTCCATTAAAAAAACAAAACTCTCTCTCAATAATTTCAGACAAACATTAAAGAATTTATGGTTCTCTGCAGATTTTGTAGCATAAGGCCACTTTTACATTTGTATTATATATCCGTTTTATCATTAATATGTATCTAAATGTTGCTTACTTATTAACATTTACCTAGCTTGTATAATACAGTTTGCAGATAGAAATATTCACTGAGAGTTTCTTTGTAGTAATAAAATATAATTTAGAAACAACTTAACAGGAAATGCTAACATTGAATAGAAGAATCATTTAAGCTTATGATCAGCTTTTAAGAGTTATATGTTTAATTTTAATTGTGAACATTCAAATATGTTTTCACAATGCAACAATTTAAAATTTAAAACCTTGGGGAGTACTTTAATGTTTTATCTGCTGTATATCCTATTGTATCCATGTACAGTATGGTAAGCATTTAAATTTATTTTGCTGCCCCAACTTTAGAGGATTTGAGAGTTTGGTATCTTATCTCTCTATTATAATAAAAAAATCCTGGGATGAGATGAGACTTTTTAGCCTGGAATGAGACGTGACTTTTTCAGAGAGATACTTTTATGTCCCGCGACACAAGACTTTGTGCCAAGAGATTTAACCACACCGGCCGGAAATAAAAGACAAAGTGTAGATGACAAAGTAGAATGTCATAAAGAATTCAAAAACGTTGGCGCAATACACAAGCAGAGCAGATTAGAGATACTGATAGTAAAGATCACATTAGCACAAACAAACGGAAATTATTACTTGGTGACATAACGAAACAGCGAAAAGAGATTGATTATATTGTTCGGATTTAAACTTTAAGTCGAAGACTTATAGATCGTCTAATTCATGTTGCCATCAGGGAAAAGTAGCGTTTCTTCCCAATGATGATCCACAAGAATTAAAAGATTTGTTATTTGGTGAAAGTGAAATCCACATATGCGAGCATCAGAGACGCAAAGTGGCTGGCGTGTAGCACAGGCTGGGGGGGTTGGCGAGCAAAGCGAGAAGGGGGTGAAGCCCCTAATGATTTTTATTTATAGGAAGAGTAATGTGAGTACTTTGTTCAAGATTTGTTTTTATAAAATAAGAAATACTAGGTAAGCTTTCAAATCTACAGAACAAATAATAAATGTCTTTATGGTTTGTTATTAAATGTGAACTTTATTTTAGGTCTGCAACTAAATAACTATCCATTTCTCCACTTTATTAATCCACCTTTTCATTATTATGTCATTGACACAAGTAGTTTATCCTGACAACTGTGAACTCAAGATCCATCGCATAAAATACTTGTTCATTGCACATAATATTTTAGGAAACTGTGACGCTCACACACACTCATAGAATTGTTTTTTAACTTACCATGGGAAAGTGAGAGCAAAGCATTGAATCCAGAGAAAAGCGACAAAGACAGACAGGGCTTGATGTTGAGAACTTTTCCTTAGAGTGAGCTATAAGACATGGGTAAACTCTTAATAATAAAGGTACCAGCCTGGTTCTTCAGAGAGATGCCACAAGAGAACCATTTTTGGTTCCCAAAACACCCTTCCATATGAAGGGTCCAGAAAGATCCAATTATTTATTTAGATCTGTAACAGTGAACATGCAGTGATTAACCATGACTAGAAGGTAAGAGATTTGTGAAATGCCAGTAGCTCATGATTTTTAAAAGGACTCTTGCTGCATATGTTCAATAACATAGGCTAAGCACAGATTTTCTTAATCTGTTAGTGTCCTGCAGCCTACCATACATTAAACAACTTCAAATGCAAAGAACCCATTGCAAAATGAAATGGTGCTTTGTCAAGTAAAGTTCCACACAGCCTGGCAAAGAACCATATAGTGTCATTAACAAACCTTTATTATTAAGAGTGTACTAACTGCTGCATCATATGCAATCAAGTATAAAAATGATGTTTCTAAAAATTCATACCAATAAATGTATTTTATTTACTGTATTTTAAAGTTGGAAATTTTGCCATTTATGGAAAGCATTGTTTATTTAATACCAGAGTCGGGATTTATTTTGAAGAATATTTGTTATGGTTAACATAATGCCTATTTACTGCACTTGAACAAGAAAATCTAGTGTAATGTGAAGCAAATGAGACATAAAAAGATTTGTAGGACCTGCAGATTTACTTCTACACAGAAATCACTGAATTTGTTGTAAACTCATCAATTAAAATGTGGTTTGGATCAGCAACTAAACATGACAGAAACAGGCTACCTCGTATAGTCGGGCCTGCTGAAAAGATCACTGGCACCAGTTTTCCAACCATACAGGACCTGTGCTATTCCAGTGTCATGAAACAGGCAGAGAAAACCATCACCAACCTCTCACATCCAAGCCACCTTTTTGAACTTCTTCCATCTGCCATCTGCCAGGCATTATAGACTAAAGTATGGCAAAAAAAAAACAGATATAAGAATAGTTCTCAGTGTGGAGAAAAACTTTGCAATGTTTGTGCAAAATTTACCCTTAAGAAGTTTCAGTTGTATCCAAGTGTTCTAGATAAACTTGTTTTAAAATAACAGTCTCAATCCACTGTACTAATTCTCTTCATAATTATTAAACACTTTATTCATGCGCTTTCCTTTTGCTTAAACTGAAAAGACTCAACTCTTGTAATCTTTCTTCATAATTCATCCCTTGTAGCCCAGGAATCAGCCTAGTCACTCTTCTCTGGACCTTTTCTAGCACTGTTGTGTTAGTATAATAGTATAAAACTACTATATAACTATTATACTATATAACTACTACTATAATAGTATAAAACTACTGTTTTTGTAGCCTGGAGACCAAAACTGCACACAGTACTCCAGATGAGGCCTCATCAGTGCATTATAAAGGTTGAACATAACCTCCTTGGACTTGTACTCTACACACCGTGTTATTTAACCTAACATTCTGTTAGCCTTCTTAATCACATCTGAACACTGTCTGGCAGTTGATAGTAATGAGTCCACTACACTTCCTAAATCCCTTTTATAAGATGTACTTTCAATTTTCAGACCTTCCATTTTGTCTTCAAACCTAATATTTCTACTTCTTACGTTGAGTACTTTGCATTTAGAAAGTAAAAGTATAATGGGAGGATGGGATTCTGGAAACCGGAAATGACATCAGAAGGATGTGGGGGTCTTGAGGATGTAAAAGGAAGTGATGTTGGCTGTCTTCTGAGGACTGGAAGTGGCTTTATGATAAGGGTTCATTGGCTGCAGGGAAAGAGGAGAATGAGTTAGAGGGCAGCGCCAAGCCTTGGTCTGGCGGGGACATACATGAATTTGAGCCCATAAACTCTCCCAAGTGCACGTGTATGAGAGTAGTTATCAATTGTGTGTAGGTCTGTCATGTAATTCTTGTAGAATCATCATAAATGGTGTCATATTGTTTGTATGCGCGCATACTTGGCAAGTAATTGTGATTCTGACAATTCTGATGTTTCTAAGATCTGCAAAATGCATCCAGCTGCAGACAGACTTATTTAAGTACATATTTTACAGATGAGATGAAATCATTTTGTTCATCAACCTTCTTTGGATAGCTAATAGGTTGTCCCAGTAGCTCCTGTAGACATTTTTTAAAAGTTATCAATTTTCTGCTTCAACAATATGACTCAGGATTTTTTTTTCATGACACTTTCTCTAAAAAAAGTGATTTCTGACAGCTTTATGTGAACTTCCACTTAATTTCTATTAGTATAGTTTATTCAAAGTTTAATTCAAAGAATTCTGCTTAATCAGCTTTATCAGGATATGCCTTTTAACCCTGAGATACACTTGTTTTTTCTTCTAGACGTTGCTTCTACTGCATCTGTTTTATTTTATTTTTTATGTGGAGAGCAAAACTGCACACAGTATCTCAGATGTGGTCTATCTAGCATATTACACAGTTTTAAGCATAACATCACTTGATTCATACTTCAGAGTTTTTAGAATATAATTAATATTTTTTGATTAGTTCTAATAGACTATGAGAAAGTTTTTAGGATAGCCTTCGTAATATTTTAATTAGTAGAAAAGTGTTGTGGGCAGCAGAAAAAAGAAAATATGATTGGGAAATTAATTACACAATATGGTAAAGAATGAGCAGTTGTCAGGGGCAGATAAAGGGCCAAAATACCAAGAAGAAATTTGAACACCAATCGTTAATTCCCAAAACACAAATAAATAATCTAGTTAAAAGACAGCAAAGTTAGAAATCCTAACAATACCTTACAAATCCTTACGACTGTCTATTATAAGACCTACGTTGGCTGATTTAAAATACAACTTAGACACCACATTTATTGCAATGGCATCCTAATAATTGTGGTGATGTCATGTGACTGGAAACAAACAGTGGTACTGTGATGTCTCTTCAAAAACTATAAAAATACAAACACAGAATTCAATGGATATTCTTCTGAGTGGGCTTTCTTCATTGCAGCCTTGCCGTATTTTCTAAATGTGCCAAACACCAGCTCCTTTCCTTTCATTTTCTTTTCCCACATAACCAATCACCACACAATAAACATTTTTATATTTGCTACCGTTGTGCCACTGTACCCTCTCATATTTAATACTTGCTTTAATGCATTTCAACATGAAAATGACATCAAGTATACATCTTAGTATTGCAAAATGTTCATACAGCTGTAATATCATGAAAGTTATGTATTCTATGTGGTGATCACTGCCTGTGCGCTCCTGTCACCATAAGAGAAAGCCCATTTAAGGAGCACAAAGCGATTAATGACTGGGTTGGGGGACACTTAGGATGCAAAGCATTAAATATGCTACTTTAGTTACAATGGGGTTTGAGAAATTCTACTACATTAAACATCAATTTTAAGATGAAGTTTATGCCATTCTACTTTAATGACAAAATAAACTACAAGATTAAAAGGGGAAATTTCGAGATTAAAGCCACCAACTAGAACGTTTTTCCCTTACTTATACTTCACTAAGCAGGACCTAAAATTCACTTTTGCTTAAATTCTTCTTTTTTCACATGCCTTTGCCACTATCTTTTAGCAAAAGACTGAACAGAAGTAACTATTAATATTGATTTACATATTCAAATAGACAAAATTCTGGGAGGAGTTGGGGTGGGACTGTAGGTGCATGAATGTGAGTTAAAATTTACGTTAATTGGGATTTATAAGGGACAAGTACATGAAACTTTGCTTACGCAACAGTATTATGCATCAACATTTTTTGTGCATACATAAATGTCTAGTTTTGTCTGTATGTCATGTTTTAGTGTGAATACTATGCACGGTGTTACACATGGGGCCCAAGGACTTTAGGGACTTTCAAAACTAGACCTGATGTTATTTTGGAAGGATTAAGTGGATAGGAATGCTGAGCTTTGTTGGACTGAATGGCCTGATCTCATCTAGATTGTTCTAATGGTCTATATACTGGCAGCACTTGTGAAGGTGACAGTAAGTAACTACTGCAATCAGCTGCATGTCCCTGTGAATGCCTGAGGCACTACCTTACTGCACACGTTTATTTCAGCTCACAAAATGCATTTTATAAACAACTTTGACATGAATTATTTGTTGTGTCCGTTCACTGCTCAAGCCCTAATCAATAAGATTTTGTGAAATGATGGAAACTGTCCTGCTTGCTTTGGTCTCAAAGTAATTAATGTTAGTAACACTTGTCTGCTGTCACTGATAATAGCTTATTTTTAAATGCTTTTAAATTCTTAAAAAGTATTGCATATGTGGCAAATTAGGATAAGAATGATGTGGGGAACCAATTATGCATGCTTGCAGCTTGTGGAAGTAAAATGAGTGATACATGATAGCATTTTTTATTTTAAATGCATATTTATTATAAATATATCTACTGATGCCATAAATAGTTTATGAAACAAAAGCATATCATAATCATCAGGCATCAGTGCAAGTCATTTGTTTGGTAGAATAATGAATGCAATGGCTGATTAGTCAATGAAGTCACTCCTCACTGGTTTAGCTTCTCAGGCATTTACACATTCCACTAATGAAATGCAGACAAACAGAAAATAAATTATCCTTAGTCCCTTTCATTTCAATTTTACACATGCAGGCTATCCTAGGAATTTTCAAGTAAATTATGGGATTGAGGGCATGTAAGAACAAAGCTGGAGTCAAACATCTCAGCTAGGCAATTTCCTAAATGAAGGCGTAGTTTGTAATTCCAAGAGATTTACCAGACCTGTTTACATGTGAATAAAGCTGTAAAACTTCTAGGTGCAAATCCAAGCATGATAACCTTTTGTGATTTTATTATTTTTAAAAGAATATGAGTAAAGTATGAAATAATGAGAAAGTTGTAGCACCACGTGTATATGGATATGCATATCTAATCTATATGTTCATTTTTTTGTCTCATTGGTGCAAACATACTCCGTGATTTTTTGTTGCTGTACATTTTTGTAAATATTTAAACCTAAAATAATATGCTTAATTAATTTATTTATAGCAATTACTATTAGCAGTTTTTTCCAGTTTAAAATTTTTAATTTTTTTTATATAATTTTATTGTAATCATTCCATACAAATAGATCAATTTTTACAAAAAATAGGATTGAAAACAAATTGACCCCCACCCCTGAGAAAGAGAGCATGACCAACGGAGTAAAACTTAAAGCTTGTAAACATACCTAAATTGATTAGTTTAATAGGGCAATAGAGATGAATGGAGAAGAAAAAGAAATGCGGAGAGAATTGCTTCCTCGGTGCTTTAAGAGCTTATTCTAAAATATTATTGATTAGATCCTGCCAAGTTCTGTACAGATCCTCTAACTGAGAATTTGATTTTTTCCAATTTCAAATAGTATAAAACATCAGTTTCCCACTGACTTAAAAGAGGAGATTTAGGATTTTTCCACTTTAGCAAAATAAGTCTGCATGCCAATAGTGTAGTGAAGGCAATCACAGTTTGTTCTTCTCCACTTTAAACCCATCTGGAAGAACACCAAACACAGCTGTTAATGGGTTAGGAAGAATTGTGACACCAAGGCTGTCTGAAAGGCACCTAAATATTTTGGTCCAGAATTATGTTAATTTGGTGCAGGCCCAAAACATGTGACCCAGTGAGGCTGGGACTTGATTGCAGTGTTCGCAGGTTGGATCTTGCCCTGGAAACATTTTGGACAGTTTTAAGCGAGACAGATGTGCTTGATATATAATTTTGAGTTGAATAATTGTATGCTTTGTGCATTTGGAGCTCGAGTGAATTCTCTGCATTGCTACTTTCCACTCCTTTTCTGATATATTGATTAAGAGATCTTTTTCCCATTGTCTTCTTGGATTTTTGAAAGGGAGGGACTGTAAAATAATTTTATATATTGCAGAGATGTTGTCTAAGTCCTCGAAATTGAGCAATATTTTTTCCGGCATGGAGGAGGATGCAAGATGAGGAAAATCAGGCAGGTTCTTAAAATTTGGAAAATTGAGATGGAGTTTAAAGTTGGAAGATAATGAGAACTTAATTCATGCTTTTATTTCTTGGAGAATTGGCCACTGCTATGGGTAATTGCACAATCTATGTTTTACTTTTATTTCATTCGAAATGATACTACAAGAATTGTTACTAGAACTAGAAAGTATGACTGCATATACCCTGTCCTTAAGTCTTTACACTGGCTTCCATTTAAGCTCATGTATAATTTCTTCTTACATAAAGTTTTAAATGTTCTAGGCCAGAGATCCAGGGAGGCCACAAATTGCTGCAAGCTTTTGTTTCAGCCACGTTCTTAATTAACCAGCTACTGCTGTTAAAGGATTATCCTTTTTGCCTAACTTTAATTGTTATATTCTTATCTTTAAGATACAGAACCCTTGTATTTTTTTCCTTTAACCAGTATCCAAATATTAACAAGAATCAAAGTCAGCCAACACATCAGCACCTAACTTGATCACTTTTGCACATGTGTGTCCATCACACAATATCTATTTTAAGAAACTATTAAAAAACAGAAAAGGTGAAGGTCAGTACAAAAGTGAACTTTTCACATCCACAAAAAATTGAGTAGCGCTTACACAAAGAAGGAAATTACTTGTTTTGGAACTGTCTGCTGTGGCAGAACAAGTGTATTAACAAGCATTAATTAAATGACAGGTTTCCTTAATTGCAAAAAATAATTTCTAATTGAGAAATTCATTGGAGTGACAATTAGGTTTCTAGGGAATACTCCATCCCAAGTTATTTTTATAAATTACTTAACCCGTGTAGTTTGTAAATGTGTTCCTGGAGAAAGTACACATCAAAGACGGAATGAGACCAAATAGTGGATATATTATTTTTGAGTGGAGTGTTTCTTTAAGACATCAGAGTCACCTGGTCATCTGCTGGCCCACTTTGCATCTAATTTCCTGCATGTTGGTTAAAGGAAAAAGGGGGGGGGGGGGGGGTTTGGGTTTTGGAGGCATGTACTGATTTTACATCGTGTTGCTGTACCCACCACACGATGAACCACCTGGATTGGGACCCGACTGCAGCCATGCAAGAGGTGACACCTCAGTACCACACTGGAACAATGTGAGATTTTTTTAAGGTGGCTGGAGTGCCAATCCTGTCACCAACCCCCAAAAAGGAAAAAAGAAACAATGAAATATTCTGAACCTTGAAAAGCAATTTCCAGGGTCTGAGTTTGAGACTTCTGGCCTAGGTCTTTCTTTCCTGTCTGGTATTGGCAGAGGGGAGGTATCAGTGGTGTCATGACCAAGTGTTAGGAGCAGTGGCAGATGCCATTTGCAGAGTGATCCACCAAAGCAATCAATAATATTCATATAGGCAGACCACTGCTTTTGTTTAAGCTAGAGAGAAGCTACCTAGCTTCTAGCTTCACCATTAGGCAGCCTGCTGACAACAGCACAAGGCTACCAGCTACAGGTCAATCTGGGTAGACAGCTGAAATTCCCCAAAACCATCTTGCCAACCATGCATATGCTAGATGTGGTCCTTACATTGCAATCAACTAATTAAGTGGTTTTGATAGAGTTTGCAATATCCTGAGAATACTAGATTGAAGAACAACACAAAAGAAATTAGGCCAAATATGAAGGGGTGGTGGCAGAGTGTCACAGCAAACGGGGGAAGACCAGGTGTCAGCCTTTAAAAGTAGGTTTCATATTCTTTGCAGGCCATTCTCTTCAAACCAAGAAACATTTTTGTATATCGGGACTGCACAACGTTAAAAAGTTTTCTTTTTTTTTCTCAAATTTTTTCTGTATAGCTACAATGTAATTTTACTTTAATGCAAAAACATTTTTTTAAAATGATCTTGCTGAGAATTTGATGCTGTGTTTGCTACCAGGTCATTCTCATTGAATGTGCTTTAGGCTTTCCAGACATGCAAGGCAAGGCAAAACAGAAGTAGTGTGGGTAAGCTAGTAAAATTAAATATGAAGGCAAATAACACAAGAAAGTGAGACACGTCACTGTATGGACATGGAAAATCCACAAAGAAGTATTAGCCCCATGAACTAACTTGAATTTATCAGAACTCTTAGCAGGATACTAGAAGAGTAGACCTGATCATCTTGTTAGACATATAGCAAGTTTAGACAAGCAACATAATGTATAGTACAGTTGTGAAATTTCATTTGAGTGTTACATTTTATTAGTCTGTTCAGGCATGCTATGGCGGTTTGAGACTACAAAGTATTGCAGCATATGATGCATCACCCCTTTTGGTTTGAACTTCCACATAGGCAAGGAACAGAGTGTTTTACTAATATATTTCACTTTTACCACTCACTGACATTCTAAAAATATAAATCATATGAATTTATACCACCTTATGGGATGTACTCCAGGAATGTAATTTCTTCTGAAAGGCAAGCACAAGCCACAAAACTGGAATAGAAACATATATTACCCTTTATCCCAGATGTATTATTTTGCAGTCATTCTTTTTTTTATATAAACATGGTATCTTGTGTCTTGTAAACTATATTCTTTTAACATGATCTGAGTAAATATTTATACTTTGCTTTAAATTAATTGTTCACATTACATAGTTTTATTGCATTACTTCACCCATTTCAATTTTTGTTCAGTATCAGTATTTATATGTAGATTTTTATCTCATTGATTTAGGGAAAAATAAGTATTATGTTACACTGGCAAATCTGTGCTTTCAAAAAACTGTAACACTCTTTTTTTCCATGTAGGTTACAGATTATTCACCTAGACTGCATGAAACTGCTCTCCACTCTTAGAGACACCAGGGTCCATGTGATGTCTCAAAAATGCTGAATTCTATAAAGCAAAATGATGCAGCAGGTAGTCATCTAAGCAATAGCAGAGCAGATGGTCTATAAGCAGATGCTCCTTTGCCTGAAATCCAAAAAACTAATCTTGTACAGCAAACTTCATGTTTGGGTGCTTTTGTGGGATCATCCATGCAGCAATTTCATTGCTTTTGTTATTTACTACAACTACAACTTATCTGTCCAGTAAACTATATTTCCCTCATAGTAGTGAAATAGTATTTATTGTTGTAGTTCACAAAGAGCACTGTTTTAAAACTATATGCAAGGACGACACATAGGTGGACCAACCAGGGATTCTGTCAGTTTGACATAACCAGGTCAAGTATAGCTGTGGCACTGTCATCAAGGAGCAGGCTGATGGAATCATTTTGAATGCAGGAATTGTACTGATGTGATAATGGGGCAGAAAAATGGTAAGTTCTGGTGAAGAGCCAGAAGGTCATAAAGTTAATTTAGTCTGAAAAAGGTTAAAGCTGAAAAAAAAAATCCAAAGCCCAATACATTTAATATGGTAGATGTCAAAATTTAGAAGCAAGTGTACTCATCTGAAATCATGGGAAAAGAACTAATTCCCTCAGCAAAGTTATTATTTTGTTTCAGAAACATGGACATCATAATTAGCACAGAGACATTTTTACTGGATTGGGAATGATGCCTCAAAATGTCATGTGACCAAAAAGACTGTAAACAACTGGGCCACAAAAATGAGACAGCTAGAAAATGGTGGAGAGCCTCCAAAAGACAGAGCACAAAATGGAGGTGGGAAAACATCATAAACTTAATGATGAAATATCTGAAAACTGCACCTGATTATTCATGTGTAGATTTATTTGAATTATCAATGTTTTGATGGCTTGCTGGATAAGAAGTTGTCAACCAGTTAAATGGGCCAAATTCGCGTATGCATATAAGTTCACTTCATGTACACTGTATTTGTTCTATGGCTCTCGTTTTGTACCTGTAAAATGATTTATTTGTGGTTAAAATTTATATCGTCCTGCTCAAATTTGTAAATTTGTAAGTGCAGAAAAAAATTATATGTCTTTCCTTCAGTTAATGTCCACATACAATACATGGTCAAAAATATGTGGACCCCTCTCCAAACTATTGAGTTCAGGTGTTTCAGCTGCCCCCATCTGTATAAAATCAATCATATATTCATGCACTTTCCTTTGAGAAACTTTGGCTCAGTGACTTTAAATGTGGCACTGTCATGGATGCCACCTTTGCCAAAAGTCAGTACAGGTAATTTCTGCCATTCTAGATCTGCCTGGTCAAATGTAAGTGCCATTATTGTGAAGTGGGAGCAACAACAGCTCAGCCATGAATAGCCAGACCACGTAAACTAACAGAGCAGGGCCACGAAGTGCTGAAGCCAATAATGTCTAAAAATCACCTTTCCTGTTGCATCACTCACAAAAGAGATTCAAACTGCCTCTGTAAGCAACAAGAACTATGCATCAGGAGCTCCCTGAAATGGGTTTCCTTTACCAAGCAGCTTCGCACAAGCCTAAGATGGAGTGGTGTAAAGCAAACCGCCACTGGACTCTGCAACAGTGGAAACATGTTATCTGGAGTGATGAGTCAGGTTTCACTGTCTAGTAGTCTGAAGGAAGAATCTGACATTGGTGGATGCCAGGAGAATGCAACATTCAAGACTGCGTAGTGCCTATTGTAAAGTTTGGTGGCGTAGTGATAATAGTCTGGTGCTGTTTTTCAGGATTTAGGCCATGCCCCTTGGTTCCAGTGAAGGGTACTGTTAATGCTACAACATATGAAGATGTTTTAAATAATTATGTGATTCGAAATTTGGGGAAAAAGTTTGGGGACACCTATTTTTGTTCAAGCCTGACTGTGCCCCTGTGCACAAAGCAAGGTCCATGGACCATCAATACCTGACCTTAAAAATGCTCTTTTGGTTCAATCTTGTGGAAAGCCTTCATAGAAGAGCGAAGGCTGTTACAGCCATAAAGGGAGGCCAACTCCACATTAATACCCCTGACTTGGGAATTTAATGTTCACCAAATTCATACAGGTGTTACGATCATGCATCCATAAACATTTGGCCTTATTGTGTACATGCTGCAAAATCGTAGTACATGTATATATTGAACATTAAAAAAATATATGCTTTGCATGGCTGCACTCGGGTCCTAATCTGGGATCCTGAGTTGGTTTGTCATGTGCGGTAATGCGCTGTATCAGCGTGTGCTCCTAACCTCTCTCTCTCTCAATATCCCTCAGTATGAAATGACATGGCATAAAACAAAGCCCTGAAGCTAAAACATAACCCATTGTTTTATTTGTATTTTAAAACTATATGCTGCTAACCTGTATTGCATCTGCTCTTAGTATTTGATAGGATGTCTACTGATACATTGGTTTCTTCCCACATCTCAGTTATATCCAGACTGGATTGAATGGCTAACCTAAATCTCCCAGTGTGTGAGTGGCTGTGCCCTGAAGTGAACTGTTGTCCTCACTAGACTGTTGTCATCATTCTGACTTGCTACAGGAACCTCCCCACACAGCTGTAATGCAAAAGTGAGTTTTTAAAATGGCTTGGTGGATCTTAATCTGTACTTGCAATGTCTCACTGCAAGCATGAGTTTTTTGGGGGAAGTTTAAAGATCAAAACTGGAATAGCAATTAGCCTCCCGTCTTCTTGGAAACCACTCTTAATTGTTATGCAAGTGCTTTCTAAACACTTCACTGCCAAAATAGAAGGGTAAAACATAAGCCCTAAATGCTTAAAGGAAAATCAGTTGTATTAAAAAGTGGTTCACCAAGTAACACTTCAACATTGAAATAGGCATTGTTTCTTTCCAAAACAGTGTCTGATATTTTTAAAAGCAACATGATAGTACAGGGTCGATTTACATTTTAGGCAAAGGCAAGACATTCAATTTATCGAACACTGACATTAGTTTTCAGTAAGCGTGATGAGGTTGAGTTTAGGTTAATAAGCATTTGAGTTCTGGTCTAGTGGGCTCTGTTAGTAAAACATCAATACTGATAAAGCCTTTACAGTTATGTGAGTGGATCAAAGCCAAAGGTAAACATGACTAGGATGCAAACCTAAAGATCAAGAAATGAAGTAGGAAACAGTAAAAGTAATTTGTTTTTTCACTTTACAACAAATTGCAGCAAAAACAAAGCAGGTCTGGAATTTTTAAAAATGTAATTTCCTATGAAAGACCCTTAAGACAAATTCTGACTTATGGCCTATTTTCTATACCAATAGTTGCCTGCTCTATACAAATGTAAGTTACATCACTATGGCAACAGAAAATCATCTGACAGAGATGTGCCTTTTGATATTCCTGTTAACTACACATACAAGTGTTTTCTAAGTGGCAAGCCATCTTAACTACACGCTGTACCTGTTATCTTTATTTGCACAAGGACATTGCATGAGCATCTAAAACATCTGTCTCAAATAACAGTGAAAAGTTCCCTGCTCCCAGATTAAAATGAATTATTCCATTCAGTAAATAATTAGTTTTCCTTCATATACACATATGTATGTATGTATGTATGTATAAGTAAAACTTAAATCAGATACATATTAGAAATCATTTTAAGAATTAGTATTTACAACAGAATGTTTCTGGTGATCTGTATTCTAAAACTTCCTAATCCAAGTTTGAGGTTTATACAGGGGTGGAAGCCATGCAGCAGCATTAGGCACAAGACAGGTAACCATTGTTGGGAACACATCAGTTCAACACAGCAGCAAAATGGTTTTCTTATACAAAAATAAAGCAGGGTTAAATTCAAGGTAATCAAGATTATACAAAAGAAGAAAATTCATTCAGTCACATGCATTTAAAGTAAATAAACAAAATATCAGATGAAAAGAAAAATAAGCATATTACTTAAAGAATATACAGTATATATATATATACAGTACATATTTATACATTATATATGCCAATGCACAAAAACATGTACGATATAACTGAAATACGTCTTTTGTCATTTATTGCAGTAGAACCACTGTCTTTTCATCGTTTCAGATTTCTTGATGTTTACTTATTTAAAATGATCAGATCACCATTTAATGAAACTTAGTGGGTGCCTTCAAAACCTATATATTTGCAAAACCCCACTGGTGTAATATTTCCATTGTATTTTTTAAAAAAGTGAAAAAGCTTGCCACTCATTTAAATAAAACATTTGCAATATTGCAGTGGGAGGCTTTTCTGTTAATATTTTTTAAGGGCAGTACTATTGAGCATTAATTGCTAGCACCAATTCACTAGAAGTTCCTATGATAATAGAAAGTTTAATTTACCGGTTATGATAAAATTGTTGGACATGGGTGCAAACGTTGGGGTGGCTCACTACCTGCAACCCCATTTAATTGACAGTTCTTGACAAAACGAAGGAATAACATCTATACTGCGCTTTAGACAGCTCCATCTTCCCTGCTGTTTCAGATCAAAAGATGTACTCCTCTGTCTGGCTGACTGTTTATGTAGGCCTGGGCACAAAAGAGGCAGGGCTAGGCATCCTCTCCTTGTGATTGGTCAGTACTGTTAAGGAACCAAGTGATATTGTTATCCACAACACCCTCTCTTTCCTTGGCACAGTATCAGTGGGCTTAACAGAGCCTTCCGTGTGTCCTTAGGCACATGTGGGCCTATCTCTATTTAAAAGCAATTCGGCTGTATTGAAAATGCAGCTAAAATTTATTTTAAAAATCCTAGCTACATTTTTTTCTTACTCCATATGTGTAAAGGTGCTTGTTGGCATGACCTAATTGGGTTTTCGTGTGCTTTTTAGTAGACATTTTGTTTTGATGTAACCTTTGAAAGCGATCTGCTTACTGCTTTTAATTGTTAATAAAATTGAAGATTCCATAGGTAGCTAATTCCTAGGTTTTGGCATGATTTTTTTTATCTCTTGGGCATCAGAGTAATATACCTCCTTCCCACCACTTGGCCCGCACATAAGGGCCTTGCAGTATTGTGGTTTTTCCTTATCACTATCTCAGCTAAACAGTGATTGAAAGAGTTTCAAGATAAGCTTTAATTGGGTGTTATGCAATGATGCTTTGTAAGTGGCCTAAGATTAACTCCGAGGCACTTAAAACAATGTACAATATGTGAAATACACATTTCTAGAATTTGTGTTTATGGTGTATTTTTCAGACACAAATCAACATGGATGCTGTAAAGCATAAAATCTAGTTTCATGCTGTCATTGAATTTCTAACACAAGAGAAAATGACGTCTTTCGAGATTCATTTTCACCTCGTCAATGTGTACCTGGACCTGCTCCCTTCATATGCCACATTCAATAAAATCAGGCCTTAACTAGCTCAGTAGAACAGAATACTTTCTGATCATAAAAAAAGCATTAGAAGGGCTCAGATATTCATGTTAATTAGATCATTTTTTAAAACATGTCGATTTATTTATATTTTTCAAGGACATTCATAGACTTTTTGATAAATGCTGTATATTCCCATAAATGATTCAGTTGTTACTGTTCTTTTGAGAGCTCCCTTGTCAGATTATTCATTTTACTTTGTACATTTTTTCTACACTGCATAAAGAACGGTTATTGCTGTGGTGCTGTTGTTATTCAGGGTCGCTGATTTAGACTGGGGCAGGTGAAGTGTATAATGTGTGACACTTGAAAGCTATTTCTGTAAAATGATGGGGCCGACACACATATAAAAATATGAATATTAAACATTTTGTGATCATGTTGTGCCCTGGTGTGATAAGCTATGCTTCTATTTTCATAAAGCAGTGTTCTGTTTAGCACAATGGAACTTTCTGACATTTTCATGTGTTTCAGGTGTTATTTCCTACTAGACCTGTAATCATCCAGCGTCCTTCACCTTTTCCAGCATTGCTTTCGGCTAATGATACACACCCACCTGCTTGAATAACTTTTACACTTTTTCCATAAATTCGTTTAACCTTTTGCATTTGAAATTTATCACGACTGCTTATTGGCATCTATCGAGGAAAGATGACATTGCTTTTAAAATCTAAAAAAACTCAGTTTTCTGTCAGTTTTTTGTTGTAATTTGTGGTTTTTACTGTTTAGAATTAAAGTTTTTATGTTTTTCCAGGTTAACTACTATCATTTTTCCTGACATTTCTATTCAGATACTTTTGTCTAAAAAGTGCATAATGTTTTTCTAAAATACATGTCTTTCTGAACCGGAGTAAACCAAACATCACCACATATTACAACAAGAAATACAAATAATAACTGGTCTATTTATACACTTTATTAGCATGCAAAATTAAAGCCTGTTTACCTGGCCTATATCTAATGCACTCTAACAAAGTTTGTTGGTTTTGAGGATGGTCAAGCTTATGCAGTTTTCTTAATCAGTCAAGTTAGAAAGGATTGGTCTTATTTTATGAAGCCAAAAAATGTGAAAGAAGAATGGACATACTAAGTGCACCAATGCATTCTGGGAGAGTAAGTTAGAATTTAGTTTTACAAAAGTGGGAAGTAAAAACCTCAATCCTTCTTTGACATCAATAAGCTGGGGCACGTTTTTGGTTGTATGTTGCACCAAACTGTTTACACAAATTACAGGGTACCCTAATGTACAATATTCATAAAATGTGTGCATTTTTAAAAATATTTTCAAAGAAAATGTTTTTATCACATTCAGTGTGCTGAGCCTAAAGTGTTGTTAAGTGGTTTAAAGTAAATGTCAGTGTGGGTAGTAAAAGTGTGTCTCTTATTTAATGGAGAAGTGTTTATAACCACCATAAGTGCCTATGCATCATTTTAGAAATAGAAGATATTACTCTGTTTATTGCAGCATAGTACACAAAGTGCAAAGGTACATGTGAGAAGTCAGGATTGATAGAAATATGTAGTAAATAATTTACCCACAAGGAATCACTGGCTAATAAGATGCCAAGCATGCTTGGAATTTCAAGTTCATTTTTGGATCAGCTGTGAGTTCATTTTGGATTAACAGACTTAGGTGAGTTGCATCTAAGATTAAATCAAAATAATACCAAAACAGAAAACAAATAAGGCAGTGGCCAAGCTGCATTTCTGTCATGAATGCTAAAATGAATGCTATGCAGCAGTTGACCATATATAAAGAAACTGGGACCTCCCTATTAATGGAAAACTCCATGGAGGAGAAGCATTTTATTGAAAAGTAGAGGCATTTTTCATTTGAGGCACCATAGATATCTATTAATGCCAGTGTGCCTTCTAAGTCTTCAGATCTTCTAAGTGAAAATTAGATTTTTCCCAATTTCAAATAGTATAGGACATCTGTTTCCCACTGACTTAAATGAGGCGGGTTCGGATTCTTCTAGTTGAGCAAGATAAGTCTACATGCTAGTATTGAGGTAAAGGTAATTACAGTTAGTTTGTCCTTCTCCACTGTAAGCCCAGCTGGGAGTACACCATACTCAGCTGTTAATGGATTAGGAGTTATTGAGACACCAAGGCTGTCTGATAGGCATTTAATGATTTTGGTCCAGAATGATATTAATTTGGAACATACCCAAAACATGTGACCCAGTGAGGCAGGAGCTCAATTACAACATTTTGGACAATTTTAAACAAGATAGATGTGCTCGATAAAAGTTTTTATGTTAGATAATTGCATGCTTTGCACATATGAAGCTAGAGTGAATTCTGTACATGGCTACCTTCTATTTCTTTTTTGAATTGTTGAAATAATTTTCGCACTGTACTCTGGGATCTTTGAAAAGAAGGGACTTTAAAATGTTTTTTATATATTATAGAAATGCTGTCTGAGTCTTCAAGACTGACCAATATTTCTTCTGGAATAGAAATAGGTGGGATGTGAGAAAAATTGGGCAGATTCTATTTAGCAAAGTTTCTAATTCGAAAGTAGTGAAAAAATAGTGTTAATTGGAAGTTAAATTTGAAGTGTAATTGTTCATATGAGGCAAAGATGTACAAATCTCTACATGATTTAATCCTGTATGTGTTCCAAACATTAAAAACTGTGTATGTTTGATAAGGTAGAAAAAGGTGGTTATTGTGTAAAGGTGTGACAGATAAAAGCTTCTCAATCTTGAAGTGCTTCTTAAATTGGTTCCATATTCAGAGGAATGAAGGACAATTGGGTTGTTGGTATATTGATGCTAACTTGTATTTATTGGGGTACAAAGGAAGGAATATAAAGAATTACTGCAGGATTTTATTTCTATTGCGGACCAAGGTTGTATGTGTTCATCTATTTGTGTCAGTGTCCATGTTTTTGGAGCTTGTATATTTGCTGCCCAGTAATAAATTTGAAAGTTACCTAGAGCCATGCCACCTTCTGCTTTAGGTCGTTGTAAGGTGACGTTTTAATTGTGTGAATGTTTTGAATTCCAAATAAATGAGGTTATGATTGAATCTAATTTTTAAAAAAATGTTTTGTAGTGTATATAGAGATTCTTTGGAATAGGAAAAAAAGCTTTAGAAGGATTTTTGTCTTGACAGTGTTGATTCTCCTTGCTAAAGTAAGATGGAGGATAGACCATCTATGTACATCTTGTTTAAGTTTTTCCATGCAGATAGCAAAATTTTGTTGAAAAACAGCTTTATATTACTTGGAATGTTTACCCCTGGGTATTTAAACTAATCTGCAAAGATAAAAAGGTAAGGTGTCCAATCTAATGTGTGTTAGAGAGTTCACTGGAAAAAGCACCGTTTTATTCAAATTAATTTTGAGTCCAGAAATCTTTTGAAATCCTACTAGTGTTGTTAGGCCTGCAGGCACAGAATTTTGTGGGTCTTATATACAGTATATAGTACCATATCATCTGCATATAGTCATATTTTCTGTTCAAGTCCTTCTCTGATAATACCCTTTATCTCAGATGTACAGTATTTTGAAAGCGAACAGTCAATGGCGCAATGGCAATTGCAAAGAGCACCGGTGACTGGGGCATCTTTGTCTAGTACCATGTTCTAATTTGAAGTTGTCTGAAGCAATGATGCTGATACAAACTGAAACATCAGGAATCGAATAAACCACCAAGAAAAGTAACATTGCAACAAATCACGCTACGAACCACTCCATGTAAACACTTTTTTTTTAATGAGTTTTAAGCACAGGGAAAAAAATGAACATTTGAAAAAAGAGAAAAGTAACAATTCATGCTACGAACTGAAAAATTTACTTATGAAAAATCCGTAATACAAAAACCATAAACCACCAAGAAAACTAACCTTGCATGAGTCAAGTTCTGGCATGAAGTGAGGAGGAACTGGGTGGAGAGGAGGTTACAGTTTTGAGGGAGAGTCTGGCTCCACAATGGAGGGATGTTTTCCTTCAGGTGTTTTCTCTCTTGTGATTTCTTGGGTTTCTGGTGTTTTTAGCTGTTTAGCTGGTGGGAGCAAAAGCCTCATGCAGCCATTCCAAAAACAAAGTCCTTGTGACCCAACCCTTCGTGTTTGCCCTCCACATTACTGGCAGTCTGGCTTTGTTTACATTGTGCTGCTTGAAAGCATGAGGGTTCTCAAATTGGTAAATGAGTAAACTGGTAAACAGTTTTTCCACCTCTTCCAGCACTTGAAGCCTCTGCCTGGTTAACGTTGTAACACCTTTTGCAATATCAGCTGCTTTAATAGATTCTTTCTGCTTTAGAATAGTCGAAATCGTAGATTTAGACTTCTTGTACTCAGCGGCAAGATCAGTAACATGAATGCCACACTCAAACTTTTCAATAATTTCTTTCTTTACTTCGATTTCAATTTTCTTCAAAACTTTCTTCTCACCACTCTTCACTTGCTTAGAAGCCATAGTTAACTGCAAAAGCACATGAAATACTGTAGAGCACAATGAGAGTGCAGGTAAAGCACGCACGTCTGACTGAGAACAATGAACAGGGAGCAGCTCTGCTTAAATACAGTAATCGGCACATATGAACCAGCCAGGCAGGCACGCATGTGCAGGCTCGCTCTCTCTCTCTCTCTCTCTCAGCAGCACCCAACCTCCTCCTCCCCCTCTCTCTCAGCAGCAGGCAGGCACGCACGTGCAAGCTCGCTCTCTCTCTCTCTCTGTCTCTCTCTCAGCAGCACGCACCCTCCCCCTCTCTCAGCAGCAGGCAGGCACGTCTGACCGAAAACAATGCAACACGTGCGGAAATCATCGGCGCGCACAAAGCGAAAGGGAAACTGGCTTGTTTGTATACCGAGTGTGTGGTCGTGAACCGAGGCAAAAGTTTGGCAAACTTTTTGGTCGTGAACCGAGTTGTACATGTACCGAGATTTTCGTGAACCGAGGTTCCACTGTATGTATTTGTTGAGATAAGATCTTATTAACCTTTTCTCTGTGTTCATAGTAACAGTGTAGTTTAAAAATGAGTTGTTCAGTTTCTGTTGCTGTCAAGAAGTTGAATTTTGATTGGAAAGTCTGTCTTTTCCCATAAAGTGCCTTATTTGGAGGCCTGGTGTGTTCTTGATCTATTATGGTAGTTTCACTGATTAACTCAAAGGCCTTCTTGGTTTCCAGTTTATTTTTGTGGGAGAGATAATCTATTTTCTTAAAAATGCCTTCAGGGTTTCCCAGAGTATGTGTGCAGAGACCTCTGAGGATGCATTTGTCTCTAAAAAAATAAATAATTTGCTTTATATAAATTCTGGACAGTTTTCATCAGTTAATAACAGGGGGTTAGGACTCCAGTTGTGAGATAAGTGTGTGGGGCATAGTGATTTCAGCTCCATGATCGGAGGGTCTTGGTCGGAGATATCAGCTCCATGATTGGAGGGTCTTGGTCAGAGATATCAATAGCATTGCACTTGCAAGATTTGATTATTGGCAAAAAAATTGTTATCTTTAAAGAAATAATGAATTCTTGAGTAGCAATGTTGTACTTAGGAGAAGAAGGAATATGCTCTTAAGTTTGGATTTAGAAATCTCCATGGGTCTGATAAGTTATGATTGACTACAAACTGTGTAATTGTTTTTGCAGAGTTAGATGTTATCGCCACTGTAGCTGAAGACCTATCCAGGTCTAAATTTAAAACACAATTAAAGTTTCTGGCCATTATCATTTTATGAGTGTTCATATTAGGAATGGATGCAAATACGTTTTGGATGAAGTCTCTATCATCCACATTGGGTGGGTAGATATTTATCAAAATCACTGTACAATTAAATAAATTACCCATCGCCATCACTTACTGCCCTTCAGAATCAGATATTACATCTGGTACTACAAATAAAATTGTTCTATTTCTTAAGATTCCCACATCTCTTATTTTCTTTGTATTGCTGTAGTGAAATATTTGACCAGTCCATTCTCTTTGCAACCGAAACTGATCCTTGCTTATTAAGTGAGTCTCCTGTAAAAATACTATATTGGCATTTAGACCTGTTAGATGACTGAATACAAAGTATTTCTAATTTTGCCAGGAGCCCCGCAGCAGCGGTGTAGAAAGATTAAAGTAGAGATATCTATTGGTAATACAGTCCAAATACTGTAAACCTAATGTAAACTTAAACAGTCCCAAAAGAATAAACCCAGGGAATGACGTTAAACAGTACCCACAACAAAGTAGATAATGTGCGATAGTACAATTCTAATACAATATACAATATCCTATTCCTAACGTATAATAGTACAATCCTAATACAATAAACAAAGGGTATGATGTTAAAAAAAGGTTATAAGTATAATTGTAATTACAATGTAAAAGTAGCTGAGAAGAAAATAAAATGCATAATTATGGCAAAAGTTTCATTGCGAATGGACCAAATTGCAGATAAAATCTTCTTTGTCTTGCTAGGACATGATGTGACTCACAATCATATTTCAGAGTGTGTCAGGATAAGTTTTCTTACCTCTTTTTCTGCTTAATCTGGAGAACTAAAAATGTAGAACTTGCCTTGAATATCCACATTCAGTTTAGCAGAATACAAGAAGTTGTATCTGAATTTGGCTTTATGCAGGTTTGGACTTTCATGGTTTTCAGGGAGACCTTCAATTCTGGTATTATCTCTTCTGTTATCCATGTTCCAGCGCAGCTAGTCTGTCTTGCATTCGGATTTTTTAGCCATTGCTTTTTTTGTCAGCAGTGGATGCTAATTGTTCGACTGTTTCAATGTGAGTGATGAACATTTGCTTAACAATAGGATCCCTGACGCTAACGAAAATATTTGTAATGCTGGGCCTCCTTAAAGTTTCTTACACCTCCACAGCAGCATCTTTGTTTTGCAAATGTGTCAATCAGCACAAGCAGCAAGCAGCCTGCTATCTCTTCCCCCACTGAGGCAACTGAAGTCTGTTTATCTGGGAGTTAGGTGTCTGGAATTTTGTAGGGTAAATAATATATCGCTATTAGCAATACATACATTTCATGTGTGTTCTGTGTCTACAACGATCTATGTAAATTCAGGATAAAAGAAAATGCGAGGCAAGAAATGTTGAACACATAGTTAAAACAGAAACTTTTTTCATACTATAGTAATAATTGACAAAATGCTGACATGAAGTGTAAAATGTGTGAACCCTGAAGTCCAAATACCAAATAAACACTTTCATAAAAGGTACAAGTAGAACAAAACATGTGCGCTTTTATTCAAGAATATAACAGAAGAAAAATAAATTATTCAATTTACATGTTGCGCTCAGTGTGTAAAAATTGAAGTATAAATATTAATCGACACAAAGTTGGTATGTCTGCTTGGCTGGTGCAGAGGTAAGTACTGCTGACTTGTAATCAAGAGGTTGCAGGTTTGATCCCAGATTCTTCCCACATTTACATTTTGAGTAGTGAGTTGCTTTTAGTACTTCTGAGTCTGTAACAACCAGTGTAAATTTTTGCTACTTGTAAAAGATATCGCTGAAGGGATATAAGCAGACATATAAGCTGTGCCCTATGTAAGGAAACAGTATAAAAAATATATAGCCATCCGATAATTTCCTGAATCCAGATTTCTTTGTTACATGGTCTCAGAGAATCAAAATCAAATCTGAAAATGTTAGGTAAAACAGCAACTTACCATGAATGAAAAAACCTGCACTTTGCAGGAATAAGTAAAAACATTTCCAAGAATTTAAACCAATAATAATGACCAGGGCCATCTTAACACAATCATAGGCTCCCAGGCAAAGTAGTACACTGGGGCTTCTGTTTTGACAGCAAAACAGAAACATGCATAGGCATCAGAAACATCATGGGCCGATTGTGCCCATATGTCAAGACAGACATGTCTTTAAATTTCATCATAATCCTTTGTAATAATTGTCAATTCACATACATTTTATAAAGTGCCAATCATACTCTGCAGGTTTTATTTTGCTTGTCATTTAATAAAATGCATATTTGTTTTGTGTTTAAACATTTAGCATTGTGCTAAAAATTCAGCAATGAGTCTGCAGCTCATCTGTGTATGTTAAAAGCAATAAATGGATCTCTCCCCATTGGATCTTTATTCCACACCAATTGAACAAATTTAATTCAATTAATTAGAAAAACTTGTTTTTCTAATTTTGATAATGCATGTATTCATCAAGACTAAGGTATTGTGCAGAATTAAATTGTCTTTCATGGTGTCTGTAACTGCTTCTAAAGTATTAGCACTAAAGAACAATTTATTAATGATTCTGTGGATGAAAGTCTTAAAACCCAAAACACGCATATTCTCTCGCTATCTGTCTAAAGTAAAAATCCATAAGCCAATATTGTTGCCATTACTCTTCAATGGAACATTAAGCAGAAGAACTCTGCTCTTTGGGTATTAGAAAAGATCTACAACAGTTTCCAATACTTCTAAACATTCTCATATTGTATCTTCTGTGTTGAGACTTAGATTAGACTGGCATAATGAAATGATGCATATGTTAGCGGTAGGTTTCATTTATTTTTCTCATTGATTCATGGCAAATATTTGAAAATTAAGAAAAAAAAGGTTTAAAGGAAGCACTTCACTGAGTTCATAAATGTACTTCAATGCATGAAAACAATTGAACAAATCCCTTCACAATACAGCTTCGTTAAAAAGAGTGTAATACATTTTTCAGCAATGCTAAAGGCCATAACAAGTGCAGTCTATGATTTTTTTTTTCAAAAGACATTACCTTTGATCACTAAGGTAGGCTATCTTTCATATTAATCAGACATTAAAATAAATCATATGACATGAGGCATATTTAAATACAATTCCGCCTTCTGAGTTCTTTCTTTAATAGTTTAATAAACAGCATCCAAAATTGCTATAAAGCCAGAAAAGAGATGCTGCTCCTACAAGTCACTAGTCACTGTATGTTTAAACCAAGTCACATAACCTACCAAGGCAACAATTGTTAGAATATGTTCACCTGTGATGTAAAACATATGACTGGAGTGTGGAGGTGTTTTTTTTTCTTTTTCTGATTTCCAATGTCTTAAAAATATTTGTTTTGTCATGCATGTATGCATGGGAGGCAACTTAAGGGCTTTGGTGATGGTATTTACCCACTGAACCAGGGATTGGCACCATGTTCTAATACCTTTTTGACTCCTCCCACTGCAGAGTAGAAGACTGACAGCCACTCCATCGCTGATGTCACTTCCGCTGTCGGTCTGCCCAGACCCACCTCTTTCTGCTGCATGACCAAATAACCTGTGAACTGGCCATCTTGTTTCCAGTTCTATCTTGATCTCACGTCTAACAGGACATCTCCACAATTACTGCCTTTCTTTTTTGTTTTACAAAACCTTCAATTGCATGGGGTCACCAAGGTCATGCCCAAACTCTTTATCCTTGTTTGTCTCCTTTTTATAGTGTGTTTTCTCTCTCTGTATTCCAGTTTACTCCCTGATTACAATCATTTGTCTTTTGTTAATTACTGAGTATAAAATTACCTTACTGTGTGAGTATGCCCTGTGATGTCTCAAATCTCATCTATATGTACAGTAGTTGCTTCCATCTGCCAAGATAGATTTTGGCTCCTATAAAGGTGTGCCTTGCTATGAAGATGTTGTGGGTGAAGTTCAATTAGGTTTATAACATATCATCATGGAAGGTTAATTCTGAGCTGTTTGTCTGTCACCTCTCTTTTGACATATTATAAAGTAACCAAATCTGTATACTACATAATCCTCGTTTTTGTTATTGAGATTAATGATTTTGAAAATGCATCCTTTTTTGTTAATTTTCCACCAGTTATCCAAAACTGGGTTATGGGGGTAACAGTCTTAGAAGTGAGGCTCATATGTCCCTTTCCCCAGTCTCACTTGCCAACTCATACTTTGGGATCCTAAGGCATTCCCAGGACATCAGGGAGATATAATCCTCCCAGCGAGCCCTGTGTCTTCCCTGGGTTCTCCTCCCAGCTGGTCATGGCCATAATTTCTCCACAGGGAGGTGTCCAGGTGTCATCTGTATTGCATTTTTGGGAAGATCCCCAAAGTATCGATATATAGTATTGGAAACTTGGACATTTAACAATTACATCCAAGTCTGGTCTTCATATAGGATGACAACAGGCCAAGTTCCCTTGTGTGAAACTGAATATACTATACAGTAAGTGTCCTCCATTCTGATGGTATTTTGTGTGTTTCATCTGTAAATGAAAGAAAATTTTGTTCAGCTTGACAAAGAAAAATTCCAAATATAGTTCCTTTGTAAGATTTAAAATGCAACTTATTATTATCATTTCTGTGACATAAACATGATGAAGGACTTGTATGCAAAAATCTGATATAAAGACCAAAAGATGAAAAAAAGTCTTTTTAGGCAACAGAAACAGTCTAGGCCAGGGAACAGGCAAGGGTCACAATACTGGGACGCAATCAGAAAACATGAATCAAAAAAGCACTAAATCTGTCTAATTTTGTAATTTGGCCTTTTGATAGCTGCTTTTTACATCCATTTCTAATAGATTATACAGTATAAATTGTATTACAATATCATATACTTTTTGGATATGCATTTTTTATTAACCTCTTTTATTCTAGGTTTTCTTTTCTAGGTTTTCTGCAGTGGTGTTTTTTTAGCCACCACCATCTGATCAAAGTACTGTGCAGCTGGGTGTGAGGTTAGAAGAAATCTATACACTTAAACTGTCGAAAAGACCGACTACATCAAACCTTTTAGGGTGAACCATAAAAATAAAAAGGAACTACTTAAGCACATTAATGTGAGGTAGAATGCCCAGAGGGTTTTTTTTCTCCAGCATTTTGTCATCTGGAGTTTTTATTCTGTCCTCTCTAGTCATTTCACCAAAGCATCAGACTTATTGTTATTATCATTAGAGACTTTAAAATAAATTTAGCAGAGTGGATGACAGCAACGCACAGAATTCACTCTAAATCCATATGCACAAAGTATGCAAATGCTCAATTTTAAATCTTTTGACAAGCACATCTATCTCATTTTAAATTGTCCAAAATGTTTTCAGGGCAAGACCCAACCAGTTAATATTGCAGTTGAACCCCAGCCACGTGTTTTGGGCATGCATGAAATTAACATCATTCTGGAAAAAAATCTTTGAATGCCTATCAGAGTTCCTTGGTGTCACAATCCCTCCTTATCCACTAAAATCTGTGTTTGGTGGACTCCTAGATGGGTTTAAAGTAGAGAATGATAAACCAACTGTAATTGCCTTTACTTCACTATTGGCTTAGACTTATCTTTCTCAACTGGAAGAATCCTAGCCAACCCTCTTTTTTGTTAATGGGTAACTGATGTTATATACTATTTGAAATTGGAAAAAAATCTAATTCTCAACTAAAATGATCTGTTCAAAACTTTTTAAAACCTGGCAGGATGTAATCAATAACATTTTAGAATAAGGATTTATATTGGGGAAAGGATTCTTTTCCCTCTTTCTACTCTTAAAGTTTTACTGTTGCCCTTCCTCTCTTTTCTCTTGTGTGGGGTTTGAATTGAATTCAGTCTTATTAAGTTTGACTTGATTGTATGGAATGTTACTTGATTTTAATAAAATTACTATAAAAAATAAAATCAATTTAGCAATTTAATCCATAATTAAGGACTGTTACTTGTCAGTCTGTATTATGTAAGTGTGTGTTGCATTAATCTTTTTCACTTATTTATTCATTCATATGCTCCTTTTTATTTCAAATTTAAACAGACTTAAGCCGGGAGAAGTTCAGCTGGGTGGTATGGAAGGGAATGGGATAGCAGGCTGCTTGCTGCTTGTTTTGATTGACTCATTTTCAAAACAAATATGCTGATGAAGAGGTGCGAAGGAATTTAAGGTGGCCTGCCAGTACGACTTTTTTCATAGGCTCCAGGGATTCTAGTGTTAATTCAACGTTATGCAGAGCAACATTGGTAGCTCATGTTGTCAGCACCTATGCTATTAACATAAAAAAAATGGCCATGGACAAGAAAAAAACTACAAGACATCATAAACAACACAATAAATACTAATAACAACAGGAAATCTCCCGTAACAAATGGTTTAGGCTAATTCTTCAAATACCCAAGCCAAAATTTATAATGCGGTGGACAAGATATTTATATTCTCTTGTATGATTATTTAGAGTCTAAAGATTTGGTTTTACTGATTATTATACTATGAAGTTCTTTAATACGTTAAAGCTACAAATTTAAATCATATTCTAACAAATGTGTTTATTTTTACAATGACACATGACAATGAAGCATTATGACTGCCCCCAGCAACGCCATCATTACTGTTTATTTTTAATTGCTAATTGCAAATGAACAGTAGGTCAATTGGCACTTTTTAGTGGAGGTGGATATGTATGTCAAGGACGAAGTTTGGGCTTTAATTGTTGGAAAAGGGATTGAAAACAAAGCTACATTCAGAGGTTGAAATGGTCATTCTGTCTGACAGTGAATAAATGTCTTGTTTCATATGTTTCATTTGCTGCTGAAACTTTGTTTTAGTTGCCTATTAATGCAGTATGTATCTTTTCAACATAGATTTTTTTAATGTGTGTGGAAACATAGGTTGTGAGTCAATGGGATAATTTTAGTCAATGTGAAATGTTACATGTTGTCACTGTAGCTGCTGGTGAGTAAGGCAGGATCAAGCATGGGTCAATCACGTGCCAAAAGAATTCTCTCAGTCAAAATGTTCGTTTTAAAACATTTAGTGAAAATTCAAAGCAAATAGTTCACACAAGAATAAAGAAAAAAGGTTGTTACACACATACAATAAGAGGGAAAAATATCAGAAAAAATGTCTCTTCTCTTAACTTTTGACTTTTGTTGTCAAACTTCAGTTGTTTCTATATTTAAAGATGCTTTACTTTGCCTTCCGTATGCTCTAAACGTGTGGCACTGCATGTTCAGTAGAGCATGTTAACTTTCATGCTATAGGATATGTTAAGGCACGGTTTAAAACTGTGTGCCCTCCATGCCTTACACACAGAACGGCAGATTGCAAACTGAGACTAATCTATAATCAGAGAGACAAAAAATAGTTAGAATATATCAGTTCAGTTCAGCTTGTGGGGGTTGTAAGAACCTCCCATAGACTATGCACTAATATATAGGCAAACACTTAATATAACTTAAATAACTAGCAATTGGCCCCTACAGTCACATTTCACTTTTGAAGCCCACAGTAGTACTCAAGAAGGCCTACAAGACTAATTCCTAAGACTAATGTTTTCAGAGTACATGCTTTGAAGGAAAGAGTGAAGAAATGGTTTAAGCAAATGGTGATTTAAAGATGACTTGTTACAGGTAAGGTGACAGTGTGGAGCAGTGATTTGTTTTGCTCTCCCAAATATCAAGCATACCAGGCTCAAATCCAGGGATGAGTTATTGTCTGTGTAAAAATAAATTAATGTCTACATGAGTTCACACCCATAAAGACATGCACGCAAGCTTAACTGGTGATTCTGAATTGGCCCAGTGAGTGTGGTTGGGTGGGTGTGTACAGGTCTGCCCTGTGATGGATTAGTACCTTATCTAGAGCTGGCTTCTCTCTTGCTGTCAGGATAAACTTCAGTCTCTACAGCCCCAGACTGGATTAAGCAGGTTATGCTATGTTATGGGAGGTGTGTTTAATATTGCTAAGGAAATAAGTAAGGTATATGTCGACTTTTACTTCAGTGTCTCAGCAAGAACATAGCAGCCAAGAAACTGGTAAAGATGAATTTCCCAGAAATGTTAGTAATGAGAAGTCAAGCAAAATTACACCTTTTATTGACTAACTGGAAAGATTGCAATATGCAAGCTTTTGATGCAACTCAGGCCCCTTCTTCAGGCAAGATGTAAGAAATGTTAGAAAAGATATGTTCCCAGAAATAACTGTTGGTGTAAATATTTTGGAACCCTAAGGTGAATAGAAATTGTAACCTTAGTTGGACTGAATGTCCTGCTTTTGTCAATTTACATCTTACCAAACACATAAAAGCTCATTAAGTTCACATTTACCCAATGTTGGTAAACCTTAGGTCACAACAAGACAAAGTCTACACTTAGTTTTCTGATCATTCCATAACATCACTAGAAGAAAGGGAGAAGGTCTTTGACATGTCATGTACCAGTGTTGCCAGACATTGGAAAAGGTCAGCCTACTCTGAGAGACTGGTGTCTCTCAAGTGAACACATGAAAGCAGAACCAACACATCAAACTGTTCTGTGTGAGATATTTCAGATAAACCTCCCATTTTGCTGTTAAAACCAGCAGCAGATACAATACTGGTTTCAGTGACACAACTGTGAGGGACAGGCTTCAATGCTTCTAGCTGTAAAGCAAGGTTGCCGGTCAGCACCTGTCTATTCACACTTCCTATATGATAATGCAACACCACATGTGTCTGTTATGATTACAACTATCTTGAGGAATGAATACTGGTGTGGAAGTTCTGTCTTGGCATACCTTTTCTCTTGACATTATCTTCACCATTCACGCCTGGGATTCCCTGGATCTCAGTATTCATAGTCATGACTCTTTGCCTGCAGTGGCAAATTCAGAGGTAACAAACAGTAATAACTGTAGAAGTTGTTCACAAAAGAAAATTTGCAGTGGTTATTGTTTTCAAGTTGCTTTTCTTGGAATATTTTGTTTTTCTACTGTTGACATTAGTTTACTGTTATTTCAGAAATTAAGGTTGAAACTTCAATTGAGCAGCAAGTATTGCATTGTATATTTTTAATGTTGAAATGGAGAGTAGTTGAAGAATGCTTAAATCTTGTGAGTTGCTAGTTCAAGCAGGGTAGGACAGGTCAAGTTTAACATTCCAAATGATATACTGAAAAGTAATATTGATAAGAAGTTGAGGAACAGAAATCTCACTACAAAAATGTAAATGCAAATGTTTAGGGTAGGACAGAAAGTTCTTAGTGATTATATAACACACATGAAGTATGAGATATTATAAGGTTTCCAAAATCTTTTGGGACTCCCCCCAACAGGACAACATGCCAAAGAGCATTCCAGAGCGCAATTGCCGCATCTGTGGAAGACAGTTTAACCGTGGGCTCCTAGCTCTGCAGTGGTTCGCAGCTAAAGCAGATCCGAGTTGTTTTGTTGCAAGAGCAGATTGCCAGATTATCTCTACTGAGGTGGAGCACCAGTAATGCGAGCAAAAACGTCATTATGACAAGACGAGTAAACTCCGCGAGTTTAAGAAGGAAGATCGTCAATGGGTGATGCAAGGAACATTATAAATGTGGGGAACAGTATTACTTGGCCACTAACCTGGACATGACCCTGCCTGATTGCTGTGAATGTGTATAGGAGAGTAGTAGATCCCACTACAATAAATAATCATGCTGTTCCTGTTTCAAGTGGATAAAATTGGTTTTGCTAAAGTATTGAGACTCAACTTTGTGTTTTGGGGTGCAAGACAGGGATTCACATGTCACAATACGTAAATTTGTAAGTTATGGAGTTAGAAAGTAAAACTTCTGAAAAAAACAAGAAAAGGATCTTTCACACTTTTTTTTACACTTTAATGTATGTTAGTTGCAAGAAGCTAGAAACCCTATTATGTACAGTCAGTATGTTATAAATTGCAATATGTTTTCTATGAGGCATCACAGTGACAAATGTGCTTACCACCAAATTTCTCTGCACATAGGCTGCACCATTATTTGTGACTTATATAGCTGCTGTACATGCAGCTTATTATATGACTGTAATACTGCCTAGGTAGTAAGATCAGCCAGTCCAGAGGGACAGAAGAGGATATTAAGGCTAGGATTAAGAAAGCTCAACAAGTCTTTGCTGCCTTCCACCCAATCTGGAAATTTACTGCCTTCTCAACCAGTACTAAGTTCCGAGTTTTTTGCTCAGACATGAAATCTGTTCTCATGTATGGGTCACAAACATGGTGAGGCACCAGCAGTAGTTCTAAAAAGATCCAGTCCTTTGTCAATAAATCCCTTCAACAGATTCTCCATGTTCAGATGATTCAAAAGAGTGCAAAACACTGACTTGTTAGCAAGGGCAAACCAGGAGCAAGTACAAATCCAGATCAGGAGATGCAAATGGAGATGGTTCAGACAACACTGCAGAAAGAAGCATCCACAGTCACGCGACAGTCTCTTGAGTGGAACCTATAAGGAAAACAAAGACGGAGGTGCCCAAACCAGAGCTGGAGACAAATGTGAGATGGGGGGCTGATCGCACCCCTAGAGGAAACAGACGCTCCTGGGAAAACCCCTCCTAAAAACGCTAACAGACTACCTTCACATTGCTCCCTTACCTTACTTGCTGGGCTACTTGCAGCTCTGTCCTGCGATAAGCTTCCCGCACGGTACTTAAAAGCCTGAACAGCACCTGTCAATTTTGGAATTGATTGTTTGCTTCTCTCTGTCTCTCAGACATTCTCTGCTCCTGACACACACTCCTTTCAAGAAGAAGATAACTTTGCATTCTTTTAATTGAGAGACGGAACTGTCATCTTTGTCCTGTCAAGGAGCATGTTTAAACTTTTAAAAGAGACAAATGTTTGTTTGCAGTGTTTGAATAAAGTTCCTGTCTCTACAACCTCCTCTGTTTCTGTGCAAATCTGTGTCTCAAGCGTGAAACAGAGTATAAATGAAAAACTCAAAGCCATCAAACTGTCTTGAGTAGAAGTAAAAAAGATCGCCAGAGACTGCAAGAAGTGGAAGACAACTGCTGAGGCCTTATGTTCCACAAGGAGTAAAGAGGTAATTAAAAATAGATATTGGGTTTTAACAAAGGTATCTAAAGGAGGGATTAGCTGCTGTATACAAGTGACTATGTAAGCAGTGGTGCGGCCAATAAACTATAATTGAATTCTTCAGTCTTAGAAGTAGCATGTTTTATAAGCATAGTAACCTGAGCAATATAAGCTTCATAAAACTACATTAAGAATTGAAAAACTATGTTCCAACATGTGAATGCTAATCTACCAAACTACATCTTTTAATACTGATAAATTACATTGTTTTAAATTATAATAAAATGATAAATATTTACATATAAAAAAATACAAACAACTGAAAAGCAAATTGAAAAATCCCCATTGTTTGTAATGTCTTGCTGCACACCTATTTACAAAGCTCTGCAATCAGTGACTCTTGTACTTGATTATAGGCCATAAAAAACTCAAAGCACACAACAAATGAGATTCCTTATAGATTGTCACCTCGATATCGCAAAGCCTTGAAGCTCTCCTTCTATCATTCATTTTGACAGCACTGCCTTTCTGAACTCTTCTACCTTGTCTTCTTTTTTTAGTAATGATCATGATCTGTTAGTCTGTACCACGTTTTGACCTTTGTGGAAGTACTTTTTTGGTCTGAAATTGTACAGATCCTTCCAAAAAAGTTCCTTTTCATTTGGACAAATCCAAACAAATGATCAAACTGGTATTTTTGTATTATTTTTGAATCGGACAGCAAGAGGGTCCAGTCAGGCTGAATTTTATTTTAAAGAAGAATAGAGATAAGCAGGTTCTTCCACAAGATTTTCAAAGTTAAGGCATTTTTCAGATTTCTTAATACATGTGGCCATCTTATATATCATGGCCACCATGATATCATGTCTCACAAACATACAGTATCATAGCAAAATTGCCTACACCATAAAATCTGAAAACACAAAATGATGGCACCCATGAAATAGTGATAAAACATTTTAAAAACAAAAACATAAAATATTGTCCAAAAATGTATACAATACAAAACTAAAACAGTTTTAACAAATTCTTAACACTCTGAAGAGTATCTATGTGATGTCTAGAACTGGTTTCCTCAGATGTTGTGTACTTTTATTTGGAGATGTTATTATTTTTGTTAAAGACACAGTGAAATGAAAGATGTCCAGCTAGAGAAAACAACTAGGACATGAAAGATGAAAAGAAGTAGGCTATAATGAACATAAGCTTTGACACCTTTAGAGTCTGTTCATCAATTTTTGGATATTTTTTTATAATTGTATCATTATTATCTTTATATTCTCTGCATGGCCATATTGTTTATTGTTGCTGTGCCCATTTCATAATATATTATGTCATCTTAGCCTGCCTATATAAGATGGCGGTTAACAGCTTCAGATCCATTTGTTGGACTATACAATGTTACTTTCAACTGTGACTCTGGTTATGTATTTTGACTTTAGTGTTCAGTTCTGAAAGCTTCTTTTGGTTTACTGACTCTTTGTACCTGGGCAACAATTCTATCTCCTGGTCATTCCAATGAATACCTGTTACTGACAATGTCAACATTAACAATGAGTAGATCTAAGAAATGAGCAACCCCAAGATGAAAAAGTGTTTGCTAAAAGAATGTAGCTCCAAATTACTCAGCAAGACATTTTTACTGTCAGTTGACCTTTATAGAATATTATTTTGCGAAAAGAAATTGTTGAGAGCGACACAAAACCAAAAACATAAAATTGAGTCACTAAGAAAACAATGATGCAATAAAAAAAACACATAATTCTAGAATGGACTCAAACTCATTATGTTAACCCCTTTCATCACTGTTTTCAGGTACTGATGGATTTCTTTGTTGGCACAGAGAATATCCTAGGTTTGCCACATGCTGCATACGTTTTAGATCCAGTGTGGCAAACTCATCTTTTCAGGAAGGCTTTTAACTTAATGTAACATTTTGCACCTTCTTTCAGTTTACCTCTCTGCTCAGGATAATTTGTGTGTGTGTTATATCACACATTCTGTTATTTGTTTAGACTTTTCTTCTATTATTGAATTTAGTAGTTTACTGTGGTTTATTGTCTTTTATTCTGTTTAATGCTTTGTATATCCTGTATTTATCTCTTTTAGTGCTGTATGCAGAAATATTTGTATCCAATAATACATAACCCCTATTGTTCTTTCTGAGAATCTGTGATGTGCATTGCGCATAGGAAAGGTGCTATATAAATGCAATGTATTGTTATTATTAAAAAGCAAAGGGAGAGTTTAGGAAATAATCCATCCTAAAATCTTTCTCTAATACAAAGAAGATTTTTGTGGTTTCTTGGTAAAAATTTCCACTCATAAATCACCATGCAGATGGTGAGGGATAGTGACAGATTTCACAGGTCTGTTTTTTGATTTACTTAGTTGAAGGTTTTACTCAGGAGAGCTATGAACATCATTATACTCATAGTTTCTGATGAACTGAACTTGCACTAAGATCTTAGGACAACCACTTTATAAAAAAGAAGGAAATGATACAGCAGGATGATAGCATAAAACCTTTAACGCACATGTGCCCCCTTTTTTGAAGGTTTTCCTAATCATTGTATTCTGGGATGCACTGTGAATCGTCTCTTTGTTACAAATAAATAAGGCCATTAACTTGTGATGTTAAATGCTGTCTGCACTGCCAGAGACACAGGGATCATCATCTTCTGCTCCCTTGTTGTTTCTCATGTTTGTGGCAGCTTTGCTCATTTTATTAGGACTTGACACAATTTATTATACAGCCCATCAGACATTATTCTTGCATCATTGTGTTCTAACTTATTCAATAATTTTCAGATAGCACTTCCAATTTACATGCTATCACTAAAGCACATAGTTTGAAAACAAAATATTAAATTTGCCTTGTATAAAGATGACAGTTAGCTACATGTTTCAGTTTCTCCTATGCTGTTTTCAATTATTTGGCTCAATGAGTTAAAACATTTAATGAGTGATAACTACTTACCTTTAAATATGAAAAAAAAATAAAATTTTGTTAATTAGTTGGAATGCTATTAATAATAACAGCATATAAGTGCATTTTTATCTCAGAGAGCTTGATTATTAGTTTTTCTGAAACAGTATTTAATCTAAGTGTTGTCTTTGATACTACCCTCTTCTTTAGCTCACATATTACTGAAATATAAAATAGCCATCTTTTCCAGGTAAGAGAGGTAGAAAGTTATTTTTAAGGCATTTTCTAGCAAAATTGATTATTGCAATGCTTTATTCACAGAATATTTAAATTATCCATCCATCCATTATCCAACCCGCTATATCCTAACTACAGGGTCACGGGGGTCTGCTGGAGCCAATCCCAGCCAACACAGGGTGCAAGGCAGGAAACAAACCCTGGGCAGGGCGCCAGCCCACCACAGCATTTAAATTATCCTCTTTCTAATTTTCATTTATTACAGAATGCTTCTGTAACTTTCATAACCAGATTTTTTTTTAACCAATGCTTCTTACTGTTAACTATTGAGATTGATTAGTATTTTATTGTTTAATGTTTTAATATGTGTGATTGCTGTTTTGGTGCTTTACTGTCACTTGATTTTATTTTTAAATATGTGTAGAGCTGTAGTGCTGTAAAACTGTATAAGGATAAATGGAATTCAGTAGACATTCTGTCTAAAACTATAATAGATCAACCACACTTTAGGTATTCAGTCTGAAGTCAAAATGACACCTTTTATAGGCTAACTAAAAATATTACAGTATACAAGGTTTTGAGGCTTAACACATTGTAATCTTTTTAGTTAGACAATAAAAGGTTTCATTTTGCTTGACATCTCATTTTATGTTGAGCTGAAATCCGTTCACATCTAGACATGTCTTCCATTTCTGTGTTTGGATCTCAAAGGCAGGCGACATTTATTCAACCAAAAGGATGTCATCTGCATACAAGAGTGTTCATAGATTATACTTCTGGATGTCTGCCGTGGTCATGTCCACACAGAGCATGAACAGAAGGGGTGGCAGAGTCAATCCTTGGAGGACACCAACTGTGATGGAAAAAGGTGGTGATGTTCCAGCAGGGCTTTGCACAATGCTGCTGACATTTACGTACAGATGAGTTTTAAGTTGTTTTTTAAAAAGAATGAATGGAGTCAGTTGATCTAATTAATTTCAGGGGGGCTCATTCCAAAGTCTGGATACTATAGAGCTGAAGGCTCTTGTCACCCATACAGTGCAGGTTAATGTAGGGCACAACAAGATTGCCAGAATTAGAGGACCTTAGTGGGCTAGCAGGAGCGTAGCAATGGAGAAGGTCATTGATGTAGTCTAAGGCAAGGCCATTTAAATCTTTATAGGTTATTAATGGAATTATATACTTGATCTGGTAGGACACACAGAGCCAATGAAGGTGAAGCAGGATGGGTGTGATGTGCTAACTATTGCTAGTTCATGTAAGGACTCCTGCAGCAAATTTTTGAATTAACTGGAGATGTGATATAAGATTTGAAGGGGCACCTGATAGATAGAAAATTATTAAGATTGTCTGCATCAAGACCAGACTTTTTTAACGTTGGGGTTGCAGAAGTGATTTTGAAAGTGGCTGGCAGAAAGCAGGTGCCAAGGGATGAATTTATTATTGTTGGAAAAGTCAGGATTATGGCATGAAGACATGATATAAGAAGTGTGGTGGGGATGAGGGTCCAGTACACATGTTGTCGGGCTCATCTTACAAAGCAGATCATTAATAAATGCAGATGTGACTGGTAAAAATTTAGTAAAGGAGCTGGATGGAATGGAGAGACAGAGAAGGATATAAATGGATGATGGATTTATGTTAGTTGAATTATTTAGATCTTTAATTTTATTACGGAAAAATACGGCTTCAGTAGAGGAGGTAATTGAGCTAGATGCAGGTTGAAGTAGTTTTTTTAATTACAGAGAACAAAACCCTCATGGCCACTTTCTGTTATACTGCCATAATGTGTGTTCTTGGCAGTATTAAGTGCATCCCTGTAAGCCCTTTGAGAAAGACTGGATATGCACCGTGAGGGCAGTCCTACGTGACATTCTCTCAAGGCGTCAGCCAGCTGCTTTCATAGACGCTTAAGAGAAACTTCCTTATGTTTTAAAAGACGTTTTATCTAGTGCTGAATGAAGGGCTGAGTTATAGTAGTCAATAAGACTATTTAGCATTGATGGAAGACAGAAAATGATCAGAAATGGATCAGCAAGGACAGAGAGACAGAAATTTGAGACAGTCACTGCTATAAGTGTTGTAGACAGATAAGTCAGATGTGCAGATCAGGTCCAATAGATGACCACCAGAGTGGGTTGGAAAATGAACATGTTGCACCATGTCAAAACAGTCCAGTAAGGACAGGAATTCATTGCTTAGTTTATATGTAGGAGTGTCAATATGGATGTTGAAATCCATTGAAGAAGAATGACTCTCTGAGAAAGAGAACTAAAGTGGATTAAAAGACCAGTCAGGTCAGGTAAGAAAGACCCAATGTATGTTGGGGAACAATAGACAATGTCACACATGTGCGCATAGGAGGAAGCTGAATGGACCAAATGAAGGTAATTCCACAGCAGGCCAGAGTGTAGCGGGGTGCACTAAACCTTCCTCTGTTGTTTCTGCAGACCAAATACAGGAAATTCTGCCTGAGGCAACCCTGACAACACCACTTCTGGCCACAATAATGACGTCACATCCAGTTCCGGGCCAAAAGATAACATCACTTCCGGTCCCAAGAGTAATCTTTGACTCCAAACTATACACTACAGTGTGACTTTTCATGCAATTTTTGCAGCCAGGGATAATTTACGGGTGGCTGCCCCAAACCTTTATATGTGTGTCAAGGCTGATTATTTCACAGTGGTGTAGTTGGCAGGATGATGGCTTCCTTGTTGAATTGGAAGGCGAACCTGAAGAAAGCCTTGACACACCGTCAAGACTTCCAACCAAAGAAGGCTCAGGTAGGAGAGTACCGTTCCTGCGTCACAGAGTTGGGGTCAGTTGATGTGGGTTGGGGAAAGCTGGAGTGTGCTCTGACCCACAAGCCATCCAAAGGCATCCAAAGGGACCGTTGGAATGAGTCCTACAGACTAGGGCCAGGTTCAGATGGGAACACATTGGGGACTTATTATGAGCTTCTGGGAAAGGGGACCACTTCAAAGTTCCCCACAAAGGAAACTTCCTTTGAGAAAGGTGGGGGTGCTCTGAACAAACTGTTTAATATGAAGACGTTTGTCACGAGAATATTTCAGCATAGTATAGAGCAATACTTATCTGATAATGCAGAGCAGTACAGCAGAGAAGGTGTGAGATGAACGATGATAGCAAAGCAGTAAAGAATCCAGAAGAAGCATAATAGGAGATATTACAAGATGCACATGAATTATAGCTACTAGAATCCAGAGATTCCAACATGCAACCACTTACATAAAGCACTGGGTATTACAGGCGTTATCACCCCAAAGCTGCAAGCCAGGTAACTGCAGACATCAGATCACGTTTCAGTTATTCCCAGTCAAAGCACGTACAGAAGGAATTGACAGCAATCCTGCATATCCATTATAATCAAGGAGAGAAAATATCTCGTGCTCTTAGATCTCTAAGATGCAGAGGAAAAAAATGTTCATAGATCAAGCATCAGGCAGGAGTGGACAATCAAAAGAAAGTCTCGTCCAGTGAACCACAGAAAGACTCAGATGTCGCCAAGACTGCGAACCCAGTCAAGACAAAGTCCATAAAAATAAATCTAAAATCAACGCTACTCTAATCGATTGCATCCATGATCTATACATACAATAAAAGAAAATGAAAGAAGTGTAAAAAGTGCAATAGGAACCTAATCAAGGACTTTGTTAAATGGTGCGACTCAAACCACTTACACCTGAACACCAGCAAAACCAAGGAGCTGCTGGTGGATTTTAGGAGACCCAGGCCCCTCCTGGACCCCGTGATTATCAGAGGTGACTGTGTGCAGAGGATATAGACCTATAAATACCTGGGAGTGCAGCTGGATAATAAATTGGACTGGACTGCCAATATTGATACACTGTGCAAGAGAAGACAGAGCCGACTATACTTCCTTAGAAGACTGGCGTCCTTCAACATCTGCAGTTAGATGCTGCAGATGTTCTATCGGACGGTTGTGGTGAGTGCCCTCTTCTACGCAGTGGTGTTCTGGGGAGGCAGCATAAAGAAGAAGGACGCCTCACGCCTGGACAAACTGGTGAGGAAGGCAGGCTCTATTGTAGGCACAGAGCTGGACAGTTTGACATCTGTGGCAGAGCGATGGGCACTGAGCAGGCTCCTGTCAATCATGGAGAATCCACTGCATCCACTAAACAGTATCATCTCCAGACAGAGGAGCAGCTATCTATCTATCTATCTATCTATCTATCTATCTATCTATCTATCTATCTATCTATCTATCTATCTATCTATCTATCTATCTATCTATCTATCTA
>JANRMT010028174.1:100230603-100255464 GCA_026402145.1 Polypterus bichir lapradei
CTATCTATCTATCTATCTATCTATCTATCTATCTATCTATCTATCTAGGTTAACGCGGATGTTTAACAAAAAGTGTTGTTAATAGGGTGGAGCAGCAGCAACATGTGTGCACCAGCATTCCCTAGATAAAGCGACTGGTATAACAAGATGTTACTGCATATGTTCCTGTTAAGGAGATACTCAGTTTTGACTCCCCTTTATTCCTTAAAAAGCATGGCTTATACATAAATAAAACAAAAAAATAGCTTGCCTGTTCTGGCCACATATTCACTTTATATTTTTCAGACCCTGAATTCCATCTAGGAATTTCTAGAACACACAAAGTAAGTAATTTACTATTGCAAGTAAGCAAATTCTCGGAAGTACTGAATGCTCAACAGAAAGAGTGAATTACAAGTAAAGGCTGAAAAAGTCATACATAATGGATGGTAAATAAAGAGGTTTTCTGAAGTTTGATAATGCACAATTTCACCCAGATAGGTATGGAAATAACACAAAGATAGAGCAATATAATCTTGTGCAACGAATACACACAATGTCAGCTTTCACATGACACCATAAAAAACCACTAACCGTCTGCTCCATTAGACTTCTCTATTTCCATGTCAAAAAATGGGCAGCCAAAACCCCCCAAAGTTACAACATAATAAGAATTTACAAACTAATCGTGCTAAATTAAAGTTACTATTAATTGCAACCAAAGAATTGTGTTTAATAGATGCACTTATTTTAAGTCATTATCATTATAAAAAATACAAAAATTACAAGATAAAGACTGAACAATTATAGCTTTCAGTACTGTGGAAAACATGTTTCAATAAAATAATTTGACCCAGATATAAACACAGTCAAAATTTTTATGGCAAGTGATGTTGGCTGGGTGATACAACTTACAGTTAATTAAAATCATAATTCACTAATTAATTCCGCATATTGTTTCTTTAACTTTCAAAAAAAAAAGTACACTGAACTATTAATAGATTAATGTTTTAATATATAATCTTTTTGACCTTACACACACTAATTAAATAAACTGAGGGATTAACTGAAATGTAATCCATGCTAAATGTGTTACTCATGATCTGCATAGACTGGCGTCACACTTGGCGCCTTATCAGCAAGTCTCTTAAAAATAAGAATTGAGTACAAATTTATATTTCAGATATGTCTCTTTTAAGCATTTAGAAAATTAGATTAGATGATGAGCAACAGTTTAAAAAATGAATAACAAAACACAAGCCAGAAACATTAAATAAGAAGATGGAACTGTCAAGTACAATCTATTTAAATACAAAATGAATTATGGCTCTAGGAGTCATTGCCCCACAAGAAGCTAAATTCATTTGTAACCAGTATAGCCTGTCTTTGAGTAATTTAATTTGCTAGTCATTAAATGCTATGCTTTAACAATTTTCAGTATTTTTATTTATTGTTAAATAGTGCATTTTCCCTGGCTTGGAGCAATCTAGTGTGCAGTATTATGCATGGTTGCATAATCAAATCGCATTAGTGCATATTTGACTAATACTTTACAAGCACTTGGCTTCATAGGTTATATATTTTCTTACATTTATAAATATTTTAAATAATTTTTATATTAATTATGGTGAAGGAGAGTGATGATATGTTGCATGTTTCCCATTTGATATGTGTTTTTATGTAAATAATTTTGGTCTTTTCGTTGGTAGTGTATTCAGCTATAATGATTAATAAGCATATTCGAAGCAAGTATCTAGAATTCGATTTTTTACTTATTAAATACAGAGATATCGCCACCAATCATTTTCAGACAACAAACAACAAAATAACTCAATTAATAACCTGACAAAGACAGCTAGGAAATGGGGACAGAGGGGAGGCGTCCAAGCGAAAACAAAACATTGCAGCAACCAACCACCTCTGTCCCGCATTTTTCTGGCCAACATCTAGTTGCTGGGTAATAAATTTGACTATATACGTGAAAGACTGGATACACAGAGAGAGATCAGAAATTACTGTGGATGTGTTTCTCGAAACAGTTGCTATAGGCTGAGACACCAAACATTTCAATTATGCTAGATGGCCATACTTTCATGGGAGTTATGAGGCAAAAGCAAACGAGGAGGTTGTGTGTGTTTTATGGTGAACATCATATAGTTTGTCTAAAATTTGCTCACCTGATCTGGAATATATAAGTTTCATTTGTTTAATCTTCTGAGGGAGTTATCCAGTGTTGCTCTAGTTTATGTTTATATTCCTCTGCTGCTGATGAACAATGCACTGAATGATCTCCATAACATTGTTACAAATGTATACATCCTGAGGGACTAGTTATGGTTGCCGGAGACTTCAACAAAGTACTTTAAATCAATTTCTACCTTAAATAACACCAACAAGTCACCTGTTCCATGAAGTGTGCTAATGCTCTAAATCACTGCTATATCCTGATAAAGGATACTCACTGCCTACAACTGTGCCTCCACCTTTGTTTCCTGGATCACTTGTTAGTGCTCCTGCTAATAATTTACAAGCAGAGACTAAAATGCGAGCAGGCAATGAAAGTAGTACAGTCCTGGACTAAAGAAAACTACAAGACTGCTTTGATTGTGTAAGCTGGGACATGTTTAGAGACTCCTCATTAAATGAGGATAAGTATGCAGATGGTGAAAAGGCATTCTTCAAAAAAGGCGTGGATAACCGTGTTCCTATAAAAACAATCCGCATATTTTTGAATAAGAAACCGTGGATCACTGCTGAAATGAGGAATTTACTGAAGGGTGGCAACAACTTATTTCAAATCTGTGACATGAACACATACAAGAAATGCAGATACAAGCTCTTAAAAGCAATCAAACTGGCTAAATGTTAGTACAGGAATAAACTAGAGATGGAATTTAGCAAATGTAACACTTCAGCAGGGATTAGGAATATTTATGAACTACAAAGTAAAAAAATATATCATCATCTTTTTCTACTTCAGATTAAGTTAATGTTTTCTATGCCTGCTTTGATTGTGACAACAAGCAGCCTGCCATTCGATTGCCTGCAGCACCAATTGATTCTTCACTTTCTGTTTTAGTACATGACATAAGAAGGACTTTTAAATGAGTCAGTGTCTACAAGGCATCCAGTCCAGATGGAAATTCAGGGTGTCTTTTAATAACTTGTAGCAACCAATTAGCTGACGTCTTCAGAAGCATCTTTAACATTTCACTGAAAGAATAATTTGTCACTGCCTGTTTCAAAAGGAAAACAATTATCCCTGTTTCCTAAAAAAACAAAAGTGGACTGTCTGAATGGCTTCAAACTGGAATCACTCATTCCAATCTTGATCAATTCCATTGAAAGACTGCAGCTGGGACACATTAAACAGAATCTTCCAGATAATCATTAACACCTCCAATTTGCATAACAGCACAACCAATCCACAGAGGATGCAATCCTGCATACATTCTGTGCTTTGTTACCTAGAAGTGTTAAGCATATAGGAATTTCTGCTGAATCTGCTGGTCTAATATGTCTTTTTCTGCTTTGCACTTTGCTTGATCTTTGCAAAGTTTATGCATATAATCTTCATGTTTGTCCATTTAACATTTGACTGATCCTGTTGGTCTGCCAAACTTGCATTTTTGGAATTTGTCTAACCTTGTGCGACTACCTTCCTTCAGATGCAGGTGGAATCATCCATCCATCCATCCATCCTCTTCCGCTTATCAGGGGTCAGGTCGCGGGGGCAGCAGCTTAAGCAGAGAGGCCCAGACTTCCCCCTCCCCGGCCACTTCTTCCAGCTCTTCCGGGAGAATCCCAAGGCATTCCCAGACCAGCCGGGAGACATAGTCCCTCCAGCGTGTCCTGGGTCTTCCCTGGGGCCTCCTCCCGGTTGGACGTGCCCGGAACACCTCACCAGGGAGGCGTCCAGGAAGCATCCTGATCAGATGCCCGAGCCACCTCATCTGACTCCTCTCGATGCGGAGGAGTAGCGGCTCTACTCTGAGCCCCTCCCGGATGACTGAGCTTCTCACCCTATCTTTAAGGGAAAGCCCAGACACCCTGCGGAGGAAACTCATTTCAGCCACTTGTATTCGCGATCTCGTTCTTTCGGTCACTACCCATAGCTCATGACCATAGGTGAGGGTAGGAACGTAGATCGACTGGTAAATTGAGAGCCTTGCCTTACGGCTCAGCTCTTTTTTCACCATGACAGACCGATGCAGCACCGATCCGCCTGTCAATCTCACAATCCATTCTTCCCTCACTCGTGAACAAGACCCCGAGATACTTGAACTCCTCCACTTGGGACATGATCTCTCCCCCAACCCTGAGCGGGCACTCCACCCTTTTCCGGCTGAGGACCATGGTCTCGGATTTGGAGGTGCTGATTCTCATCCCAGCCGCTTCACACTCAGCTGCGAACCGTTCCAGAGAGAGCTGAAGATCACGGCCTGATGAAGCAAACAGGACAACATCATCTGCAAAAAGTAGCGACCCAATCCTGAGTCCACCAAACCAGACCCCTTCAACACCCTGGCTGCGCCTAGAAATTCTGTCCATTAAAGTTATGAACAGAATCGGTGACAAAGGGCAGCCCTGGCAGAGTCCAACTCTCACTGGAAACAGGCTCGACTTACTGCCGGCAATGCGGACCAAGCTCTGACACCGGTTGTACAGGGACCGAACAGCCCTTATCAGGGGGTCCGGTACCCCATACTCCCGTAGCACACCCCACAGGATTCCCGGAGGGAAACGGTCGAACGCCTTTTCCAAGTCCACAAAACACATGTAGACTGGTTGGGCAAATTCCCATGCACCCTCCAGGACTCTGCTAATGGTGTAGAGCTGGTCCATTGTTCCGCGACCAGGACGAAAACCATACTGTTCCTCCTGAATCAGAGGTTCGACTATTCAATGGACCCTCCTCTCCAGAACCCCCGAATAGACTTTTCTAGGGAGGCTGAGGAGTGTGATCCCTCTGTAGTTGGAACACACCCTCCGGTCCCCCTTTTTAAAGAGGGGGACCACCACCCCGGTCTGTCAATCCAGAGGCACTGTCCCCGATGTCCATGCGATGTTGCAGAGATGTGTCAACCAAGACAGTCCTACAACATCCAGAGCCTTGAGGAACTCTGGGCGTATCTCATCCACCCCCGGGGCCCTGCCACCAAGGAGTTTTTTGACCACCTTGGTGACCTCAGTCCCAGAGATGGGAGAGCCCACCTCAGAGTTTCCAGGCTCTGCTTCCTCATTGGAAGGCATGTTAGTGGGATTGAGGAGGTCTTCGAAGTACTCCCCCCACCGACCCACAACGTCCCGAGTCGAGGTCAGCAGAGCACCATCCCCACCATATACGGTGTTGACACTGCACTGCTTCCCCCTCCTGAGATGCCGCACGGTGTCCACCAATGGGTTCGGGGATTGCCACCATGACAGGCACCGACCACCTTACAGCCACAGCTCCGGTCAGCGCCTCAACAATAGAGGCACGGAACATGGCCCATTTGGACTCAATGTCCCCCACCTCCCTCGGGACGTGGTCGAAGTTCTGCCGAAGGTGGGAGTTTAAGCTGCTTCTGACAGGGGACTCTGCCAGCTGTTCCCAGCAGACCCTCACAACACGTTTGGGCCTACCAGGCCTGACCGGCATCCTCCCCCACCATCGAAGCCAACTCACCACCATGTGGTGATCAGTTGACAGCTCCGCCCCTCTCTTCACCCGAGTGTCCAAGACATGTGGCCGCAAGTCCGACGACACGACCACAAAGTCGATCATCGAACTGAGGCTTAGGGTGTCCTGGTGCCAAGTGCACATATGAATACCCTTATGCTTGAACATGGTGTTTGTTATGGACAATCCATGACGAGCACAGAAGTCCAATAACAAAACACTGCTCAGGTTCAGATCGGGGGGGCCATTCCTCCCGATCACGCCCTTCCAGATCTCACTGTCATTGCCCACGTGAGCATTGAAGTCTCCCAGCAGAACGAGGGAGTCCCCAGAAGGTACGACCTCTAGCACCCCCTCCAGAGACTCCAAAAAGGGTGGATACTCCAAACTGCTGTTCGGCGCATACGCACAAACAACAGTCAGGACCCTTCCCCCCAGAATCTCTCCCGATCCTCTTCCCCCCAGCACTTCCAAGTGTGGCGAAAGTTCTGAGGTCCAGGCATCAGGGTGCCCCCTGGCGGTGACCACGGGCCCCCAGGGCTGAGCTTCAAAGCTCTGTACCCGTGGTCCCCAAAGCCACCAGGGAAGTCGCCCCCTCATGGTCTGGAGGAGGCGCAAGCCCTCCTCCAGTCCTCCTGGGCGTCCCGGCTGGATACCACCCCCAGCCGCGTGCCACACCCCTAAAAACAGTAATCAATTAATTGCTATAAGGAAAAGTGCATGTTAATTTTTGTAAAAACGTCAAGCAAAACACTAAAGTGCTACAAATAAGGTATCTGATAGTGTTGCAAATTATACTTATGTTAAGGCTAATGCTAGCACTGAGTAATGAAATAATGTTACTACCAATATTAATTTTAATTCTAAGCAGTTGTATCATTGGAAATAGCATCCAGAAATATAACTAATGCTTGTAAATCACTAAGAATGAAGAGAGAGAGGGGGGAAAAAACAGCAGAGAGTAAGAATGAAATGGTGCATAATAAAAAAAAAATAGCAGAAAGTTAAAAGAGAAAGAAAAGGAAAAGTTAACAATAAAGAAAAGAAAAAAGAAATAAAATGTAATGATGTCGTTAACAAGAATAAATTAGCAATAAGAGAACATCAAGAGTAATAGATTAATAAGGAATATTAATATTGATGCAATAAATGAAATGTAATAAATAATATGGTACTGTATATATAAAAAATATCAGTTTGCATAAAACAGTTTGTACAAATACCAGTCAATCAGCACAAGTCTACTTCCTGATTCAACTTCAGAACATCTCTTATTTCTCTCAGAGCAGATAGCAGTTAACTACTTAAAATAAAATAAAAAGAGAAGCAAATTCACAATTCTGAGGTTATGAGAAATGATTAGCTTGCCTATTTTAACATCAAACCCCCTAATCTTACAATGCAATGGTGATTTGTGCAGGTGGGGTATTCCCTCGATCCAGTCACTAGTTGGCCATGATATGGACACCGTATGCTTATCCTTCTATATAAAAGCGGTCGGGATTGTCCTTCCGTCCCGTGAGTGCTACGCAGGCGCGGAGTTTCACACACGCCCCGTCCATTTTGCAATGCACGATGGGATTTGTAGTTTCGTTTTTCCAGGTAAAAGATGATTTTCTACTCCAGACTGTGCGAGTAGCACGGAGTTTCACACACGCCCCGTCCATTTTGCAATGCACGATGGGATTTGTAGTTTCGTTTTTCCAGGTAAAAGATGATTTTCTACTCCAGACTGTGTGATATTTTCTTCTTCTTTCTTACTATATAAAAGCGGTCGGGATTGTCCTTCCGTCCCGTGAGTGGAAAGCGTAGCGGTATTCAGCTTATCACAGACTTACTACTTGCAGCTTGCGGTACGAAGCGACATGATGTGAGCAGAGTTCTGGTGCTCCCATTGTTCCCTTGCTTTTCTGCGCAATGCGCTGGAAACATAGACAAAATTATGTCTCTGGAAATAATTAATGTTGATGGAGTACAAATGCCTCACCGCGTAGTAAATATCGGAGGGTTCAAAAGGGCGACCTCAATACAGAAAAAAAGTTTACATTTCATCACAAAAATAACAGAAACTACGAGTATTAAAGTAGTACCGCTCAAATGCAATATAACCATATTAATGAGTTTGTATAAAATATCAAATTGATCTACATACTGAATTGCCTTAAGAAGTGGTCAACTTAAAAGTCGGTCGTCTTAAAGGGCGGGTCAGCCTAGTTAAGTCTGATACTTTGTAGAAAATGTTAACCAAAAATTTAGGAAATTAACATTTTTGAACACATTGACTGCTGGACCATTTATTTCCAGGGTGCTGCAGTATATGTCTATAAACATATGATAAATAATGAACTCTATCAAAACCTGAAAAAAAATGTAAGGAAATGTATTAGAAAGAAACGATTTTATTATCAATAGTAACTCTGTCAAAACTCTGAAAATGTAAAGTAATCCAATGAAAAATGTAAAGAAACTGTTAGTTACTTTATTTTGACCAGCAACATGACTAAAATTCTGCATTTGAATGCAAAGCACCATGCAGAGTGTAGGCTTAGAAGCAAATGTGTCACAACCTGGGCCGGTTCTAGACAGGCATATATGAGGGGGCAGACAAAAATGTGAAGGGGGCACATGGTGGCGACGGAGGTGGGAAAGGGGTGGGGTGGTGGGGGTGCTCTGGATAACTGTTTTTGTCATGTAATTGGATTCCACTTTGTCAGGCCTCTACCCTAAAACCTGTCCAACTTGGGTGTCCCACCTGAAGGCTAAGCTTCTGCTGGTGTAGCTCTTAGTATCACTGAGGCACGCAAACTCTGTGACCACGATAAGGTGCCAATCCCTCAGGAGGAAAACTGAAAAATAAAACAACAAAAAATAAAATAAAATATTCCTCATCAGATTATAACAACTAAAAACATGACATTTACCTTAATTGGATGGCCTATATCAAATATATTCGAAACCAACAATAACACTTCTCACTATTGCCAATATTAACAAAACTAAAAAGGGTAGGCCAAGTTATAAAAAAAAAAAAATTCACCAAGTCTTGAAAAATAAGACTGAAAAATAGAATAAAAAAGTAAAATAAAATAAAGAATAAAATGAAATATCCATCCAGATCTTTACAACCAACAACATAAAATGTATCTTAATTGGATGGCCTAATTCTCAAATAAATTTGCAAAATAAAGTAAGAATAAAATAAGACCTCTCAATATAGCCAATATTTACAAAACTAAAAAGGGTTGGCATAGTAATTAAAAAAAAAATAAATTCACCATGTCTTTTCCTACAATTCTCAAACTAATTTGTAGAACACAACAGATTTAGAACAGAATATTTTAACTTTTTTCTTCTTTTTTTGTCTTTTTGTCTTGTTTTAAGCTTGTTTGTTTTGCAAGCAACTGAACTCCCTGTTTGCAACTGAACAGCTCCACTCTCCTTTCTCCTCAATCCACTCTACAACAACAGTCTCCTGTCTCCCTTTGCAAAAACTCTTCCAAATTCATCCATATCCAAGTTATTTGTTATGGACTTCTCATGGGCCAAGATCACCAAATTCCTCTTTCATTTATGTAACATGGTGTGACGATAGGGGGTTAGGACCCGTGACAAAGTGGAGAAGGAACTCCCACACGATGCTGAAGACACACCAATTACCAGGGCTCTTATATACAATTTATGCAACTCAGGAAAGGCTTCCTTGTACTCCTGCAGGAGTTTACACACAGTGGACAGGTCTGTTTCCTTTGAACATTTTTTGAGCAGCATCTGTTTTGCCACAAGAACTTCATTTTTCAGACTTACAACATCTGCTACAGTGCCAGCCATCACAGCCAGAGGGTGCAACAGGGTGGGAATCTAGAAATGCACTAGATTTGGGTGCAAGACTAGATATGGCTCACATCAGGTCAGTATTCTTGTGTGAAAATCTAGTTTCCATTTCTGAAATGGCCCTGTCAAGGATGTTGAGCAAGGATCTTTTCAGAGACTGATGGGGGGAAATGGTAGGGTCACTAGAATCTGTGTGGCCCAAAGTTGAGAGCACAACACTTTGATCCAGGTGTTTGCTCATTGTTTTCATTCTCTTTGTTGGATGTGACTCATCCTCAGCAGGAGATGACACTCCCCAACAGTCATCCTCACGGATGTTTTTTAAGGAGTCTAGTGCTGCACTAACAACCTCAGAAGCACTAAACAGATCAACTGACTGAGACTGTAGAATAGCATTTGCTGGTTTCAAGACACCAAGCACCCACACTAGGAACTTTCCAATCTCAAAGAAGTGATGGCTCTTAATTTGGCATAGCAGGCCTGATGCCTCGGTGCACAGGTCAACTGCATCATCATCATCCTCTGTCATCTCAGATAGGATACTAAGGATTTGTTCTTGATTGTCCACAGTGCACCTTGTCACCTCATAGTGGCTTGTCCATCTGATCTCAAGCAGCCTTTTTAGACAAGGTGCATCATATTTATTGAGCACATAGTGGTGGTGAAAAATTTGTAGAATGAACTAGATAGGCTAAAAAATCTTTTTGCACATGGCTCATGCTGCATGGCATGCACAGCCACTAAAGTGCAGTTGGTGGTTGTAGCAGTGGATGTATGGGACATATCTGTCAAGCCTCTTTTGGAGCAGAGCTTGTACACCATCTCTAACTCCACTCTTCACAGAAGTTCCATCATAACACTGGCTAAGTATACTCTCAGCACTGTAGCCAGCATCAGAAAGGTGTAACAGTATCTCAGAGGTGATGTACTCTGCATCAAGTTGTTGCAAGTCAAGCAACCCAATAAGATGCTCCTCTGGCATGGAATTTCTGAAAAACCGTATTATCACAGACAAATTTTCCACGTTGCACCTATCCCTGGTCCCATCACTTTTGAGGCAAAACCCAGGCAGAATCAGCACTTTCATATTTTCCTGACCTCTCCAAGCACCATGTCAGCCAGTGTTTGCATAATTTCATTCTGGATATCCTTAGATGTGTATTTTGCATTTATTGGAATACCCTTAGCAATGCTTGCTAGCTTCTCATCCATCTCTAAGGTATATTCCATCAGTTTTAGAAAAATACCTGAAGCAATGTCATCATCATTACCCATTGCATCATGTCTCAAGGTTTCTGCAGTCCCACGGAGCCCCAACTCATTTACACAGAGAAACTTTATAGCACTACCAATACTCTTGACATAGTAATGTTTTTTTCAAGTTGTGTTTTACCAACCAACATTGAGTCCCACCTGTGGCCTCTCTGCTTTTATCCTCAGTCCAAATGGTTGAAGCATGCACATGGTTGTGGCTGGACACATCCCTCTGTAGCCCCTTGTCTCGATCAAGTGCTGCTTTCCACTTGTTAAAACCAGTTAAGGTAAAAACTACATCCCTCTCATTAACAGTGTTGCCGTATTTCCAACAGGGGAAACAGAAGCATGCGTCCCGCAAAACAGAGTACTCCAGCCATGGTCGTGTGCGGTACCAGGCAGGATTGAATTATCTTAATGTTGTACCACCAAATACACATTTGGGGTAACTACCCAGTATTGGCTGGGATAGTGTATTGCCATTTAAGTCACTGGGTAGCTGAGCAGGTTGCTTTGTGGTAGCAATTGTTGGCAGAGGTACAGGAGAAACAGTGCCTGTTGATGTCACAGGAGTAGAAATGCTAGCTGCTGTCTCTGATGTACCAGCAGCAGCATCATTGCTACTGCCATTGGTACAGGCAGGAGCCGCACCACACTTTTTAAAATCTTGGAAAAAAGGATGTATCTCACAACATTAACTTTCCCTTTGTGAGCTGCTGGAAGCTGGGGTGGAAAGTGAATAAGCTTTACTAAAATTGCTGTGATTACATCATTATATGAAATGAGAAAACTGTTGAGTGCAGAGTTGAAAGCTGGGGCGGGGCTTTGTGTCGGGGTCTGACAGACAGACACAGGTCCTCCAGTCGGCTCTATGCAGCAGACAGGCTCACAGTGGTGCTTGTGGGATCTAGAAAGAAACACTTCTCTACCAGGCTGAAACTGTGAGAAGAACAACGGACTAGTCCCCCATTGAGTGTACAAATATAGATGTATTTTTTAGTTGTTGTTAATTATCTCACGAGTCGCTATGATTTTGACGACAAAGATTTGCTGCTTCCTCAAAGCCTCCCGCTGTTGTGCAGCCCTGCCCACTGAGAAACCTGACACCGGGTCATTTGCATACTAACACTGATTGGATGTTTAGCTGGGGGAAGGGTGAATGGGGGATCTCTGCCGAGTGCTGTGTGAGCCTGCGCACAAACAGAGCATGGAGGGAAAAAGCAAACAAGAGGTGAAACCTATCATCTCATTTGTGCCTTTTCCAGTGGATTTTTCAGCTACTGTAGTAAATCTTGTCCATATTCAGTTTGTGGGTAATCTATTATTTTCTTTCTCAACTTCTAAACGTTTGATTTAAGGGGCAGGACATTTGTTTAAGGGGGCATTGCCCCAAAGTAGAGCTGGCCCCGGTTACAACTATAACATTACTTTGCATTTTCAATACTTCTTACACATAATATATTTAATAGTTGGTGACTGTTGGTACTCATTTGGCAGAAGAATGTTCATGCAGTGCTTTCCTGACAGTCGGGACAACTTGGAAGTCTTGTGATGAAGAAACAAATTCAGGGCAGTTATCTGCATCAGTGCCAGAGCATTCAGTTGATTGTCACTATCTTGATCACTGTCATTATCATCAAAATATTCATCTTGCCACAAATCTAGTTGTTTCAAAACATCAGCAGCTTTATACCTTTTTGTGACATAACTTCAGACTGTCTATTTATAACGCTATTTTGCACAAGCTGTTGTAACTAGAAAATAGTTCTATGGCTATCCAATAGATGACAGCAGTGTGGTAGGTAACTGAGGTCATCAACATGCAAGGCAGTGTCAATGGTGGCTGTATATTGAGGTACAAATTATCTTGTGCATCACACCTTGACAGACTCAATGTCATATGAGTTAACTCGTACCTCGCATTCAAAATGTTAACAAATATTTAAAGGCCTAAAGACAGCAGTATAAACTACACTAAACAAAAGTCATGTTCATATATAGTGGTAGGATATCAGACAGGAAATACACACATTATACTGTGAAATTAAACTTATGTGTGTACAGTCTAAATGAAATTGAAACACATCACAGTATACTCTCAGTCCAGCTGTCATCTTCTGTAGAGCTGTCTAGATTCTGCAGCATGTAAAGTGGGGCATCATTTTCATGTATTCTGCTAGTTATTAGATAATAAGTATTCTGTTCATAAAGCTGTTTTTGGTAAACCAACTGCATAATCATTGCAAATGGGGTGGTGCACAAGTGCAGCTGTTGTTGAAACTCTCTGATGTTTTTTCTCTGAAAAAAGTTGCTTTAATGAAACAAGACCGCAACACACCCATGAGGTGTTTATTGTTATATTTTAATTTGCTTGAACGTTGTCTTTGTGATATGCAACTGAAATAACTAGAAATTTTAACAAGGCAACTAATTTCCTGATTCAGCACAAAGCAAACAAACTATAAGAATGGAAACACTTTGATGTAAAGTGCCTTAGTCACTAATTGTGTAATCAAAATAAGAGCCTCAAATCATAAACCACTGCTTCAAAAAGATTTTAGGCAAAATCCCATCTTTTACAAAAAAAGGTAAATACAAGTGTAATTATAATTACAGTTTGAGGCTAAAAGAAAAGGGACAAGTACCTTAATAATTGCCACTGAACTCTGTTTAAATCCAAAGTACCCTGACTCTTATTAAAAGCACAGTAATTAATTGATTGGTGGTAGTGCTATCTCAAGAATGGTTTTTTTGGGATAAAGAGATAAAAAATCACATGCAAGACCAAGTTCAGTTCATTCCAGCATACGCAGGGGATACATTATGCGTTGTAATGGTCTAGAACAGCAGTCTGCTCCTTCAGGCTTTAGTCAGTCAGTATCCCCATACCATCAACTGTAAAACAAAAAAGCTGGCATAGGCTATGAAGCTGAAGGACATCAAGGTCACAAACTGGAATGTATATTACATAATTATGTCATCCACTGAATGTGTTTTACTTGTATTTAGTTTGATAAATGTTTTCTGCAAATTTAAATGAAATTAAGTTTTAAAAACCAATGTATGTCACTTTTATATAATTTTAAAAACAAGCTCTTTATTAAGAAAAACAAAATTACTATGTACTAACTTTAATTATTCTGTATTCTATCTTGTTTTTTCTATGGACAAGTTAAAGAAACATTCTTAGATAGTGTTGTTTGCCTTTCCTTGCAACAAGTACACATAGAAAGTATCAATTGTTAATTACAAAGACACCATATCAGGTCTGTGACTTGAATGGGAAATGTAATTTGTAATGAGCTTTATACTGCCAGCTATTCAGGCCTAATAAAACTGACTGTGGTAGCTGCTCTTTTGCACTGTTTGTTTGGAGCAAGGGCTTGTCATCCATTAAACTCAGCATTATCTTTTTGTTACATTTTAATGGGATGCTTTCCCCTGTCGCTCAAACTCTAAGATTAGAGGTGGGCATTGTTTATTTTTATTTTTGTATGTCCCTGTAAGTCAACTCCCAATTGCAATGACCTCTTTTCACATATTCAAACATAAATAAAAGTATGACAGTGGTGGAGCAATTATGTAATTTTTTTTCCTGTTCTCCTAATGTCTTATTTAAACAATACATTGCACTAATTAATGGACAGACTTTTGAAAGGAGCCATTATTCACGTTGAGTGCAAACTTAAGGCTCACAGTATTATGGAAAAAGGACCTGATGCTCCCCCCAAAATGTTACTTTTGTTTGTCTCGGGATCAATAGTTAAATTTTGTGAAAATATAATGGATGTCTTGGTCTTTTAAATTTAGAAAACAGCTTAAAAACTGAAAATATATGGCAGCTTGGTCAGGGTGTGGCGTGGGGGGGTTAAGGAGATGAGTAAGTTGCAAATGGGTACAGACTGACAGGTAAATCCCTAACTGACAGAATTAACCAATCAGCACCCACTGTACACCTAGCTTGGTATTATTAAATTTTAGTCAAATATGTTTAATCATTACATGATCATTTTTACAACCATATACAACCCCAATTCCAATGAAGTTGGGACACGTGTAAAACGTAAATAAAAACAGAATACAATGATATGCAAATCCTTTTCAACCTATATTCAATTGAATACACTACAAAGACAAGATATTGAATGTTCAAACTGATAAACTTCATTGTTGTTTTGCAAATCTTCACTCATTTTGAATTTGATGGCTGGAACACATTCCAAAAAAGCTGGGACAGGGGCATGTTTACCACTGTGTTATATCACCTTTCCTTTTAAGAACACTCAATAAGCATTTGGGAACTGAGGACACTAATTGTTGAAGCTGTGTAGGTGGAATTCTTTCCCATTCTTGCTTGATGTACAACTTCAGTTGCTCAACAGTCCGGGGTCTCCGTTGTCGTATTTTGTGCTTCATAACACGCCACACATTTTCAATGGGAGGCAGGTCTGGATTGCAGGCAGGTCAGTCTAGTACCCGCACTCTTTTACTATGAAGCCACGCTGTTGTAACACATGCAGAATGTGGCTTCGCATTGTCCTGCTGAAATAAGCAGGGACGTCCCTGAAAAACATGTTGCTTGGATGGCAGCATATGTTGCTCCAAAACCTGTATGTACCTTTCAGCATTAATGGTGCCTTCACAGATGTGCAAGTTACCCATGCCATGGGCACTAACACACCCCCATACCATCACAGATGCTGGCTTTTTAACTTTGTGCTGATAACAATCCGGATGGTCCTTTTCCTCTTTGGCCCAAAGGACACAACGTCCATGATTTCCAAAAACAATTTGAAATGTGGACTCATCAGACCACAGAACACTTTTCCACTTTGCATCAGTCCATCTCAGATAAGCTCGGGCCCAGACAAGCCGGCGGCGTTTCTGGGTGTTGTTGATATATGGCTTTCGCTTTGCATGGTAGAGTTTTAACTTGCACTTGTAGATGTAGCGACGAACTGTGTTAACTGACAATGGTTTTCTGAAGTATTCCTGAGCCCACGTGGTAATATCCTTTACAGAATGATGTCGGTTTTTAATGTAGTGCCACCACAGGGATCGAAGGTCATGGGCATCCAGTGTTGGTATTCGGCCTTGCCGCTTACATGCAGAGATTTCTCCAGATTCTCTAAATCTTTTGATGATATTATGGACAGTAGATGATGAAATCCCTAGATTCCTTGCAATTGTATGTTGAGAAATGTTGTTCTTAAACTGCTGGACTATTTGCCCACGCAGTTGTTCACAAAGTGGTGAACCTCGGCCCATCCTTGCTTGTGAATGACTGAGCCTTTTGGGGATGCTTCTTTTATACCGAATCATGACAAACACCTGCTTCCAATTAACCTGTTCACCTGTGGAGTGTTCAAAAAACAGGTGTTTTTTGAACATTCCTCAACTTTCCCAGTCTTTTGTTGCCCCTGTCCCAGCTTTTTTGGAACGTGTTGCAAGCATCAAATTCAAAATGAGTGATGATTTGCAAAACAACAATAAAGTTTATCAGTTTGAACATTAGATATCTTGTCTTCGTAGCGTATTCAATTGAATATAGGTTAAAAAGGATTTGCAAATCATTGTATTCTGTTTTTATTTACATTTTACACAACGTCCCAACTTCATTGGAATTGGGGTTGTATTTGAATGAGGTTGTAACAATGGATTATTAAAAGAATAAAGTAAAGGCCTGAAGGTAACTAAAGGGTTAACTAAACATGGCTTAAAGCTTGGGCATGTGAGGAGCCACAAAGATAGTTGCAAAGGTTAAAATGAAGTAGATGTGTGATGAACACCCCCTTAATAAGTGAGAACAAATTTGTGAGAAAGCCCAACACCCCTATTATGAAGTGGTGATAAGATCAATGGAAAAACCCTTAGGACACCCCTATTAACAAAGTGATGATTAGAATAATGGAAGAATCGACATGTATGTGAAATTACTGGTGGCTGTAGTCGATTGGCTAAGATGAAAGAATTCTGCATATTAAGAATCAGATAACGTGATATATTAGATAAGGTAATGGTAATAGAGTATAGAATAAAAAGGAATGATTTGTTTTCTTGATTGTTCACTCCATGGACTAAGACATTTGTGCATATCTAAGTGCAAATGAAGAATCATTCTACATTTTCTTCTTACCTCCGTGAATGATTTATTTGAATATAGAGGAAAGTTTTTGTTTCTTTCTTATTCTACAGTCGTCTGCATATACTGCAATCCTCTGTGGCAACACTGCTGTACTGGGCCTCTTTTTCCCCAGGCCTCACAAAGAATAATTCTAATGTAGAGTTATCATTTTAAAATGTTCATTATTTTATCCTTTCACAGAAGAGTTTTATCTCATATTCTATGTAATCAGGGCAAGATTTTTAGTTATGGATACAAAGCCACAGTTTCCTATTGCAGTAGCTCTGACTGATCTAAATTGTAAACATGGAATTATTTTTCACAAAAAACACTGACTCTACACAGCTTTGGGTGTGTTTTTTTTTTTCAAATAAGCAAATAGCTTTATTTTAATCATATATAAAAAGTTTGTGAAAAGTAATGATACATTGTTGTTCAAAAGTTGGTTTATATATTGTCAGATACAGGCATTGTGAGTCTTTTATGATGACCATTTTAAGAATATGCCTTGGTAATGTTGGTGGGGGGGTTGCCAGTTAAGCTTAAGGCTGATTTCAAAATCCTTCTTTTACTTTACAAAGTCTTAAATGGCGAAGGTCCTGCATATTATATGAACTCAAGATACCAGCTTATGTAAGACTAGCAAAATACCCGCGGTTCGCAGTGGAGAAGTAGTGCGTTAAAGAAGTTATGAAAAACAAAAGGAAACATTTTAAAAATAACATAACCTGATTGTCAATGTAATTGTTTTGTAACTGTTATGAGTGTTGCTGTCATCAAGGATTTGATTATCATTATTTCTTTCAATCAGGTTCGTATTTGGAGGACGTGTTGTTATGAAGTTACATTCTGTGTTTGTCAACCGTTGTAAAGATAACAGGTTTTATTCATCGAAGTGTTCACCACGCAAATTGCTACTCGTGAATGTAAGATGTTCAACAGGCATTCCCGGTATTAACTTGTGCTAAACGTACCACGGTGTGACGTAAGGGGAGCTGACTGTAAAAAGGCAAGGAGGCGCGTATTTTGAATGAAAAGGGAGAAGACAGCAAAGGAGCGGAAAAGTGAGAAGGAAAATTGTTTAAATAAAGAGCTAGGAAGGTAAATGGAAAGAAGCAGCCAGCGGTAAAGCAAGGAAGACTTCGTAATAAGGACGGTTCGGTGCATGTAGAAGGTGTAACAATAAGATTGTTAAGCCTTATGATAATGTTCTCGCACGGAGGATTTAGAGAGATGCACTGGGAGAAGTAGAATCTGAACCTCTCTACAGTTTTGTTTATTTTCGGATTGTAATGTTCATCAAATTTACGTATCATCTGGTCCAGTGGCGGACCGTGCATCTCACACCTAGGCCTTCAGTAGTGCTCTGTCTGAATCAACCTGCCCCTCAAAAACTAATTTATGGTTATAAAAACCATCTTAATATTTAGAAATACAGTATAAAGAGCCGCTGCATCGCAGATAGATAACTCCTGTAGCCACAATAAATGCCTTTATTGAATAGACAAACCAGGGATGAACAAGTTCCTTTCTACTGCAGCCACAGCTGCGACACACATAAAAAACATCAATAATAACTCATAAACTTGCAATATTATTTAGGAAAATCGCAACATTTTACTCACCAAAAATTTGCATTATTTGTAAACAAAATCCATCCTCGTCTCTTTCCTCAAAAACAGTTTAATTACTCTGTCGTACGGATTATCCGTGCACTTCAGTTCCATCAAAAAGTCCCTTTCTATCGCCATTGAAGCTAATGCTGAAAGTCGAACCTGCCCTGTCGTATTTCTGGCATAAGTTTTCATTCGCTTTAGGGCTGAAAATGTCCGCTCGACAGAAGCAGTGTACATGGGAATGGTCACCGCCAAATATACCAATGTGAACAGCTGCCCCATGCTCTCATTCAGATTTTTCTGATGAAGAAAGTCAAGGAGATCAGTGGGAGATTTTCCTGCAAAATCATCCATGGCATACATTACAGTCAGTTCTGTTTTTAGCCGAGACAGATCAAAAACCGCTCCGTGGCTCTTGTGTTAAACTGGAGAAGGCTGCATGCGGGAAATTTTTCTTGTATTCCTGAAACTTCTGGGGGTCGAGGAGCGTGACAAACATCAGGTTTTCGTGGTCTTGAAATCTGGTCTGTGTCTGGCAAATAATATTGTCCAGAATCCTGCCATGGAGTTGGCGGTAGTGCGCGCGAGGATCTTGCGCTCGGAGCGCCTGCAGTGCGTTCAGTGGCCTCGTAGAGTTCCTCATATCAGCTTCTATCCAATCAATGGGTCTGAATAAGGTGACGTTGCCGTACGCCTGCTAGAGGGCCCTACTGACACCAACTCAAAATCTGATTGGTTGAAGCAACAGGTTAATCGACATTTATTCTGTTTTAGAGTGCCTGCAGAACAGATTGCGAAGGCCTCTCTGCCTGGCAACAAATGATGGCTGAAATGTGATTGGTTAAATGCTTTAATACGAAAATACATGTCTGGAAGCAGTACAACCATCGGAAAAGCTATGAAAGGAAGCGGACAGACTATTTGGAATTATTTAATAAGTATTCATGGGCAAAATATAATTAACATCAGTTTGTGATTCAGATATTTTTTTAGGCCAGCAGAGAAGGCATGACTTCGGCAGGTCTTTAGCATTGAGGCTTTATACCCTGCGTCTTCTCATTAAACTTGTATCTCGAGAATATCTTGTGCAATCTTGCGATGTCCACGGCTTTATTTAATTTTAGCTCAGACCCGGCACTTAAAAGTTTCTCTCGCACTTTCGCTGAGGGAGGGTTTCCGCAGTAGCTGCACTTATGAATATGCTAAGCACAGTCCTTCATCCGCGAATATTTACCTTATATGGGCAGGCACTCAATTACGTGGGAGGCGTGATGATGCGAGACGCAACTCTGCCTCACACGGCGACCGGGCTGCAGGCTTTTACAGTATATGGACGAAAGTAGGTTCCAGTTATGACCATTACACGTAGAATTTCTAAATGAAACCTGCCCAACTTTTGTAAGTAAGCTGTAAGGAATGAGCCTGCCAAATTTCAGCCTTCTAACTACACGGGAAGATGGAGAATTAGTGATGAGTGAGTCAGTGAGTGAGTGAGTCAGTCAGTCAGTCAGTCAGTGAGGGCTTTGCCTTTTATTAGTATAGATTCCAAGGATTAGTAAAATAACAGTGGGAGTTCAAACATTTAGTTACTGCTAATATAACAGATGCCCCTTCAATCTGAGTTTTTAAAACCAGGGTTAAAACTCCCTTCTTCAGCTTAACATACCCTGAGTAAAGCTGTTGATTATCTGAACATACTACATTTCTGCTTGTTAGTCATTAGTACAGAAATATAAGCATGACAATATTTTTAAACCATTACTAACTCTTCTCCTGAATGTTAAACTCAGTGTCACTGCTCTAATGACAGGCTGCTCTCCAGCAAATGGAAAAGTCATTTCAGATGACGATGAATTGGAATCCTTGGATGGAAAGATTCTCTCATCAGATTGGATGGCTACTACTGTACTGTCTCCACTAGAAAACCCAGGAAGGAGGAACACGGCCAGTTGGCTGAGGTTTCCAGGACTGTGACTTTATTTTTGACTTTGTTTTACAATTTTAATCTCCACTGTTGTGAACTAGCCATAGTCCATCAATTAATTAATGGACAGATGTTGGTTTGCATTTGTTTAATCAGTTTCTGTCTTGTTCTGTGTGTTTTTACAAATCTGCTTTTATATGTTTAGCAGTTCTTTATTTAATAATTAGTACAATCTATGTTTTTATTTTAACTGAGAATTGTTCACATTGCTCTCCGTCTGCAGTTACTGAAGTGCAGTATACAAAAAAAATATATATATATATATATGTATATATATCTATATCTATCTATCTCTCTCTCTCTCTCTCTCTCTCTCTCTCTCTCTATATATATATATATATATATATATATATATATATATATATATATATATAAAAATATGCATGTGTTGTGGTGGATGGCAGGGGGAGAGAGTGTCTTCAAGGCTTTATCTCCCCCACGAGGATAGAAGACAGTCCCCCTGGGATGCTACAGCACCACGGATTCCCGCAGGGTGTACTGGGAGCTGGAGTTTGCTACAGTCCAGTTTGGTGCTGCAGGGCCTGTACAACCCTACTACATTGGGCTTCCACCACACCCAGAGGTTCAGCCGGAAGAATATCACCAGACACCTGGAGCACTTCTGGGTATTCTATAAAAGGAGTGGAGGCAAAGAAGAGACAGAAAGTGCTGCATACTATGCTTACAGTGCTTACAGTACTGTGCTGCATAGGTTGGAAATGAGGCAAAAGCGTTTTCCACAGCTGAATAAAAGTGTGTTGTGCTGAACTTGTGTCCTGGTATCTCGCCGGGTCGGGTGCTTGGGGAGCTGTGCGCCCCCTGTTCGTCTGCAATATATATAAGAGTAACAGAAGGGCTACAGACAAAAATGTGTGTGAAAAATGAAAGAAGACTCTCTTTCTTTTCTCTGATTTTGTGTATACGAACAAAACTGAAATATCTCCTAGTTCACTTTGAATCCTAAAATTAGATATATTTTACCTCTGATGACAAAACATAAAGTACAACAGATTTTACACAGCCATTATTTATTCTGCAAACATAAAGAGGTTAAGAGGCTTTTTTTTTCTCTTTGTCCAATTGCTGTGAAAACACTACAACCAGTCAGACCCCGGGCTTAACAGATACCGCCATAATGTATAAAGTCCCTGGATGATGCTGTGCAGCCTGATTGAGTTAAATGGCTTGGCATGGCTAATATGAGACAGTAACAGATGCTGAATAACCTTGGTGGCTGTCCCAAGGACAAATTGAGGATTAATGATTGTTCCCATGCTTGTCTTCCAAGTAAGCAGCTCTGTGGAGAATCACAAATGTGATTTTTTCATTCATCCTAAGCAAAGAGCAAATTCTGTAGTGGGTATAATATCATGCAAAAAGATGAATTACTACACAAAATGAAAATATATGAGGCAGTGACTGTTTAGGCCTTACACTGATTCTGTTTCTGTTTATGAATTTTAGATTATGAAAAGAATGTTCCTTTTAAGTACCCTGCATATTGGTAATTATACGGTATATACTAATTACATCCACCATCAAAACTACTCAGTGATTTGATTTAATTATTTATGCAATTGTTCAGCATTAGCATTATTATTTTACTGTTTAAAGTGCCATTAATTATAAGCATTTAGTGTGTCCCATACCTGTAATTCTACTTCACATGTGAATTTTTAAGTACTTTTGAGAATGTAATCATTTGTATTTTTTGAATATTCATATCAAATTTTGTAAATGCATTTGTCAAGGATTTCCAAATAATTCAAAATAGTTCAAATGCTACCTGAAAGGCATTCCAGCACTAGTATGATTCACCATACATAAAAAAATCCATAGTCCAAGTGTATTCGTTCTAAAAGATTTTAGTGCAATTAAAAGCAAACAGTTCAAAAAATAAGGAAAAGGGTGGAAAAGAGAAACTTCTTGTGTATGGTAAGCATCTAGGTTACATTTCTTAAGTTTTCTATCTCTTATCACATACAGTAGGACCTACCTTTGACCTATGTACATAGCAGTATGAAAACTATATGCCTGTAATGCTTATGTGTCGTTTCTTTCTAGCTCTCTAAGTTCAATCTAAGGGCTATTCAACTATCACAGAGCTAACATTAAGAGCATTCCATTACCTTTAATTTATAGGGGGTTAAACTGAATCTTCCATTAACTATGTTAAGGCTGCATTATATTCAAGTTCAAAGCTAAACAAACTAAGATAAATGTACTATTAATATTAGATTAAAGTTCAAATATTTTCAGACTGCCTTATGTCCTTTTCATATTGGCAACGTATTCCCTGGGGCAAGAAATTCTTGAATTGGAGCCCTCTGTATTCAGCCTTAATGGGCCAAAACTCAAGTACTGAAGACAAAAAGCAAGATGGTGACCTGTCCCAACTGGCTTTTAGAACACTTCCTCTCCACCCCGAAAATGCTCAACCTTATTAATTTCATGCAACTACAAAATTCATCCACAATGTTAATGTATCAGTTTTTCTCTCACCTACTGTCTTATGTAAAATGCACTCCTTGTGATCTCATTGTTGGCCTTCAGAAGAAAAATATTATGCTAACATCAGTACTTAGAAGCAACACACAAATGATTTGACAACTAACTGAAAATAACTTTCTTAGAAAGCATTAGTAAGCTTCTGTAAATATTTTTAATTAATCAATGGTCGTTACTACAGTATGTACGGTAATTCCAACACAGACTAATGTCTCTGCCTTTCAATACATGTCTTTGTATTTTTACAACACTATACCAATAAATAATTTATTTTGAGGTAAGTTGAAATGCTGTAGATGTTTTTTTTTTCTAAAAGAAGGATACACAATATACTATTGTCCATCAAATTATTCTCAAATTCAATGGACATACAGTATAGTACAAGCACAGGGAATTGCATGGCACTTTTATGCCCATTGAGTGTATATTATCATTAACCTGCATAGTGGAAAACTAACATTTTTTAATAAACAGAAATAACCCCTGTATCTGAAGCATTACTTGTCACTGTCAGGTCTGATTATCACAAACAGGTTTGTGGAAGATCTGAAGATTAAAAAAATCATGGTGTATGCAATGATAGCCATGGCTCAAAAATCTGCATTCTTGTGAGAAACAGGCACTGGCATTAAGATCACCGGTTCTTTTCCTTACTGATCTTACATTTTTAAGAACAATACCATACAACAGAGGATGAAACTTAAGTTGGTAAAATTTCTGAAGTATTCCTTACGGGACTTTTCACTTGCTATGTCCACTTGTGTTGTGATCAAGGGCATTTCTAGCAATTTGTTACTTTCTAAGTTACTGGCATAATGATACGCTGCACATAGATGTCCATGTTAATTTCATATATCTGTGGTTTAATATTCAGTTGAATTAGATTAGCAAACACTTAACAAAAGAAGCAACAAACAGCTCACAGCAGTTGACTGCCACAGTTAATGAGCAGTGTCCCTATTCATACTACACATCAAAGGTTCCAAGCATTTAAAGCAGCATATTTAGCATTTGCCATATCTCCAACTCATGGCCCAATTTTGCATCTAGTCATCCATTCATACTTTAATAAAATGGTTAGTACAATTTAGAGTTTAAGGGAACCAAAGCTTACATTTTCCAGCTTTGGCACACTCATGCATATGCACGTTTAAACATACCATACAAACCAGCAGACACCAGTTAACCTGAAAGGCTCAACTAGGGCGTTGTGGTAAGAAGTCAAATTTCCCAGTGAAAACTAACCTTTACATGAGTAGAATCTGCAACCTCCACATGGACAGTAGACAGGACAGAGTCTATGGCCTAATCACTTCACTACTGTACCACCAACTACGCATTCTGCATACCAGGATTTTGAAGTGTTTCTTTATGTATTCATGCCTGTGTATAACTCTTAAAGTCCACTGCTGGCGAATTTCTGATTTTAAATTGGACATGTAAAGTGGTATAATTAATGCTCCTAGAAAAGAATCTAACACGTTTTTTAAATTAATAAATGCTAGTTGAAAAGGACATGGAGGCAATCCCTATGTGCTGTTACCACAAGCTGGATTAATTGTACTATTTAGAGGACTGCCTGTATCACAAAACTATCATTGTTTGAGTGTGAAATTCTCTTTTGAGTTAATGGATGCTGCTCACATGTCTGTTTATCTCATTACTCTGGCCCTAGTCTTTTTCATGACTCAGGCACCGTCGCGGGTGCCAGCCTTTCCAGCAGCTCTGTGTATGACTTTATCTTTCTACCTTTTTCTCTATTTCACTGATCATTCCTACCACTTTCTTTTATGTGGACTCGTTCCTTAGACACTTTTTACTACTTTTTTGTGAATTTCCCCTTGGGATTAATAAAGTATCTATCTATCTATCTATCTATCTATCTATCTATCTATCTATCTAT
>JANRMT010028174.1:100255474-100273769 GCA_026402145.1 Polypterus bichir lapradei
TATCTATCTATCTATCTATCTATCTATCTATCTATCTATCTATCTATCTATCTATCTGTTGTGGAGGCTGGCCCGGACACAGACAGGCAGACACGTTCATGTCACCCACAAACACGTTTATTTACAATATATAAGTCACAAAGTGCACCACAAACCCCCAAAGTCCCCAAAGTCCTGGCCACACAATGCATTACTTCTCCTCTTCAGGCCGCCTCTTTGCCTCCTCCAGCAAGCTCAGTCCACTCCACTCCCGACTCTCGCCCCGAATGAAGGGAGGCAGCCCCTTTTATTATCACCTGGATGTGCTCCAGGTGGGTTCTGGCAATCTTCCACGGACACACCCCCGTGTGGCGGAAGTGCCGGCTGCATCCCCGGAAGCACTCCGGGTGTCCCTGCTCCTCTTCCCCCTAGCACTTCCTGGTGTGGTGGAAGTGCTGAGGTCCAGGGCTCCAAAGGCATGGGGGTGCCCCCTAGTGGCGACCACAGGCCCCTACAGGGTGGAGTTTCAAAGCTCTGTACCCGTGGCCCCCAAAGGAACCAGGTCGGTCGCCCCCAGATGGTCTGGGGAAGGCGCAAGCCCTCCTCCGGTCCTCCTGGGCGTCCCAGCCGGGTCGCCACCTCTGACACTATCTAGAAAACAGATTCAACACACAGGATGACTAAGCAGTTAACCTTAAATGGAAGCTACCAATATCTTGCCATTAACATACAGTAACTGTTGAACTATGGCCAGTTCACAACAGTTGTAAAAGACAACGCCAAAGACACAGTTACAGTCCTGAAGACCTTGGCCAACAGGCTGCCCATCCGCTACAGACATTCTACAGAATAAGTTGGTGCTGAGCCATTTAAAATAACCAAAGATCACAAAGGATGTACATTGATATCTAGCAGAGTTAAAAGACAGAAGCATCACTAAAGAATCCTGTAGTTCGTATTTTTACATCATCATTATAGGGTCTTAAAACAAAAATCATATAATTTGCATATTTATAGATTACAGAATGCTGAAAATGAGTGCTGATGCTGAAAAATACACTGTGCTGTATGGAAGGTAATTTATCCCTTCCACCTGACAGATTTCAGGACTTTTTTATATTCAACAGGAGTATAGTGTAATCTGGGAAAGCTGAAAGGCAAAGCAGGATTCATATTCAGTATTTTGCTTATTTAGACAGTGCAGCTTTTGATTCCCATTGGAAAATAACTTTGCACTTGTAATAATGATCCAATAATGACACTTTCTGTGTGCTTTGAGAAAACTGTAAGCACTCCGTTAATACAGATGAACACAAGTAAGCCAGGTGTTTTGTGTGTTTGAGAAGAGAAAGGGATAGTGTCTGCCTTTTATTAGACATTTTTTCAAAAAGAAAGAGCTCTCTCTTTTTATAAACTGATACTTTTAGTTCAGTTTCTGATAGTTTGTAAAGAGCTCAGCTCAGTTGCAAAAATGAACACTTGTAAGGAACCTCTCAGTTGCTAAAATGGACACTTTCCTGGACTTTTCTAACTGCTGCTACTTAGCAGCTGGACACTGGGAAAATAGATCTGCCTCCAGTAAGAAATATTTTTCTTTTCATTTTTAATTTAAGGATACACACTTTGCAACTGAATTAAAGACGTTTTCTGAGAATTGTCCTTTAGCAAGGGTTGTATACTTTTTTTGTATTGCTTATATTGCTGCTATTGTTTTTGATGCAAATAAATATATTTTTTATTTGAAACTAACAAAGTAGACAATAAGTAAAACATCTGAACTGGAAATCATTTTCCTTTCCTCTGTTAAAAAGGTTATAAGCTAGCTTTCTTCCTTTCAAAGGGCCTTTCTGCTAATGTGTGTGAGCGTATGGCATCACATAAGCACCCTCAATGTTAGCTAAGAGTTATACTGAAAGGATGACTTCTAATATCACAGACCTAGCTTTCCTATTCAGTCTGATGGATGAAGAACATCTAAAAATGAAAGATTTACCCATTGCACATACATAGGCTACCAGTCTAAGCATAAATAACACCAAATGATCAGCAATTATACAGTATATGCCAATATTTTTACTGGCTTTTATTCTGACTATGTAGTAGTAGTCTTAGAATCATATGTTTAAAGCAGTAGTGGTAATTCGTCTTTGATTGGTTCCTCTCAAAAAAATTGAAGCAATCAATTGTTTTGAATTTTTCAAGTCCCAAACAGAGATTTCACCTGCACATTTAGAAGAAGGTTGTGTCTTGTGTTCAATATTTCATGGTTTTGTTGCACCTTGCTTTGTCCATGTGTGTTTTGAGAATCCCATCAAGAATGGCGTCTTTTATTTACTTTACATTATGCCTTTTGAGATTTATTGATCAGGTAACCCTTCAGTTCAGCAAAACATATTGTTACATTTGTGAACAGTCCCCCTAGTCTTCTGTGAGGCTGGAATATGTGCCACACACCAAACACTTTTATTGGTCTTACTAGCAAAATACCCGCGCTTCGCAGCGGCGAAGTACTGCCTTAAAATTTTTATTAAGAAGAAAATTTAACCTTTTTAAACTGAGGGAAAATATGCCAATAATTATTTGTTAAGGATCTCTTTGTATACCATGTTGTCAGTTCGGACCTCCGGTTGTAATATGACCAAGCTGTGCGCTGAGCTTACTCTTGAGCATGCAACTTACAGTTGGCCATGTGAACAGTAATCTTGTCTCAAATCTCACAGCTTGGATTGCTGCTGTCATAATCGGTTTGAGTTTCATGGTTTGTTTCAATTACGACAGTATTTGCAGGATTTGTTGTGTTGAAGTGACATTCGGCATCTGTCAAGCATTGTAAGCACACAACCGGTTTCATCAATAAAATCACATCCAGCTTTTGAGAGTTTAAACATTCATAAACATCAAACTGTCCACTACTGAAATCGTCACCTGTGAATGTAAGATGTTTAAGAGGCATTGGCGGTTGTCGAAAGGTGTAAAACATTTGGCCATTTCGGTACACTCGAAAGCACCAACCGAACAATTCAGTGGCAGCCATCAACTCACATGCAGAACCATAGGTGAAGGGCTTAAGCATTTCACTCTTCTAGTGCTCCTGTGTAGTATAATTATCTCCTGTACCGTCATCAGTCCACACCTTGAACCTGTCCCAGTCATTCAATACATAAGACACAATGTTCTTCCGGATATCAAGAGTGAGCCTGATATGGCCGTGCAATATGTAACAAAGAGAATGGAAAAGGTAGGTTCCATCTCCGGGCATGGAAACCACTCGTTAAGTGACAGTTCTTTGATCGATGGTGATTACCTCGATAGACATGGTAATGGGGGTTGGAATGATGAAGGAAATGAGTACCTGAGTAATGTAAAGTAAGTGTAAAATACCTATACAATAACTATAATTGTAATAAACAAACAATAAAACAGCGGAGAAGCCGTGGATTAAATAAAAAGGCTGTAGTTATCAGCAGGGAGACGTGAATCCCGTGGCGAAGCAAGGAAGGGAATGTAGAGACCGGAGCGACAGACGGCCTTATATAGGCAGGCAGCCAACAACGTGGGAGGCGTTGGGATGGGGGACCCAACGCCACCTCACACGGTGACCAAGCTGCAGGCTATGGACGTATATATGTACGTAAGTAGGATTCAGTTAGTGTTGGGAACCCGTGTACCAAATTTCTTGAAGATGGGCCCATAAGTAACAAAGACTGTTGAAAAGTTCAATATGGCAGCCGACAGTGGCATCATACCACCGAAATAAGTACGTACATTGGTTTCGGTTAGTGCAGGGAAGCCGCCTATAAAATTTCGACAAGATCGGGCCATAAATAAGAAAGTTCAACATGGCGGACGTTGTTGACCGTTATGACCGTTATGCGTAGAATTTCGAAATGAAACCTGCTTAACTTTTGTAAGTAACCTGTAAGGAATGAGCCTGCGAAATTTCAGCCTTCTACCTACACGGGAAGTTGGAGAATTTGTGACGTTGGAAAGTTCAATATGGCGGCTGACAGTGGCGTCATACCACCGAAATAAGTACGTACATTGGTTTCGGTTAGCTCAGGGAAGCCACCTACCAAATTTCGTGAAGATGGGGCCGTAAATAAGAAAGTTCAACATGGCGGACGTTGTTGACCGTTATGACCGTTACGCGTAGAATTTCTAAATGAAACCTGCTAAACTTTTGTAAGTAAGCTGTAAGGAATGAGCCTGCCAAATTTCAGCCTTCTACCTGCACGGGAAGTTTGAGAATTAGTGACGTTGGAAAGTTCAATATGGCGGCCAACAGTGGTGTCATACCAACGAAATAAGTATGTACATCGGTTTCCGTTAAAAGTTTAATATGGCGGCCGACAGTGGCATCATACCACCGAAATAAGTACCAAATTTCAGCCTTCTACCTACACGGGAAGTTGGAGAATTAGTGATGTTGGAAAGTTCAATATGGCGGCTGACAGTGGCGTCATACCACCAAAATAAGTATGTACATTGGTTTCGGTTAGCGCAGGGAAGCCGCCTACCAAATTTCGTGAAGATGGGGCCATCAATAAGAAAGTTCAATATGGCGGACGTCGTTGACCGTTATGACCATTACGCGTAGAATTTCGAAATGAAACCTGCTTAACTTTTGTAAGTAAGCTGTAAGGAATGGGCCTGCCAAATTTCAGCCTTCTACCTATACGGGAAGTTGGAGAATTTGTGACATTTGGAAAATTCAATATGGCGGCCGAAAGTGGCGTCATACCACCGAAATAAGTACGTACATCGGTTTTGGTTAGCGCAGGGAAGCCACCTACCAAATTTCGTGAAGACGGGGTCATTCTTCTACCTACACGGGAAGTTGGAAAATTGGTGACGTTGGAAAGTTCAATATGGCGGCCGACAGTGGCGTCATACCATCGAAATAAGTAAGTACATCGGTTTCGGTTAGCGTAGGGAAGCCGCCTACCAAATTTCGTGAAGATGGGGCCATAAATAAGAAAGTTCAACATGGCGGACGTTGTCGACCGTTATGACCGTTACGTGTAGAATTTCGAAATGAAACCTGCTTAACTTTTGTAAGTAAGCTGTAAGGAATGAGCCTGTCAAATTTCAGCCTTCTACCTACACGGGAAGTTGGAGAATTAGTGATGAGTCAGTCAGTCAGTCAGTCAGTCAGTCAGTGAGTGAGTGAGTCAGTGAGGGCTTTGCCTTTTATTAGTATAGATTCCATTTAAGTCCATACACCAGTTTTCCCCTTTTAGAGTACAAGAACTTAAGCCTTTCATTGAGGGACAGGACAAAGGGTCAGACAGCAACCAATCTGATAGTTACATTATGTTATGAATGCAGGATGTAACCTTTCATTATTTGAAAGTTCAAAGATGTTACAAGGTAGGGGTATAATCACTCTTATTACTGACTAGGCAGATAATAGGCGCTGACAGTCTGTGGGTTACTAGCCAGATCTCACTTTAATGTGGCAAACACTTTCTCTTATCTCATGGAGAGACCTACTCATGCATAATAAAAAGCTCATTTTACTAGTTCTCCACATAACACGTCATCTCTTTAGTTTCTTGAGGAGTTCTTTTTGGCTAAGATGGAGATTAGGGATACATTTTCTACACACATTATAGCTTACAGGCCTATAGATGAAAAAGGAATGTATGTTTTGTAAAGCAAAAGAAAAAAACTGATGTCACCCTTGTCTTTGTTTTATTTAAATATAATTTTACACGTGAGGTCATTATAAATCTTCCAAGGGAGTGTGTCAGTATGTACGTTTTATGTATCTTGTGACAGTTTGGGGGCGCTATCGCTCCCTTGAATCCTTGTCCAAGACGTCAGACACGCAGTAAAAGTCCAAATGTTGACTTTATTAGCAATGCACAGTGCACAAAGCACCCTCCTATCCACAATACTCATAAATTAAACAATACAAATACTCAATAATACATTCCTCCACTCCCAGACGCGTTGCCACCCTTCCACCAAGCTCAGCTCGCCATCTGGGAGCTCCCACAATCCTTTTATCATCCCTGATCCGGAAGTGTTCCAATCCCCGGTCCATGTGATCTCCTGTCACTTCCGGGTCAGATCAAAAGTCCTTTTCTTCACCCCGGAAGCACGTCATTCCCCTTGTCCATGTGACTCAGACGTACTTCCGGGGCGTAAGGCAAATAATCGTCGTTCCTCCCTGCAGCGTCTCCTAGCAGCCCCCATGGTATCCAGCAGGGTTGTGCATAAAGACTCCAATGTCCATGATGCCCTGCTGGTCTTTGGGGCACCTCCATACTGCAGGGAGGACTCCACCTGGCAGCTTGGGGGTATTGGCCGGGATAAACGGCTGGCCATACATCACAATCTATTGTTTGGTATTTTAAATAATTGCATTTTTCCTCTATAATCCTTACTGATTGTTTAGGGTATTAACAAAATAACGAATTGAGTACATTTTTTTAAACTTTGATACTTAAAAAATCCACTCCCAGCAAAACTTTATTATGAATTTTTTATCCATCCTCGATAATGCTAGATAGAGTAATAATAAAACAAGCAGATTACTGTTGTCACTTCCAAATAAAAGGCCTACTGTACGATGAAGCTTATGCATTGATATACTGTTATTTCAGTGGACTTGAAAATGTAAGGAACAAAAATAATAAATTTTGAACTACAAAAATGCACCAAGACACTTTTGCAGCCATGTTAAGGGGAAAGGTGTGTTTAGAACACATATAAATGGGTTTTGATGTTGACTTTCACAGAAAGGCTACAGAAAGCTTAAAATGTTAAGGTATCAGCTTTTGTGTTATAAAGCCCAGGCTGATCTTCAAATAGCAGAATACATAAAAAATGTACTAGAAGGATAATAGAAGAAGATTCTTTTCTTTACCATTCTTATATATTATTTACTAGCAAAATACCCGCGCTTCGCAGCGGCGAAGTACTGCCTTAAAATTTTTATTAAGAAGAAAATTAAACCTTTTTAAACTGAGGGAAAATATACCAATAATTATTTGTTAAGGATCTCTTTGTATGCCACGTTGTCAGTTCGGCCCTCCAGTTGTAATATGACCAAGCTGTAGCTGTGCGCTGAGCTTACTCTTGAGCATGCAACATACAGTTGGCCATGTGAACAGTAATCTTGTTTCAAATCTCACAGCTTGGATTGCTGCTGTCATAATCGGTTTGAGTTTCATGGTTTGTTTTAATTACGACAGTATTTGTAGGACTTGTGTTGAAGAGACATTCGGCATCTGTCAAGCGTTGTAAGTATACAACCAGTTTCATTGATAACTTCACATCCGGCTTTTGAGAGTTTAAACATTTCTAAATATCAAAGTGTCCACTACTGAAATCGTCACCTGTGAATCTAAGATGTTTAAGAGGCATTGGCGGTTGTCCAAAGGTGTAAAATATTTGGCCATGTCGGTACACTTAAGCATTTCACTCTTCTAGTGCTCCTGTGTAGTATAATTATCTCCTGTACCGTCATCAGTCCACACCTTGAACCTGTCCCAGTCATTCAATATATAAGACACAATGTTCCTCCGGATATCAAGAGTGAGCCTGATATGGCCGTGCAATATGTAACAAAGAGAATGGAAAAGGCAGGTGCCATCTCCGGGCATGGAAACCACTTGGTAAGTGACAGTTCTTTGATCGATGGTGATCACCTCGATAGACATGTTAATGGGGGTACGGTTGGAATGATAAAGTAAATGGGTACCTGAACAATGTAAAGTAAGTCTAAAATACCTACACAATAACTATAATCGTAATAAATGAACAATAAAACAGCGGAGAAGCCGTGGATTAAATAAAAAGGCTGCAGTTATCAGCAGGGAGACGTGAATACCGTGGCGAAGCAAGGAAGTGAATGTAGAGACTGGAGCGACAGACGGCCTTATATGGGCAGGCAGCCAACAACATTAGAGACGTTGGGATGGGGGACCCAACGCTGCCTCACACGGTGACCGAGCTGCAGGCTATGGACGTATATATGTACGTAAGTAGGGTTCAGTTATCGTTGGGAACCCGCGTACCAAATTTCTTGAAGATGGGCCCATAAGTACAAAGACCGTTGAAAAGTTCAATATGACGGCCGACAGTGGCGTCATACCATCGAAATAAGTACATACTTCGGTTTCGGTTAGCGCAGGGAATCCGCCTACCAAATTTCATGAAGATGGGGCCATAAATAAGAAAGTTCAACATGGCGGACTTTGTCGACCTTTATGACCGTTACGTGTAGAATTTAGAAATGAAACCTGCTTAACTTTTGTAAGTAAGCTGTAAGGAATGAGCCTGCCAAATTTCAGCCTTCTACCTACACGGGAAGTTGGAGAATTAGTGACATTGGAAAGTTCAATATGGCGGCTGACAGTGGTGTCATACCACCGAAATAAGTATGTACATTGGTTTCGGTTAGCGCAGGGAAGCCGCCTACCAAATTTCGTGAAGATGTGGCCATGAATAAGAAAGTTCAACATGGCGGACATTGTTGACCGTTATGACCGTTACGCGTAGAATTTCGAAATGAAACCTGCTTAACTTTTGTAAGTAAGGTGTAAGGAATGAGCCTGCCAAATTTCAGCCTTCTACCTACACGGGAAGTTGGAGAATTAGTGATGTTTGGAAAATTCAATATGGCGGCCGACAGTGGCGTCATACCACCGAAATAAGTACGTACATCGATTTTGGTTAGCGCAGGGAAGCCACCTACCAAATTTCGTGAAGATGGGGTCAGCCTTCTACCTACACGGGAAGTTGGAAAATTAGTGACGTTGGAAAGTTCAATATGGCGGCCGACAATGGCGTCATACCATCGAAATAAGTACATACATTGGTTTCGGTTAGCGCAGGGAAGTCGCCTACCAAATTTCGTGAAGATGGTGCCATAAATAAGAAAGTTCAACATGGTGGACGTTGTCGACCGTTATCGACCGTTATGACCGTTACGTGTAGAATTTTGAAATGAAACCTGCTTAACTTTTGTAAGTGAGCTGTAAGGAATAAGCCTGCCAAATTTCAGCCTTCTATCTACACGGGAAGTTGGAGAATTAGTGATGAGTGAGTGAGTGAGTGAGTGAGTGAGTGAGTGAGTGAGTGAGTGAGTGAGTGAGTGAGTGAGTGAGGGCTTTGCCTTTTATTAGTATAGATTTATACTTAGCCAAAGTAAAGTTCTAATTCTGTGGTCTTTATAACATCCATTTGATTTCATGAAAAAATTATTATTCTTCACTCTACTGATAGCCTCTTCTATTAGTTACAATAGTAATGTTACAGATAGCTTATGTATTATTGCAAAATAGAGTGCAAATTCTGCTTTTTTATGTGCCTTGATATTCCTGTTAAGCTTAGTATAAAAATATAAAATTTAAAACAGCAGCATGTGTAATGCATTTTAAGACTTCATATTCATATCACTTAGCAATAATATTAACTAACTTAAAAAGTCTAAGAAAATTATGTAAGTTGTCCATTTCTTTTCTGTCTGGGACAAAGCATTCTGAGTCTATCAGATTTGCTTTTTCAAACGTTTAGAGGAAAGGTTTTAATTGATGCCATAATGTTGCCACACTGGATTTTCAGTCCATGCCTAATATCTTGTGATCTCCACTTCAAACGTGGTCTTGTATCAAAGAATTAGGTTGAATTAGCATATTCTTTGTCTAATATTGTACTAAGAAAATTCAAACTGACATCCCTGGTAATTTTACTTTTTTCTTTCTTTAATAATACACAGAACTTTTCCTATTCACTAAATCAGCATTGTTAACAAAGTCTTGTGTACATGTGCATTCTTTTTGGACTGAGAAATACCATTTTAAATGACTGTTTATATTTTAAAAATCTATAGTAATGACTATTGCAAAATGTTGACATTTGAACATATTTTCCTTCCCCATTCCTGTGGTACCAATCATTCATTAACTATTTTTTTTTCCAAAAACCTCATTAATGGAACGTTGTGGTTATCTTTTTACCCACATCCATAGGAATCTCAGCATTGCTCTCATTTACATTCTAAGCAGCTTGTCATTAAATACAGACAGACTTTTACTGACTATTTCCATATATCTTAAAGTCTGTGTTGTATCATTAAAAAAAAAAATACGAACATACGCACACATAGGGAAACATGAGCCTAGAAATGGACTGAAGAGTTTAGCAGTGGGTTTGATGGGTAATGGAATAATATTGAATATTGAAACCTGTTACAATGTTGTTGGTGATTTATATTAAATAATTTCAAACCGTGACCCTGTGTTAGGATATAGTGGGTTGGACAATGGATGGATGGATGGAATGTCAAACTGTAGCATATCATCAGAAGGCAATACATTTGGCATGCTTGGAGCAGCATTGGCTAATAAGCACTTTCATTACAGCTAAACTGCCTTCTATGCCACTGGAGGAAAACTGTTACATAAAATATTGTAGGCTTCCTGCCAGATACTATATTAGAATTACCAGACTACTGTTTAGATTTTATTCCCTGGGGTCACTTTACCAATAAAGAAGTTAAAGTGTCATATATGTACAAGTTTGAATAAGTCAGACTTTTAACTTAAAGTAAAGTAATTATGTGCCTGGTGATATTTACTATAAATTATTGTCATGTTTTGATATTTTTAAAGTTCTTGACACACCAGTAATAAAAATTCATTAAACTAACAAACAATAAAAAGTAATGCTTTGGACAGGTTATGAATTTGATCTTATAGTGAATGGCAGGCAGTATTTTTAAACTTTTCCCTTTTTTAATAAGCTTATTTTAAATATTTGACTTGGGTAGTGAGCACTTTATCTCAATATAACTGATGTTTAGGAGGAAAAAGAAGTTCCCCATTACTACAAATATTATCTTTAATATTTCATTTTTTGAATTTAATAAATATGATTGAGTGAGTAGCTCACTTAATGCATTTAAAACATAGAAACTAAAATCCTTCAAGAACACTCCTATGAGTTGTAGAAAAATAAAGGGTTAACCTCCCAGTTAATTCATTATCAGTTCTGCCTTTGGCAACGCTGGTAATTAATTAAAACAATTAATAAGACACCCACAATGGGGGACACCAAATTAAGGTCGAGTGAGGGATCTCCGTTTCAATTTGTGGTCAGGATGCCACAAATATGAAGAGATCTATTCAAATTATGATAAAGTTCATATATGCGCGAAATTCACTTCTGTTGTGGTTCGTACGTGACTGAAGACTTACTTTCACAAATAACCAAAACATTTTTGTTGAAATAAAGAAACCTTCTTCTTCATCATCTTCTTCTTTCTCTTCATCTTTTCCCACTTCATGTGGGGTTGATGTGCCTGGTCATCCTTCTCCATAGAGCTTAGTCCTGCACCTCCTCCTCCTCAGTGAAACCCTTTTTCTTCAGATCTTCTTTTACTTTATCCATCCACCTGCACTTTGTCTTCCCCTGTATTTACATTCCCATCACTCTTTTGCCAACATATTCATTGTCTGTCTCATCACATGTCCATATCACTTCAACCTACTTTCTTGTACTTTCTTAGATATTGCTCCCACTTTTGTTGTAACTCTGATTGTCTCATTTCTTATTTTGTCCTTTTTTGTAACTCTGCACATCCATCTCAACATTCTTATTTCTCCACATCTAACTGCGTCTCCTGTGCTCTCTTTACTGCCCATGTAGTTCCATGGTTCCATTTATCATTTCTGGGTTTTCCACTGTTTTAAAAACCTTACCTTTAACCTTTGCCATAGTTCTTTGATCACACAATACTCTTCCAATTGTTCCATCCATACTGCACTCTATGGGTTATCTCTGCATCTAATTTTCCATCTTGGGCTATTGCTGAGCCTAGATATTTAAAGGTATTCACTCTTTTGAGTAGCTCTCCCTGCAGGCTAACTTCTGATGATCGTGATCATCATTAAAATTCAAATATTCTGTCTTCTTTCTGTTTATCTTCAATCCTCAGTCTTCCAAAGCCCTTCTCCATTCTTCTCCTCTCTACTGCCTCCTTTCTGGTGCTGCACAACACAATCTCATGAGCAAAAAGCATGCACCAGGGGGAACTGGTCTTTTATCCCAGAACTCAACACATCCTTAACCAGATCAAAGAGGTAAGGACATTAGGTATATTACTGTACATTAGGTCTGCACCAGGGACCTTCCTTAACTGGAATCTTGTCTGTTATCCCAACACTGCTTTTAACCCAAGTCCCCACTCCCTCTCACATATCCTGCTTAATCCTCACATACTTCTCTGGTACTCCTTTCTCTTTCATGCACCTGCAGACCTCTTGACGTGGCATTCCATCATAAGCCTTCTTCAAATCAATAAACACCATATGCAAACCTTTTTGTTTTCATTATGTTTCACTATGAGCTATCTCAATGCAAAAACTGTACCAGTTGTTTCTCTTCCTAGAATAAAAACAAACTGCTCCACCCCTATGGTGATCTCCTCCATAAGCCTTCACTCTGTGGCCCTTTCCCAAATATTCATTGTGTGTGATGTCATCTTTATCCTTCTATAATTTCCACAATCCTTAATATTGCCATCCTCCTTATAAATTTCTCTCCTGTTTATAGGTTTATAGATCTGCTGTATTAGATCCCAGGGATTGGCATCACCTCTCCAAAACCTTAACATTAGATTAAATAAATTCATGGATAAATCTTCAACTTAATCTAAATTGATAAAAATTGTTTTTATGGAGTGGTAAGTTAGTTATTGACTAAATGCTATGATAAATAAAGGTTTCTAAGATACAAATATCCATGCCCCCATTTACCAAATCCACATCAGATACTACTGCATTGCTTGTGTAGAAAGAACCTTTAGATGATAACTAAAAATATTTAGAAATGTCAATCCTACCCCTTGATTCTTTGAAGTAATGAAGATGAAAAAGAAAATCACATAATTAAAATGTTGGTAGCCACTACTGTATCTCTTACTGAAAAATATGTCACTGAATGTGGGTCTACCTGAGACAAAATTCTTCTTTGATTAATATACAGTTAGAACAGGAACAGTGCATGACAAACTGGAGTTAAAATCTTTTTCTGCAGATACTGTACCTGGTACAATTTTATTCAACCTGCCCTCTCTGTTTGCCTGGGTCAAATTTTGCAATCATTTTTTTACCCATTTTTATTAAAAACCGATTTCCTTCAAACTTTGCATGCATTCTGATCTCTGGTGACAATGCAATATTTTATCAGTCTTGACCTGGGATCTGTACATTAATTACATCACATTTAAATTTCTCATTTCCTTATATTATACTTTTAGTGAATACACTTATATATAGTGCTTTTAGCCAACATACATATATATGAGCTAGCGGTGGTGGTCAAGTGGTTAGCGTGTTGGACTTTTGATCAAATGGTCAAAGGTTCAACTCCAATGTAGACAAATTAATTTAAAAAAAATCATTTTGATTAACTGATATTTAAGTTTTGTCAAATTATTTCATTATGACAGTTAGGCATCAGCGGTCAATTGCTTAGCATGTTGGACATTCAATCAAATTGTCAAAGGTTCGAGACCAATGTACACAAACTATTTTTTTTTAATCTTACCATTTCTTCATCATTTATATACAGTGCAAATTTGGCAAAATACTCTTTTCAGTGATTTTATAAAATCATGGGGTGCCCATGAAATAATTAAATTAAAATGCATAGTTTCCTTAAATGATTAAACAAAAAATGAAACTTACAATTTGAAAATTTCTCCAATTATAACCATTATCCTACAACTTTTTAGTGTATTTTTTTATAAAATCATGTCACTTAAAAATCTCTGTTTATATACATTTTGTGACGTGTGAGTCCCTGTCTTGCACCCCAAAACATAAGGCTGAGTCTCAGTACTTTAGCAAAACCAGCTTTACTCAGCTTGAAACAGGAACAGTACAGTTATTTATTGTAGCGGAATCTACCATTCTCCTATACACAGACACAGCAATCGGGCAGGGTTGTGGCCAGGTTAGTGGCCAAGTAATCCTGTTCCCTGCATTTATAATGTTACTTGCATCATCCATCGACAACAAGCGCTTATAGTATGACCACAGTTGGTTCGGATTTGCCTTTGCGGCGAGCCGCTACAGCACAGGGAGCCTGCGGTTGCCCCGGCAACTGATAAACTGTCTTCCACAGACATGGCAATTGTGCTTCGGGACGGTCTTCAGCATTTCATCCTGTTGGGGGAAGTCCCAAAAGAGTTTATAAACCTTACAGTATTTTTGTAATATTGATGCATCTTGCACTTCATGCTCATTTAACTACATATCAATGACAGAGCCTATAGCAAAACCTTCATTTATTTAAGTATTAATTGCAACCTGGTGCACATACAAATGGTGGGTCCATGGCTGACTGAAATGCTTTATGCTAAGCAATGAAATTGTTATTCTTCTGCTGCAGCTTTCATGTTCAGTGATATTAATATTAAAAATTGTGTATACAGATGTTCTACATCAATAAAAGTAAAGCATTGCAAGTTGAAGAAAACAATGTGCATTGGTGTCCCAACCTCTGTTGATTACTTAATAACCCTCCATTTGTCTTAAAGCATAGTTGGAAAAGACTGTATTACCACATCCTCTGAAGTATTGCTTGGGCAATGTTCCAGTGATTGTGGCAGGAAGATGGCAATTAACAAATTAAATGTGGAAGAGCATTATTACTCTCAGTAACAGTAGGCCTTGCAGTTGTGGAAGCCGGCCCGGACACAGACAGGTAGACATCGTTGAAACACCCAACACACGTTTATTTACAAAGTCCATATTTACAAAGTGCACACATAACCCAATACTCCCCCAAAGTCCAGGCCTTTCACTAGGTCCACCTCCACTCCTCTCCTCCCGAGCTCTGTCTCTCTTCCTCCCGACTCTAGCCGTCGAATGGAGGGAGGAGGCCCCTCTTATACCCACCCGGATGTACTCCAGGTTCCTCCCAATGAAGCACCCCCAGGCGCTTGCCACACAGTAAAGGAATGGCCACATATTCAGGGATTTGTTCCTGCCTTGTGCCCTATGCTGTCAGGATAGGCTCTGGACTTTGTAACCCAGAACTGGATTACGCAGGTTTAACAGTGTTTTGTTAAACTTTTAAATTAATAAATAACTTTAAAATTTTAGCAATCCTCTTTACATTATTGCTGTAAACAGCTATAAATCATTGAGAAAGCCACTGAGATAGCACAGCTTAAGTAATATTATTTACATCAGGAAATAAAACTGTGATTGGAATGTAACCATATTTTAAGCGAGTGTATGAAAAGTGAATTCAATCCACTTTAGAAACCAATCAAATAATAGAAAAAACCCTGTTATTTTGTAAGCTGATTGCCATGTGTGTAGATATAGTTATTCTTGAAGCAAGCTGGTGGAAGCAGGATGTCTGGAAACCAGTTAGCAAGCACATTCAAAACTTTACATTTTTAGCATTTTTATGAATTATTCTGTAAGTATGTATTTGAATGATGGGAGAGAAACAGTACGTCAAGACAGAAAATGAATTGGTTCACTTTTAAACATTGAGAAAATAGGGGTGATCACCATTCTATCTAGTGTATATAGCCAATGTATATGTATTACATACACCATATGTTTAAGGGATTCGTGGTATTGTTACCTAACTGTAAGTTTTCACTATTACCCAGTTTGTTCAGAGTGACTCAAGGAATGACTGACAGAGGCATATTTCTTCATAAAAGTTGCATTTACACTTTTGTATCTATTATTAAAATAACCCTTTTCATTAGGTATGTTTTAAAGTTATCCTCCTACTGAAAACTCAAAACACCTAATTGGCAGATTCTATAGACTGCACTCTAGAAACTGTTCAGATGCGAGCGCTGCCATCCGGAGTGCTGATGTCTTTGTTTTCTTACTCTGTTTCATTGCTGAGTCCTGAGCTGAAAGAATGTTGACCTAAAAACAGTGTTCATTCCTGTGAAGCCCCGGGGCAAAGCTTCCTACAGATTATTAGAGCTCTATTCTTTCTGCCTAACAACCCTGTGCTTAATAGGCACACGGGCTAGCTGATCACATCATCATAACTTGCTTATAAAGTAATAAATATAGATTCTGTCACAATGACAACATGTAATTATCAGTAATTTTATTATACTTAATACTTAAGTAATTCATTTTGATGAATCTTAAATATTAAATTTTTTCCACCATGTAAATATGACTTATTTGGCATGATTTGAGCAGCAACAAATGCATTTTCAGCAATTTTACAGCGTTACTGCAACCTTGAATTTAAGTGACAATATACCAGTCTAATTAACGCCCTGAATTTGGTAGTGTTCATAATAGAACAGCAATGAGGTGAACTACCAAATAAGATGCACAGTTGCTGCCGTCATTAGGTACTATATAGGCAAGTATACTGTAAATACATGCAAGAGGCATTGTTAGAGCCAGAAACTGTTCGGGGGTTGATTCCTGTTTCCCTGAGAGGGTCACTGAGATAGCTAAGCAACTCTGGAAGGTAAGGACCCAGGGGTGGATGACATCTGCCCAGAAATGCTGAAGGCTCTGGACATTGTTGGACTGTCATGGCTGACATGCCTTTCTAGCGTTACGTGGTTATCGGGAGCTGTGCCTCTGGAGTGGCAGACCAGGGTGGTGGTCCCTATTTTTCAAAAGGAGGACAAAATGGTGTGCCACAGCTTTTGGGGGATCACACTGCTCAGTCATCCCTGAAAAAGCTTATGTCAGTGTATCAGAAAAGAGCCTCCACTCAGTCGTGATACCTCAAATCAAGGAGGAGCAATGTGGATTCCATCCAGGCCATGGAACGGTGGACCAGCTCTTTACCCTCAAGACAGTTCTGGGGGGTGGGCATGGGAGTAAGGCAGTCAGTCATTGTCCAACCCGGGCAATTTAGGATTGCCAATGCACCTAACCTGAATATCTTTGGACTGATGGAGGAAACTGGAGCACCCGGAGGAAACCCGCGCAGACATAGGGAGAGGAGTAAGGCAATCGGTTTAAATATGCTGTTTGTGGATTTAGAGAAGGCGTATGACCATGTTTCTCAAGGAATGCTGAGGTGGTGCTGGGGCAGCATAGGGATCTGGGGCACCTAATAAGGGTTATTCAGTCCCTTTACAATCACAATGAGAGCTGTGTTTGCATACTAAGAAAAACATCAGTACGATTTCCAATGGGTGTGGGACTCTGCCAGGGCTGTTGATGGTTTTAATGAAGCGACTTATGTGAAGCTCTCATTTTCGTTCATTCCCTCATATGTAATCTGTTTGCCTCACTAAAGCCTTTATTCAACGAGATCTCTTTGGAATTCATTTTGTTTCATGCCAGTATTGGGTTGAACCAGATGTAGAAGCTTTTGCAGTCTATGAAAAATGGCATACTAATACACTGTTCTAACACAAACCTGGGAATTGTATTGTTGAACAAATTTTCTGCTCCCAACCCAAGATAAATCCCCCAACCAAACACATACCTTATCAGTACACAGTGATTAACTCATTCAGCAATCCACTCGATAGCATGACTTTTTTCTTCCCTCAACAGCTATGGTCAGTGCTCAGGAAATGTGGGGTTCTCCTATCTTCTTCTCTAACAACTCACAAATTATAATCTCTTTCATCTTCCTTTTAATATACCCTAAAAAATACTTTTGTAATGCTTCTCATAGACTACTCCACTTAATTTCATTTGCCTGCTCTTCTCTTCTCTCTCTTTTCCCTTCTCTCCTGGTGTACTATATTTTTCTGTATTAGGTATTGCTCCAGAATCCCCAACCACCAATACCTGTATGTCTAGTTATAATCTCTCAATACACTTAACCCCACTCCTCACAAACATCATCTGATAGGTGTCATTTCAAAACCTTTTACCATGAGTTATCTCATAACATACCTGGTGGTTTACTTCACATGTTCTCTACTCCCAGCAATCCTCATTCTATCTGCAGCCAGGATTAATATAGCATCTAGCAAATCAACTGAAATATACACTACTTCTGCTTGGTTGTTGAATGTCTTTGGTACGGTGATGAGGCTTTCCTGTACTGTTGTTTTATATCATCTTGCTGTTGCATTTGGATGCAGGGTTCTCTTCTTTTATTTTTGAAGATGTGGTCATTTGTTTGTCCATTCCCTTTGGCACTGGTTGGGATTGAGTGGAGTTGTTGTGCTTTTATACTTATGGCTGTGCTCTATTTATACATATTCTTTATTTGCAATTTGTTTCAAAATTCAATTGATCGCAAACACAGAAGCATTAATGCTCAGATGTCATTATTAGATAGATAGATAGATAGATAGATAGATAGATAGATAGATAGATAG
>JANRMT010028174.1:100273779-100311721 GCA_026402145.1 Polypterus bichir lapradei
TAGATAGATAGATAGATAGATAGATAGATAGATAGATAGATAGATAGATAGATAGATAGCACTTTATTTGTCTCCATGGAGAAATTTGGCATTGTACAGTAGCTCAGTTATAAATAAATATGGAATCCTGGGATTACCATTTAAACATGATAACCAGTTCTTAATATCATTTTAAAAAATAACCAGAGTGAAAAAAGTTGTTTTATTTTACTAATATATATTTTCAAGGTGAGAAAGCAAATGTAAATTCATATATGCTCCTAGGTTAAATCAGTCAAGTATTTAAAATCAAAATGATATTCCTAGTAAAGTTTATCACTGATGTGTATGGCTGATCAATTCAAAAATACATAACAGTATTAAAAAACAAACAATAATAAGCAGAACAGTGCACTGGGATTTGTCATTCCAGAAGAGACTGCGAAATGGATTTATTATGGCTTTGAAAAATAAAAAGGTTAAAGGCTGTTTTGTAGAGGGTTTAAAAGGGTAAGCTTATGCAAGTATTGAACAAATAATAGTGATCTAGAGAGTTCAAAATGCTCAGAAGTTAACCGGAGGAAAATGGCAGTACTGAAATGCATTTGTAAGATGTGCAGTATGTTACCAGTATCAAGAGTGTAAGTGTTAAGTATACATTTTGAGAGTGAAAGTGTTTAAGTGTAAGTATTGAATATTGTTTTATGTTCTTCAGGCTGCTTAAGAGTTTATTTCGGCTGCGTCAGCATATATTTATTTCTTTTTAGCCCATTGTATGTAAAGCTTGCTGGACTGGAGGTCTTAAAGCAACAAAAGGTAAATAAATTAGACTTAATTAAGCACAAACATGTGCCATAATAATGTTAAGTCAAAACCTACCAACATAATTCTCCGTTTAGGGTCACCTTAATGGAAAGCAAATCCATCCATCCATCCATTATCCAACCCACTATATCCTAACTACAGGGTCACGTGGGTCTGCTGGAGCCCATCCCAGCCAACATAGGGCGCAAGGCAGGAAACAAACCCCGGGCAGGGTGCCAGCCCACAGCAGGAAAGCAAATCCATGACTCATAATATGTACATCTCATATATAAGGCCATGCTTTGTAATGGGAGTGCTTTCTGTATAAGCCTAAATCAAGTTAATGTCTGGAGGAAATATCAAGCTAATACATTCTCCTATTTTTTTAGATGCAACATGTACACTAAATAAGACAAGCAACATGTCAATCCTATAGTACTAGGTGTTAACACAAGTGGCAAGCACTTTTGTATTTTACAAATCTACTCTTCAGAAATAAATTTTACACTTTTCAGAATCATCTTAATGCATTTTAAAACGAAGACTTTGAAGAATAAGGCAAAGATTATTTTGTGCTGATGGCATTGAAGTTATAATCTGAAAAGTCTAATGATCATCTTTGTTTCTTCCTTCTTTAAAAGGTTTTGCATTCAATCAGTGCAATCATTGTGTACTAATGCGTTACATGAAGATGAAGGTATAAAAACACAATTTCTCTCATGATAAAAACCAAGGAACAGTCTCCTTCATACAGACATCATATATTTTTATATTCCGCGGGCTGACATTGCTGATAATTCAATTAGGCTTTGGTTAAGTGCGTATCTGAGCTTGTTTTCAGAGAAAGGATTGGAACTGAAGTGGCAGCTTTCAAGGGAAGTGAAAGAACAATACTTCACTTAGATCATCACTGTAAAGCTCAAAATGGAATATTAAGCTGACATTTAAAGCCTTAGCACATTTACAAAGAAAAAACAGGAATGCTAACTAAAACAGTATGCATTTCATTAATGTAGCTATATCTGATTTAATATAGAAGCTTAAAATAGAAACCTATATAAACCATGAACATTAATTAGCATTATTAAAAAAGCAATTGCAGCTTGATTGAAACAAATGTAAATCCTTATCTGAGAATTTCTGTGTCATTTAATTATGTGAACCTTTTTGTTACTTGGGAGAAATGCAGAAAAGATGCTGACCAATACTAAAATTATATTGTCATTACAGAGCCATATGCACCTTACATTAAGGTTAATAGCAGACCCTGGTTAGTTAAGGAGATTGTCATTTTGGAGAAATACAGTTGCTGAAGATGCAGTATGAATTTATCTTAATTCCACAAAAATGCAGATTTTGTCAGTAACCAAATGTGATTAACGATACCACATCTGTCTTATGTTGGATTCAGTATTCACCTGTATAGCAGGTTAATTTAATATTATGCAAAGCAGACGCATGAATTTTAACATGTTAATGTAGGGGAAGGAAGCTTTGAGATATGAATGATATATTGCAAATATGATTGTGTAATGTTTACTATAGTTTTATACTGGAGTTTTTTTACAAGGCTTTAGGACCTAAAGCACACTTGATCAAATTGTATGAAAATTGGAGTATATCAAGCAGGTAGTGTTCTATTAAATACAGTGAACTTACAGTATATATTTTATGTAATTATACAATTATTAAGTTTGCTGATGACACCACAGTGGTTGGCATCATTAGGAATGGTGATCAGGCAGCATAGTGAATGGTGGTGAGGTAGTTGTCAGACTGGTATAATGTCAGCAATTTGTCTCCTTATCTAGACAATAATTCTTCTTCTTCTTTTGGCTACTCCCGTTAGGGGTCGCCACAGCGGATCATCTTCTTCCATATCTTTCTGTCCTCTGCATCGTGTTCTGTTATACCCATCACCTGCATGTCCTCTCTCACCACATCCATAATCCTTCTCTTAGGCCTTCCTCAGACAATAATTGACTTCAGAAAATTCAGAGCTGCCCATTCTCCCCTCTACATTAGGACCTTCACAATGGAAACTGTAAGGAATATCAGTTTCCTTGGGGTTCACCTGGCAGGTCAACGTCACTTGAAGTCTTAACATATCCTCCCTGTCCAAGAAGGTACAGCAGTATCTCTATTTCCTGTAGTGCCTGAGGAGCAGTAGACTTCCTTCTCTCATTCTCACTTAATTTTATAGAGAGACCAGCTATTTCCCACTCTTCTATGGGTGCTACAAAATGGTAGACTTTGTAGAGGACCCTTCACACCCCCGAAAAATTCATGTCATCTATTATTCAGGCAGTAGGTATCATAGAATTCAGACCAACTCTCCCAGATTATGTAACTGCATCTCTCACCCTGCTTTAGGCTCCACAACAGCCTTTCTATGTTTCTTATCATCCTGACTTATGTAACTATGCACTGTAAATTGCTGCTGTTATACTCAAATGTATTGTATTACCTTATTTCCTGCTGGTTATATTGTATTCTTCTGTCTGTTTGCACCATATAGTGGCGGACGGCCGGGGTCCATGACCAGCCGGGACACCCCTTCGTTATATGCTCAGGGGGAGCAGCCATGGACGGTGCAATACTTCACCCTGGACACTAGATGGCAATTAACCCCCCCCCCCCCCAAGGATTGGAGCGGTGCCTCGGTTTCCAGCAAGGCTCCATGGGAATTGAAGTTGGGGGCAGCCCTGTTGGGTCCCGCAGGCACCGCCGGGGGGGGCTGCCGCTGGAACTCCTGAGCCCTTGTGGGCAGTGATTTCACCACACCCGGAAGTGCTGCCGGAACTCGGCAATCAAGCATCTGGAGCACTTCTGGATGAACTATAAAACGGGCCATCAGCCACCACTCGAGAAGCCAGAATTGGGAGGAGGAGGACAAGGTTGCTGCGGAGGAGTGGTGGAGGAAGAAAAAAGTGCTTTGTTGTGTGTTTTATTTGGTATATCTGTGCTTTGAACTGTGATGTGCCTGTGGGGATTACGGGGAAGACATGCCCCACAGGTGAAGAAAAATAAATAGTTTATTCATTTTACATGTGCCTCCATGTCCAGTCTGTGTCGGGTCAGGCGCCTATATAGTGCCTTTTCACACTGGCGTAATTGGCAGGATTCCTGGCCGTCTGGAAGGCAGGGACCTGCATTAAAATTTGTTGCCTAATTCTCTTCACAGAAGAGAATCTTTTCTGCGCTTATGGTTTTATTGTTATGTTGATGTTAAACTGTTGGTCTACCAAAAACTTTAAAAGGTCTTGGAAAAATAATTACTGCTCACTCCGCACGCATAAACTAATAGGATGTTAAAGTATTTTGAAAGTAAACTAGAACCTCTGAGAAGATGTTTAATTAAACCTGGATGTAAATTGGATGTTCCACCCACTATGCCACCATGTCTGCCAAATGCACTTCCATTATTTTTAAAATTATTATTATTAGAAAGAGCTAATTGTTCTCTTTTATGGTTTGTCATTTACTGTATTTATTTCATACTGAATAGGTATGGATGTACAAAGACTGGTCAGATTAAATTATAATTAAGTGAAAGTATAATGATAAAAGCCTTGCAAAGTCAGACAGTGTGTAAAGTACGGCACATTATGAACTCTTCCCAAAAGACAAGATAATCTACCATGCATGCAACTCCAGTGGAATATTTCCTCTACATTAAAGGATATATACTGGAGATGTTGTTTTATCAATTGTAATAGGCAGGCTGTAAATCACACCAAAAACCTATGAAACATCGACCCTACATAGAAATGGGAAAAGATGATGAGGAAGAAGAAGAATAGGAAGACTGACATGTCCAGAGCTCCATAACATTCTCTTCTATTCACTCATAAGCTGAAACTTCACATACAGAGAACATGTTGAACATGCTATTCACATTATACATTAGATCATTAGATCAGATTAGATTGGGGAAATAGATACTATCAAGGCAGCTACTGCTTGAATTCATTCTATATTGGATATTGGTATTTTACAGGATGCCACAAACTCAGCCACATACTGTAGTTGCTCATGCAATTACCACATATTTTAATAATATGCTTCTAAAGAGTACGAGAAAATAGGAATCACTATGAGAAATTCATACAAACAAAATTCATGCAAACTCCATATTGTAGGCACACAGTCTGGAAATAAATTAGAGCCCAAGTGCAATGAATGCTACCAGAAGTGACAGAGAAGACTCCTCTAAGCTTCTAATCTGTCTTAGCTTCTTTTGATAACTTAACTATTATTTTTACTCTGGGTTTATACTCTGATGTTTTCTGTATGCTGAGGTAATTCATTCTTTGATTTCTCATTTAAAGAAATGTTTTGGGATGTTGCAGTGCTTTTTGCCTTGAGTACTTATCTTAACTAAACACAGTGCTTAATTGTTGATTTTTGCCTCTTCCCAATATATACTTTATATACATATTACATCAAAAATACTAATTAAATACTAATAGGAATCATGTTTTCAGTACAATACAATACAATACAGTTTATTTTTGTATAGCCCAAAATCACACAAGAAGTGCCGCAATGGGCTTTAACAGGCCCTGCCTCTTCACAGCCCCCCTGCCTTGACCCTCTAAGAAGACAAGGAAAAATGGAAGAATCCTTAGGAAAGGCAGTTCAAAGAGAGACCCCTTCCAGGTAGGTTGGGCGTGCAGTGGGTGTCAAAAGAAGGGGGTCAATACAATACAATACACAGAACAGAACAAATCCTCAATACAGTATAAAAATAAAAATTTTGGAAGTACGGAGCAGAATTTAACAGTAGATGATATCACATAATAAGATTTGGATATTTTTAGAGTCCAGGAGACCTCATCCATCAAGCTGCCTCCCCGATTTGGCCATTCCACAGCTGAAACAGTGCTGGGCCAGCCAATCCCAAGAGAGGGCCTCTCTTTCCCATGATTCCTGTGATCCACCATCAGGGATGACTTTAACATAGGCAGGCAAAACAACTTGGCTCGTGGGCCGTGTCACCAATTGCCACATTTGAGTACCGAGAAGAGAAACAGAATAGGTGAAGGTTAGTATCCAATTATAACTATCATGTTACTTATGTTTTAGTGCTAATGACTGACAACAGAGATGCAGTCTGTACAGTTAATCAGCAGCTCTAGTCAGGATATGCTAAACTGAAATAGTGAGTCTTCAGCCGGGATTTAAAAGCTGAGACCGAAGGGGCATCTCTTATAGAAGCAGGCAGACTATTCCACAGTTTAGGGGCCCTGTAACTAAAAGCTCGACCTCCCACTGTTATTTTATTAATCTTTGGAATCATAAGCAGACCGGCATCTTGAGATCTTAATGTGCACTCAGGTTTGTAAGATATAATAAGTTCGGACAAGTAAGCCAGACCTTGGCCATTTAATGCTTTATATGTTAAAAGGAGGATTCTGAAATCTGCCCTAAACTTAACCGGGAGCCAGTGTAAGGATTTAAGAACTGTTATGTGTTCATATTTTCTTGTTCATGTAATAATTCTTGCAGCCACATTTTGGATTAACTAGAGGTTGTATAGAGAACAGTTTGAACAGCCAGTGAACACCACATTGCAGTAGTCAATCCTACTAGAGATAAATGCATGAATACATTTCTCAAAACCCTGTTTATTTAAAAAGCACCTTAATTTCTTAATATTTTTAAGATGGAAGAAACATGTTTTGGACAACTTTGTAATATGCACTTTAAATGACATGCTAGAGTCAAAGATAACTCCTAGATTGCGGGCTGATTCAGTAAAATTAATTTTGATTCCAACTGAGTTAAATGATGACAGAATATTGTTGTGATCAGCGTCATTCCCTCCAACAATTAACATCTCTGTTTTATCTGTATTTAAAGAAAAGTAGTTCTCATTCATCCACTCCTTTAATCTGCTAACAAAACTAATCAAAGACAACATTGGAGAAACTTCATTTGATTTAAATGAAAGGTATAACTGGGTGTCATCTGCATACGAGTGAAAATTAACATTATGTTTCCTAATGAGAGATCCCAGTGGAAACATGTAAAATGAAAACAGTAAACGTCCCAGTACTGAGCCCTGCGGGACACCATATTGAACTTCTGTGTATAATGATGGAGTACTGTCAGCATATTTCTGTACATATTGGAATCGATTTGATAAATAAGAACTAAACCAAGCGAGCACGGGGCCTGTAAGGCCAACATCATTTTCTAGCCTGTGCAGTAAAATAGAATGGTCAATGGTGTCAAATGCTGCACTTAAGTCCAACAACATAATTACAGTGGAGTTTCCTTCATCAGAGGATATCAGAATGTCATTTACAACCCGTGTTAGTGCCGTTTCTGTACTATGACCAGTTCAAAAACTAGACTGGAATTTCTCAAATAAATTGTGATGCGTAAGGTGTGACTCAAACTGACTGGCGACTACGTTTTCTAGTATTTTAGAGAGAAACGGTTAATTTGAAATAGGCCTATAATTATTTAGTATGTGTGGGTCTAGGTCTGACTTTTTAAGTAATGGTTTAATGACTGACACTTTTAATGCTTCAGGTACTGTGCCATGCAATAATGAACTATTGATAATGTTTAGAACAGGCGCTGCAAGAACATCCATTGCACTTTTTACTAGTTTTGTTGGCACTGGATCTAGGGAACAAGTAGTGGGCTTCATTTTAGTAATTAAAGTTAAGACTTCCTGCTCAGTTACAGGATTAAAATTACTAAAGTGCTGAATGCAATGTGAGACAGGGTCTGCTAAGCTAGTATTTGGTTTGTACTGTGATGCAGAGATCTGGGATCTTATATTTTTAATTTTCTCATTGAAGAAGTTCATAAAGTCTGTACTGCTAATATCTGTTGGTATTTTGCACTGTTGATCTGAATTTCCATTTGTTAATTTAGCAACTGTTCTAAACAGTACCCGAGGATTTTTATTATTGCTATCTATTAATGTAGAATAGTATTCTGAGCGAGCTTTAAAGGGGGCTTTTTTATATTTATTAACACTCTCTGTCCATGCAATTTGAAAGACATGTAGCTTTGTTGTTCTCTATCTGCGCTCCAATTTTCGACACTCTAATTTAAGAGCTCGAGTGTTTACATTAAACCAGGGAGAGTTTCTATGCGCTTTGATCACTTTTGTTTTAAGGGGAGCCACTGTGTCCAGAGCATCTCTCAAGGTCACATTATAATGTGATGTTAGCTGATCTAAATTGTTTTCCACGTTTATGTTTGATGTTAACTGATCTAAATGGTTTTCCACAATTACACTCGACTTATTCAAAGTATCTATAAATTTTGAAGCAGAATTACAATCTAGATGTCGCACTGTCTTTGTTTTAATCTGGGATTGTGTTGGCAAGGGCAGAACTAAATCAAATGTAATTAAGTAGTGATCAGAAATAAGTTCATCTAATGGAGTAATATTTAAATTTTGAATTTCAACTTTGTAAGTTATAATTAAATCTAATGTGTGGTTATGATTATGAGTTGGATCTTTGACAATCTGACAAAATCCTACTAAATTTAACAAATAAGTAAAACATTTGCTAAAAGTGTCAGTTTCCACATCAATGTGTATATTAAAATCCCCCATCAGTACTACGTGATCATAATTTATAGCCAAATCAGTACCAATGTTAGTTGTCAAAATTGCCTATGCTGCTGGCAATCTTTTGTTAGAAAATACCAAGAGACTTTCATCAGAAATATTCTGAAAAGCTAGTTGCCTTCAATCCTGACTTTAACCTTATGAATACATGATATATTCTTATGGGTACATTTCTTTGATCTATATTGTATATTAATTTGCTTGATAATGACTTTAGCATACTTGTTTTTCACACATTTGTTCTGAAAGACTCCCAAGTCCAAAAAAAGTAGTCTTTGTTAAGACTACTTGTAGTCTATGTGTTAATTGTTTTGGCTCTGTTTAACATCACACAGCACACAATAATTACAATTCAATTTTTTCCCATGGCATTTTTACTGAGCTGAACTCATCTGATATGCTTTCCTTTTTTGTACAGTGTAACATTGTTTTATGTTTGCTTCTTCTGTCTTCAAGCTAAAGAGTGTCATCATTTTTATTTTTCTGCAGAAATACATTTTTGTCTATAATGAGCAAAATAGTCAATGTGTTTGGGGGAGTGGGAATGAATGTAGCATGATTAAACATTGCTTAATAGAAAATGAAAAACAGTGAAAGATTCTGAAAGATAATTAAATTTAAGAGCAAGAACTTATTGACTGCAGGGGAGGATACATAATGTGATACAGCTTAACAAAAAAAAAAAGGGTTTAGCTTCAAAAAGACAATCTATAATAGTAATTTATAATAAACAGGAAACAGGAGTGGTTCTCTGCATGTAGAGCCCTGGAGGAACTACTTCTTATTCTACGTGGTTTGCTCTGCTTATCAGCCCTGACCAGCCTTTCAAGAATTACTTACAGAGTGCACTTTTAATGATCATCAAAGAGACAGAATACATTTTTATCAACTAAAAGTTTTTAAACTAGCTTTACTAAATGCCTTAGAAAGGCAAGGGCCAGAGCTTAAAGGATATAGGAAGAAAGACTGAAGGCATAGTCCAAGACCAAAAGGCATACACCATACTTTAGAAGACAGTATGATGCTACAAAGATCTGTATGTGGTGGTAAGTCTTAGTTTCGGGAGTATGGTAAACCAAATCAGTACTCTGAGATATTTGAAAAGTATTTGAGCAGTTTTAAAATGCAAAATAATTTTTCAAATATGGGAAATTAAGATATTGTGACAAACAGACACACTCAGTTATTAAAAAAAACACTTTTCTTTATACTGGTAGTGCTCTACATTAAAGTGCTACAAACGGAAATACTCTAATTAAGTCTACCTCATTTTGTCTCAATACCAGGATGAATATACCAGCCGGCATCAGTTAGAAGTGGCAGGCAAAGTCAATCCCCCTAAGGCCAATAGAACAATAGCCTCATTACCAAAAGTTACAAAACAAAATTAAACACAACAAACTGTTTAAAGCTGAACATCAAAGAAATTCTAATTAATTAAAGTCTGTTTTTAGGTGCAGCATCCAGGCTGTCAAAGCCTTCCGTCGCTACAATATATATTAAAAAAGAATGTTTTTAGTGTTTTCTAGTGTAATTGTAATTTGGTCACATTTCCCTGTATCAAAGCAGTGCAATGCATGGTTTTTTTAAAAAATTCAGGTAGTCATGTTACAGTTATTTACTTAACTAGAATGTCATTTCTTGTGTTCCATTTAAATCACGTTCCAAGGGTCTACATACCCTGCCAATTTGCTCCACATGTGCGCACTATTTTAATGCAGGCTTTGAGTACATTGAGTTTTATGATGATGTCAGATTTGTACTTAACACGGGTACTTATTTATGAAAATACATGATAGTTAATTGTCTTTATCAAAAGTCACATTATGCAACTTTTAGTCATAGAGTAAGTCAGACTTGTTGCCACACCATGTCAATTTAAACAACTGAAAATTGCTGAGCATGCCAAGTTACGCAACTGTGTAAGACCTTTCCAGCACAGATATGCTCTCCCCTTTTTCTAACAACCAATAGGGTGCTGCCTGATGGAACTGAAGCTTTAAGATGGGTTAACATACAGTATACATCAAGTTCAGCCACAATCTTGCCTTTTTTCGATTTTGTTGTGGTATGTAAAACACAAGACATCAGACAAATGAGTTTCTCTTCTGTTTGTGAGGTCCCTTATTCTTCGTTGCTGCATTATATGCATTATACCAATGAATTTTCAGCTCTCAAGCACACAGAGCCCGCTCCTACAACTAAAGACAGAATCAAACTTGTTTGATTTTGTCTGGGTGAGTCATGGAGTAGTTAGAGTGAGTTGCTGGGTCAGACTAGAAAGCCGGCCTTCACAGCAACGCGCCACTGACTGCCATTGACTTCCAAAGATAATGTAAATGAAGGGTATGACTGAAAATCACTGGAAAAGTTGTCTAATGTGACGTGGCCTTAAGAAATCATGATTTTGATTTTACTTTGAAAGATTTTCAGTTTTAGAATGCTTTGGAAGAATGATTAATGAAAAGAGATGGGGAGATTAATATGTAAATGTATAATTTTGTTCATTGTGGTGTACAGCTTCTTGAACAAATATCTTTTCCTGAATTAGATTTACAAAGTCAAAAAGTCTTCAGTAAAATTTAACATCATGTGTCGTTAAATGTAGCGCCATATTCTGACAAGCATTTAGATTTTTTCACTGTATCTCTATAACTTTCCTACAAATATACAGAGGTCTACAGACAAGTAAGGTAACTGATCCTTTACCTTAATTGTTTGTGAATATGACATAGTTAATCAAAAAATAGAAATACTTTGTTTTTAATCACCATGTGCCTTTTTGATAGTGTAAAGAACACTGAGATGGGAGAGACACAGAGACATAGGAGTACTGATTTTGTGTTGCTCAGTAAACACTGTAGGTACCTGACCACACTGGATCAATGAGAGGTCTCGTCTTCTGGCCACTACTCTACCAATAATCTTCCAAGTAACTAACTCCATGTTTACAAGTGTTCAGATGGTTAACTCTGTTGTGTTTTTAATTTTAAGTTTTTTTTGCTAAGAATGTTTTGTGTGAGTTAAAGACCTCTACTTGCTAATTGAAATGTTTGAAATGGCACATTGTTAAATTAAGTCATGTAGTTTACTTGTTGAACTACTGAATTCATTTTTACAAGTTATTAATTATTTTCTCTTTATTAAAACACCAAATGGACATTTGGGTATCATCCTTGTACTTTATTGGTACATATTCGCATGGGTTTAGAGAATAACATAAAAGTAAAGTAATGGAACTAATGATCACAGTAATCCTGTTAAAATCTGAGTAATTTGTAAACAAGTGTATTCTTTGTGTAACTACCTAAACAGTGATTACAATTACAATATTACTTATGAAAATTCAAAATCTTTTATAATCCAAATTTCTTTCACATACACCCTAGGCATTTATAGGCCTTGGTCCCTTTAAGTTATATTTCCTGGAGAAAGGCCAGAGTCACGGTAATTTTGGTCTTTCAGAAGTCCATTACCATATTCTGGGTTTTACTAATATTGAGCTGAAGATGGTTTAACCCATATCAAACCAGAAAAGCATTTGGCAAGTCTATATATTGTTTCTCCTACCCACCACTTACATACCAATGATTGTGACACATCTCAGAATTGTATTTAAAGCTTTACATGCATGTGGGAAACAGGAGGGTTGGCCATTGTGTTGCAGACACACAGCTCTACAGATTCATGAACTTCCAACTTAAAGATATCTCAAAATGGACAAGACCAGAAATAATTCTAAAATAGCAAAGAAAATATTAAATATATGTCAAAAATAGACAGGACATCAAGCTTCCTGAAATGTATTTCAAAATTCATAGAATTAAGGTAATTATTTTAAAGATTTTATAAAAATGTTGGCTTCTGCCTTGTAACTGATATTACCAGGAAAAACTGTGTCTCACCATTAATTCTGAACTTGGATTTGGCAGGTTTTCATGATGAATGACAAACATGTTTCTTTACAAATACAGATGTTACTATTATAAAAGTTTGGGCTTTCTTTCAGGAAGTGATTTCAAAACATCTACAATACAATTGGGCGGAAGTTATCTTGTGACATTCTGAATGTTACTGGTGTGCCACCTTGCAGCACTGTTAATGCCTGAATCAGGTGCACACCATTCATTTGTTCCTTTGGGGTACATTTGAACGTATTCATATCCTGGCACAGTCCAGAAACATTCTGTCAAGTTATTTGGCCTGTGGTGTGTCCTGCAAATATGCCCATTCTGAGTTGATCCTGCTCTGCATACAGTTCTCAAGAGAGTGAGACTCTATCTTCTCATTTATCGTAATGTATGCCTGGATTTAGGATTATATGTTGTTTATTTTTTGTTTTTGTGACTGCTAAATACTTCTAAATTTATTTTACTCTTTGTCAGCTTCCATCTTTGCCTCGATGTTATAGCAGAAGACGGTACCCACTCTACAGACTATCTTTATTGTCTTAAGCATATTTTTCATTCTACCTTTTAAATTCCTTTTACTGAAACCGAAACGATTAATTTTCTTCATTCACGCTTCACAACTCATATCCTATAGTCCTGGAGTAAAGCTAGTAGGAGTTCTCTTGACTTTCTCTTATATATTTTACATAATATTGAGACGTAAGCTACATACAGTATTTCAGAGAAGGACTCACAAGTGTACCGCATAGCTTAAGAAAATCCTCTCCTAATGTATATTTGACATAGCATGATGTGAACCCCAAACATCTTATTAACATTTTTAATTAGTTCTGATCATTGTAAGGGTATGACAGTAATAAGACTGCAGAGACCATTTCATCCCTGTCATAAGGTATACTTTCATGTAATAAACTTCCTGAAAAAAAGACATACTTAATTTGAAGATACCTGAACATGCTTTACATGATATTTTTAAATGTTATTTGGGCTTACAAATAATTGAAATTCCTAGAAATTCACAGCCCACCAAAGGATATTCAAAGGTTGCATTAACAAATCTTAGTTGGTAAGGGTGTGTTTTTATTTTTTATTGTATAACATTATACATTAAATCTAAAAACAATTCAGAATTTTATACAGGACTTGCATTTTTTTGCCAATGTTGAAAACATGAAAAGAAAATCCACATCAAAGAGTTGAACCACCTTTCACTATCATAAAATGTATACAATTTTTAAAGGATAACTTCAATGTATTTCCTCACACTCATGATGTGTAATAATTTGACACATAAAATATTGTTTTAAAGTAAAGCATTGTCCATAAATTTAAAAAATACTTAGTCTGTAAATTTGGAGGTGATGGGGCCAGGAAAACAAAAGCCCTAAAACATACCAGATAAATCCATGTTGAAGAAGCAAAGCTTTTGATATAAGAAAACATGCCATCTGAATTTCTGACGCATGCTTGTAACAACAAACATGGAAAGAAAAAAATTATCGCATATTCACTGTGCTATTTTTGTGAGGTAAGAATATGTTTCCTGTTCACTTGTCTGGTTGCAATGGTTGTCACGGCTGGATTTTTGATGTCTTTCACAGTTGTTTGCCCCTAGTTTGCCAAATATCCGTGCCTTTAGGCTGCATATTATCCTACTTTTGTCTCTGTCACTATGTTGCTCTGTTTACAAAACAAGATATATTCTGCCATGATTTGTAAGAAATGAGGCTCTGCACAAAAGTGTACCAAATGACTAATATGGCAGCAGTTCTGTAGTATGCCCTAAAATCATCTAAATAGAATATTCATCTGCCGTAATTCACAATGTCCACCAGAGGTGGTGTCACATGTTTACATACATCATGCTATTGTTAAAATCAGATTGTTTTTGTAATTTTTTGAAGCTGTACCTGCATTATTTAAGATGCTGTATACGTCTGTTTTGGGGTCTTGGGACCTGAGAAGGTTTAATATTTTTAACGTCTTCAGGTGATGCCATCTTTGTTTTCTTTGAGTGCCGATCCCATCATCATGGTACAGGTCCTGGTGTTTAGGGTTGTGACCACCAGAGTGACGACTTTAAGTGTCAGTTACATGAAGAAATTAAATGGTCAGTTCTGCCGGTTATTCTCGGTTTGTGCATAATAAATAAATCCTTTCCTTTACTTTTACTTATTGAGTTTCCAGTAAAAAAGGTCTTGTTCTGGTTCCTGACAGCTGATTTTTGGCTATCTTTTTGGCTCTAATGGACATTTGATTCGACTCTCAGTGTATTTATTTGTTTTAATTTAACACATATCTTCCAGTCCATTATTACTGTTTCTCATCAATATGATTATTTTCTTATTTCATTTGAACTCAAATTATATTTTTTAAGTAATGCTGGCACACATACTGAATCACGTGATTTATTGACTGATAAGCACTCAAATTAGATTTTATTCCTAAATGATGAGTGTTTTTCATCTATTACATTCTATGTTGTTATTTTACAAAGCGTACGCCATGCCAATCAACAATGAGCATTATGTATTTACTGTGGCATGTTGGGTGTGCAGACAATTAAAAAAAAAGAAAAGAAAAAAGGGAAATTATGCAATAGAGCCAAACCATGATAAAATAGTTTGAAGCACCACAAAACAATTCTGAACTTTTATAGAAGATGCTGAGTCACAGTTGTTCAATATACGATAATAAAAGAACTGAGGATAATATTTTCAAAGTGAGTAACCACAATTCATATCACTTTTAAATCAAGTTTTAGCAATTTTTTTTATCTTACAAGTGAAAAATTGTGAATGATTATAAGTGGGATATTTTTTCAGTGATTATTATATAATTGTTTACAGAAAAAAAGCAATTCATATCTAAGCATCAATATTCAAAAAAGTCAATAACATCTCTAGGAAATGACTTTTCAAAGTGAATCCACACCCCTGGGCCTGACAGATTACCATGAAGGTAGACGATTAATGAGATGAAGCAAACAGCTGGTTTCCTTTTAAAATGGCTGAATCTCACAAAAAAATGTTTTGCTTTTTTTTCTTACTACAACAACATGGTTATTTTGTTTTCAATCTCAAAATGACTATCAATACTCAATAACACTCTTGGCTTGAAAAATAAATGTATTTAGTAAGTGTTAAGGCTTTTATTTTTTCATTTGGCACCTGGCTCCAACATCCCCATTTTAAAATGCAAGATTTGTAAAAAATGCTTCACTTTAAAATATAATTTCATGTTGCAAATAAATATATACCATGATTCTGAAGAAATAACTTGAAAAATGTCAAGCTTATTCTTTTTTTCCTTTTTATTTAAACATGTATTTTGTATGTTAAGAATACTTAAAAGAATCCTAGACCTGTGGTTTGGGTTGAGTTTTTGTTGCAGCCTTTGGTTGAGATTATTTCTTGTCATGGTGTCAGTGTACACTAGCATGTGGATGACATTCACATTTATCCACACACTAATCCTATTGTTAATTTACTGCATCTTCACATCCTTATCTGCAAAGGAAAGAAAAGCACAAGAAGGGTGTCCAACCTAAATGTCAGGAAGAACATGTTGCTGGTGTTCTTCTCCATCAGTGGAAATCGAAATAACCTTCAGTCTGAGTTTACACCATCTGCTGTGATAAAAAAAAAATCAAATTATTTTTAAGACCAGTTTGTATTTTAAGCCTAACATCTGTTGCAAAATTTATTTAATTCAACTCTACAGGCTAAAGAAGTTGGCACATACATGCTTGTCACTTTCAGGATTGTTAACTGTAATGTTCTATATCCAGGAAACAATCTCTGTGGTAATGGGATAATTATTTTGTAATGTTTATTTAGAAAGTACGTTGAAAGAAACTAAATAAAATAAAGTTAATATTCAGCATTTATCAGCCAACATAACAGCACACAGTAAATTACTCTTATGGCTTTTTGTGCATTCTTTTTATGAAGATATAACTTACTAAAGATAAAACTGACTATTTAAGATATAACTTAAATAGATTATTTCCAGAATAGCATACTGATTGTTTTGTGCAGAAGGGGTGGAAATTGCAATGGCCTCGGAGTTCACCAACAGAAGTTGTACTAAGGTGTAAGGAAGGCTGTGATGAGTGGAATCGCAGAACCTGATGGCAGATCTGTCATAGTGAGTATTGTGACTGCCATTAAATATGTCTCGCCCCCATCTCCTTAAGAAATCATATTTTAAAATTCAGAAAATCAAAGACAATAAGGGTGCAGTAGATACATCAAGTTAAACCAGCCAGTTAGCTTCTCTCATTACCACCAGGTCAGTGACTGGAAGAAATGATTAGCCAAGTTACTATTCATGATATCATGGCCAATGAACAGAAGGAGTAACATGAGTATGGCAGTTAGTTAAATGTGCAGGAATTCCATACTTAGGGTCTTTTAGGTCATCATCAAGCAAAATCTCTGCAAGAAGGAAAGGTGGATTTAGGAACTTGACAATATCAGGTTTGATGCCAAAGAGAGGTTGAGGGTTTGCAAACTCAGTGTCTGCACTCTTTATGACACAGGGGCCATAATTCTTCTATTGAGTCAGGTGGAAAGACAGAATCTTTTAATTATAAGATTATAGCAATGTCTGACATTATATAGTAAAGAGTGATGTCTTTTTCCTGATGTATGTAAGATCACTTTAAAATGTAAAGGAAAGAATCATGTAGTTCACTCTTGATACACTATACAGGAGAAAGATACCCAAGGACAGGGATAGAGGTATCATACTGCCCTTTTATAAATGCCAAGGAAGCAAGAAAAATGCAACTACTATAAGTCCTGCAGAAGGCCTTTATCAGGATGAGAGAAGGAATTATAGGTGGGTAAAGTGGCTATACACCAGGGAGGTCAATTATGGGAAAAAAAAATTAAATTGAACAAACTCAGGCAAACCTACACATTCATCCAATGTCCACTAAGGACTGCAAAGTTAGACTTGTGGCCTACTTTTGACTTAGTCAATAGGACAGCGGTGTGAGTTCTGCTTTGCAGCTGGGAACTTACTATTATGATCATTTACCCCATGTGTGCATTCTATGTAATTGATGCCAAGTTCCAAATAAATAAACGGTGTGACCTCAGACTGGTTCCAAAGTGAAAGTGTCATTATTATAGGATTGCAAAATGGCTCCTGATGTTTTTGTAATCCTTTTAGGTGAGATCTTATACCACAGGGTAATGTTGGATTAACTGGTCTGAGTCTTGAGCATGAAATTATGATGTTTGCGCTGATGCTCATTCTCTCTCTCTCTGCCCTTCCATCAACATCCACCTACATACCATGCTGGATCAAAGACCTATCAGCTCAGAAATGCTAAACAAAAATAGCCACCTAAAATTCAGGCACTTTGGGTGCCTAGACTTCTCAAGGAGAATTAGAATTGTTATTCATCCAGGTTGTATTCATTTGAATTGCTTCACATTTGGCACATTAAAAATCATAGTTTAGAAAATGTTATTCTAAATGGAGTGAATAAAAGTATAATCTTTTGAACCCCCTTCTCTCCTTGCTTTGTATTCTTCCTATTAAAATATCTGGAGTCTAGATATAAGAGGGTGGAAAAATTTTACCTAGAGATACAGTCAGCCCTATTTCATCCTTACCATAAGACAGATGACTATAGGACAGGCTGGTAAGTGTGACTTAATAGGACAAGTGTCAAAGGCTTGAGATACTCAGGCACACATAGAATTTCCTAGGCATAGACTCACCATCAAACCTTTTCATGGTAAATTAACAGTGGAGAAGGATTTGGAACAAATTGGACATATGCTTTACGTGTCATGGAACATAGCTGAAGACTGAGATGGATTGGGTTGCATTGTGAATACACCAACGCTACAGAGACAGGCTTGACACTAGAGAGAATAGCCAAACAGTGCCACCAATATCTGGATTTATCCTGCTGAAGCAGCTTGCCTCAGTGCCTTTACTTCAGGTTCCACTGCCTTACACATGCTTGAAGATGAAACCCACTGTATACATGTCATCTATCACCAGTGCCACCTACATCTTCTTTGTCTTCCTTCTTGTTTTCAACCCTTCCACCTTCATCAAAGCACACCTATACACTTGGTCTTTTTCCACATCTTAGTCCCCAATATCAAAATTCCTTGGCCTGTTTATGTTTAATTCATCTGCATCTAACACGATGAAACCTGTAGATTCATCTGATCGTTTGCATGTAACTAATTTCTATCTGCTTCATATTCTGCCTTCATTTTCCACCTTTGTGGTGGCGGTTGCTCCCTCTTTGGAAAAGCTTACCTTATTATATTAGGTCTATCTCCACATTAGTTACTTTTAGGTCATCATTAATGACATCTCTTTTCGCTAGCCTTTGATCCCATTAGAGGTTATATATTATGTTTGTATGTGATGGTTTATGTACATTCATAATTATTAGTGTATTTGTGTATGTAGGCATTTTGAGCACATTTTATATTTCAGTTTGTCATGATTGTATTTTTTTATGTTTACATATATTTTTATTGTTTCTGTTAATTTTAACTTATCTTGTACAGCATTTTGGCTCAGTTTAGGCTGTTTCAAATGTGCTTAATAAATAAAGTTTGACTTGATTTGCGTCTAAAATACCATACATCCTTTCACACAACTGGCACAAACCTTTTCCTTCAATGCTAGAGAGATGTTTTAAAAATCAGAATAGTGGATGATACTCAGAACATCATCCATGCTCACTATGACTGCTAATTCTGTACCTTGATATATGACACCAGTTTCAGAAAATGTTCTTGCTTTCTCTCAAAAGATTTTCATTTCCGGCATCTAATTTTATATTGTCTCTATCACTTAAAAAAACAAAGGTTGTGCTCACCACCTGCAAACAGTCCCTCACACTACTGCATGTTTCATAAACCCACTTCTATAGCCGTTTCAGTAAAGAAAGTTAGTTATAATACTTTCACTATATTCAGTCTGCAACTATACGTGTATCTGCCCAATCATATTGAATTATTACTTTGCTCTTTCCCTCATTTGACATTCAGACCTTTTGTTTCCATAACTCTTTTTCATTTCAGCATTTTGTCATTAATGTCACTTCACTTTTAACAATCAGTAAGAAATTATAGCCAAATAAAAACATCCATGATGTACTTTACTTATTAAATTCACTAACATCTGTGGAAATACCATTGACCACATCGTCACCTCATAGGTTTCTCTTCCCTATATCTTTGTTGCTTGATCAAAATGTATGCTTCTATGTACGTCATCATCACTGCTGGTATTAACAGGTACTAACCATTTATTTTCTTTTATTTACAAATATTTTTCAAAAACACCTTAAGAAATATAACTTGCCTGATACTATTTTATTTCCTGATTCAGTCTCTGCAATTGTCTCGCAATAAAGTCAGTGTATGTTGTTAATTTCCTAACATGAACCAAAACTGCTTTTTACTTTCACCTAACTCACACAACTTAATTACCAAAATCAAAAGTTTGTGCAGTTTGCATAGATGGTCAACCCTTCATCTCACACTAGCTGGAAGAATTAACACTGTTAAGATGAATATTCTTCCTAAACTCCTTTTTTTATTTCAAAACATCCCAATATACATTAATAAATCATTCTTTAGGCAATTAGATTCAACAATAACCTCATTTATTTGGAATTCAAAACATCCACGCATCAATATAGTGACCTTACATAGACAAAAGGCAGAAGGCAGCATGGCTCTACCTAACTTCCAGTTTTATTACTGGGCAGCAAATATACAGGCGATAACAACCTGGACACAAATAGAAGAACATACACAGGCTTGGACCGCAATAGAAGTAAAATCCTGCAGTACTTCTTTGTATTCCTTGCTCTGTGCTCCAATAAACACATGCTATCGGCAATATACATATAACCCAATTGTGCTCCACTCATTTAGAATCTGGAACCAATGTAGAAAGCATTTTAAGACGGAGAAGCTTCTATCTGTGGCACCCCTGCAAGAGAGCCACCTCTTTCAACCTTCACAAACATATGCAGTTTTTAATATCTGGAAAAAATTTGGAATTAACTTGCTTAGAGATTTTTATATAGACAACGTCTTTGCATCCTATGAACAATTACATTCCAAATTTAACATTCCAGCTACACATTTCTTTCACTATCTTCAAATCAGAAACTTTGTCAAACAAAACCTTCCAGATTTTCCTCATCTTGCACCCTCATCCATGCTGGAAAAAATATTGCTCAATCTCAAGGACTTAGACACCATCTCTACAATATTTAAAATCATTTTACAATCCCTCCCTTTCAAAGATCCAAGAGGACACTGGGAAAAAGATCTCTCAATTAATATATCAGGAAAGGAGTGGAAAGTAGCAATGCAGAGAATTCACTCGAGCTCCATATGCGCAAAGCATACAATTATACAACTTAAAATTATATATCGAGCACATCTGTCTCGACTAAAACTCTCCAAAATGTTTCCAGGGCATGATCCAACCTGCGAACGTTGCAACCAAATCCCAGCCTCACTAGGTCACATGTTCTGGGCCTGCACCAAATTAACATTATTCTGGACAAAAATTTTTAATTACCTTTCAGATAGCCTTGGACTCACAATCCCTCCTAACCCATTAACAGCTGTGTTTGGTGTTCTTCCAGATGGGTTTAAAGTGGAGAAAGACAAACAAATTGTGATTGCATTCACTACACTTTTGGCACGTAGACTTATTCTCATAAACTGAAGAACCCAAACTCTCCTCTTTTAAGTCAGTGGGAAACCGATGTGTTATATTATTTGAAGTTGGAAAAAATCAAATACTTAGTAAAAGAATTTGTACAGACTTTTTTCAAAACATGGCAGGATCTAATCAGTAATATTTTAAAATAAGTTCATAAAGCACAGAGAATTTATTAATTTAGGTATGTTTACAAGCCTTAAATTTAACGCCGTTTGGCTTGCTCTCTCTCTCAGGGGTGGGGATTGATCTGTTCTTAACTTAATTTTTCTTTTTGTAAAAACTTGATTGCTTTGTATGGATTGTAATAAAATTAATAAAAATAAATAAATAAAAATAAAAGTTTGTGCACTTTGTATGCCATGTGCCGTATGCCACATCCCCCTTTCTATTGCAAACTGAAATTAATACACTTCCTATCTGCTAGAATCCGTACAATCCTCCCAGTCATGCTTCTTTTCTCTATCATCAACAGTACAGTATATGACTCCTAGGATTTCAGTTGCTTTAGCATTTCCAGCCCTTGTCAAGCTGAGTGGGTGGCTTTACTTACTTTAATTTTCTTCAGCACTTTCACAACCTCCTCTTTTGAGAAGCCAAAGCTACGTTCTTCCATTTCTGCAGAATTAAGAACATTATTCTATTTGTGTGTTTTATTGAACACATTCTCCTTGCACTTTTTCCTGACATTCTTCATCCCACTACTTTCAATAGGAGTGTTTCTATCAACATTTTTCAAGTACTTAATTTATATTACCGGTATTTGGGTATCTGCTTTGTTGTCTTGAATACAATTTAATGTACTGTTGAATTCTGTACTGCTTTAAAATGACTGCCTTGTACCTTCGTTTCCATTTTCTTGCTTTTACTAGGATTTTAGTCTGCTTACTTAGATTATCTTGTTACCTTCTATTTGAATTTCTTGGCTAGTCCTTAATTTACCTCCCTTTTTTGCTTCCCTTTTAGTGTCATCATTCAACACCACATCTCCCATTGTACTTAAGTGCATTTGACTTACCATAAAATTCAATTGTTTTTACCACATATTTTTATTGCCTCCTATTTATGAATCACTCTAGACAATTTCGAAATCTTCATCATTCCAGCTATATTCTCCATTCTGCATTGTTCCTGCCACATAGTTCTTCAAGCATCTGATCTAAACAAATTCTATCCAAAGACCAGTTTAGGTTGAGATATTTAACATTCTCCATGGACAACCTTCATGTTTTGATCAGATTTAGGTCTGCTTTTCTCTTTAATAGTTAATCAATTAATAAATGAACAAGTAATCCTTCTCCTCATAAAACCAGATTTAAAATGTTGCTAATTTTATTCATGTCTTTTAAATAGAACAATACACAAATATTTTTATCTTGCTTAACTTGTGAATACATTTTCCCTGTATACTCCTCAAATAAAAGCCAAAAACCAGTCATAACCAGTCAGCTCTCAAACCCATAAATCCATAAAGGTTACCACCTGTATAATCATCTCCCCTTAAAATATCCCACATGAAGTACTTTTATTCTGTTTCTAACAATCAGGTTTACAACTTTTGTCATTCGCACCTCATTCACTTTGTTCTCATTTTCTTACCTGTAAACACATCAGCCCTAGCCTTGCCATTATTGTCTTGCTAGAGAAATATTTGCAATTCTGATCTGGATTATGCATCTTCTTTTTCAAATGTCACTGGGTGGGCCAATGAAAGTCTGATGTCCCCAGTCACCACATTCTCTGGCAGACCTGGGGCTTCCTACACCTCTGAACACTAAAACATATACCCTAGGTCAGAGTTTAATCCAGTTTAATATATGTTTTCTCATGATGATCCTAGGCAACAGTTTCCCATGTAACATTTACTAACAAATGTAAAATGATGAAGTAAAGTAATGTCTGTATTTTTCAGCTTCTTTGTGCTTTTTGTAATGTGGTGCACAATCGAAATCTACCTCTGAGTTTTGAGTGCATTGGTATACTGGTATACTGTACATCTGTTACATCAAAGAGTTGGTGGGGATGTGCGATGATAAATGTATATAATATTAATATATACCAGCCCTACTACCTGTTGAAGACAGTTAGTAGAAGAAGTAAAAAATATTTGCCATCTCTTTCCCTGTGTGTAGCTTTGGCATCTTGGTTCTGTATCTGCATGTGTCTGAATTTCTCTTTACTGGCACTCCCTCTTTCAAGCACATTGCCGTAAAACCTACTTCTCAGATTCCATCATTATTTTTGAAGAACCTTTCTTGCCTCCTTTCCCCCTTTATACTTCCCATCTTTGAAGGCAAATCTCTCAGTGTGCCTCCTATGCCTTTTCTCCTCCTCATGTCTCTCACACTCATCGTTCCTCTTTTGATCGCATCAACAGAGACAAATTGACCAATCAGATTGCTCTGACAAACTGGACACACAGACCATAGTGTTTTATTATATAGTAGATAGTATCAAAGATCATTGGGTGTGTTAGTTTCTCTTGATATTCCGAGCCCAAAGATTTCCAGAGCTGGCAGTGGAATAAATATGTGAGGTGCTTTTTTGCACACATTTTGAGGTATAAATTGGCTATTAATACTGTAAAAATATGATTACCGTATAATATTTTAAAGCACAAACTTATAAAAAGTCTGCTTGTCGTGCTGTCGTTGGCCGATCCCCTGATTTCTTTCTTTGCTTTAGGATGACTGGACTAACTTATTTTCTTGAAACCATTTTTTTAAGATTGTGTTAAATAACACATTGATTCATTCTTTGCCTTTTCATCATTAATGACTTTAAGGCATCTGTTTTTCTTTTTTTGTTTGGTGTTCTAAGAGTAGATGATTACAACTGAAACCTAAGACTGGCTTTGGCAATATTACACTTGCTTTCTGTCTTTAGTACACTAAATATTGCATTCATTGAGCAGAATAGAGAGAGAAAGATCATACAGAAAGGTTGATTAACTGTACTATACATCTGAGTCATTTCAGATTTTTTTATAAACTATGTTATCTGGATTTCTGATTACACCTAACACCACAATCACAAGAATCTGGAGTTAAATCATTCACCTTGACAGAGTATTATTTTACTGTAATAATTGAAAATATATCATCCGATGTGTGCCTTCTGATCACTATGCACTTCTTGCTTATACTAGTGTCAAAAACCTACCCAAAAATACCCAAGCATTCTATTTTTCCATCTTGTTTCTGTACCACTTCTTGATTCTGGATGTCATTAATTAAACCTACACCTTAAAATTTTCTCAAAACTTGAAAGGCATCTTGGCTTTTATGTTTTGAGTTGAGGGGACAATAATTTTATATCCCTGTTGGGTTAGGGTTAGGGTTAGGGTTCAGGTTCATTTAGCTGAACTTGAACTCCATCTTGCAGCCCCTGGTGCCCCTAACCCTGTGTGTGTTTAGTTGCTGTTAAGATGCCAAGTCTCCAAGGCACATTTCTTTAAATGGACCATTCCAAGAGAGAGAACTTTTTTGTCAGTCCTCCCTGCACTCCTTTCAATTCAATTCAACTCAGTTTATTTCTGCATAGCACTCTTTACGGAGTAAAATACAAATACAAACGTGACAAATTACTGATTGAATGAATACACATAAAACACATATTTGTTTTAAAAAATAGAGAAACACATAAAATCCCATAACATAAATTAGTTCATGGTTCACAAATTCTTTATAACATATTTTTAAAGATAGGAGTAAGAGAATTCAGGGTAAAAGAGACACACTGAGCTTGATTTGAAAAGTTTATTTCAACAAAATAATGAAAGTATTAAAGTTGCATTTTTTCAAAATTTGTGCTCTGGATATAACAGCTTTTCAGATATAACAGAAATATTTTTGTATTGTTAAAAAGATGCAGTTTGTAAGAAAATCTTTTTTGTATTTAATGTTATTTTCCACAATCTATTCTATAATTAATATAATTGTTTTAATAACCAAATCCACCGTAATTAGAAATGAAAAAATATATTAACTTTAGGAAATGTAATAATTAGGTGGGCAGTAATGAAATGCACTAAATTGTAATGGAATTTAAATCACATTTAAGAGTTATTTAGTGTAAAATGAAAGGAATTTAGCAAGTTGCTGCAAACATCACCAAGTGCATCTCTATGTGGTGTATCTTTGTAGTGAGTGTGCTGTAATTATTATTTTGAAAGTAGTACATTACCCAGATAAAACAGAGCTAAACTCATTTTTAAATAAATATTTCTCCCTGGTAAGAAATGTTTGCAATGAGCCAATTGTTTTGTGATATCTGGATGTCTGATCAAATCATAACCATTCATGACAGATTATTTTGGATTCATTAATCCATTCCATTCCAAATTTTTTTATCCAATTATAGGATTGCAAGAACTTGGAGCTTAACCCAGTAGCAATTTGCAGTCACAAATTAATATGTGTGTGTGAAATAATGTTTTTTTAGTTATGTATTAACAGATCTCTTTTCTATTAAGCTTGAAACTTCTATGGCTAAGCATCCCAGAATGCATTGCATGTCTGCCTCTATCTCAGACTTCACCATTGGAGGCGATTCATGTGATGAACTCTGAACTTATATTTACTGCCTCAACTGCAGAAGGACATGACCTTAATTTAATTTGTTATCCTCCTTCCAGTCTCTTAAAAGCCATGTGGTCAGCTCAGGTTTACTCAGTGACATTCATTTTTGTATTGTAGGCAAGTCAATGTGCGAATAAGCTATATAAGCTGTATACTTAACTCAGTTCAATTCAGTTCAGTTTGCTTTTGTATAACACTCTTCATTTAGTGCAGGCTGAGTGTGCTGTAACAAGTTAACAGATAAATTCAATTACAAACATTAGAAATTACTAAATTATAGAAGAAACCCATATAAAGACAAAGATGTGTTTAAACACACAGGAAGAAAAACAAATCCAAATGGATTAACACAGCACACAACTGTTGCTTCTGAGTTTTGTGTCAGCTTTCTAACACAACCTACTTTCATTAAAAAAATTAAAGATGAAAATATGTGTAACATTCAGCAAAAAGAGCTGGCATGGTGGCACAGTGGTAGTGCTGCTGCCTTGCAACAAGAAGAGTGGAGTTCATATCTTGTGGGCTCCTCTGTGAACTTTGCACTTTTTCCTTGTGCCTGTGTGGGTCAACCTGTAAGTCACTCAGTAGTTTTTGGATAGAGAAAAATATTTAAAATAGTAATTTTCTTTTTCAGTTTATATGTTTAAAGTCTAAATGTTCATGCTTATAATAGAAATGTGTCATTTTTCACCCTTGGATAGAGGTCCATAGAGGGCTAGATCCCTAATAAATGATCAAAAATCAAAAATAAACATCACATTCGTAATTACTGACCTTGAAATAATCTAAAACAATACCCCACAAGCGTATGTTTGAAATTTGTCATTTTTAATCTTCTGGGAGTGGTTCATAGAGGGTTAGGACCACCAGTAAAGAATCAAATATCAAAAATATTGTCATACTCATGATCAGCAACCACAAAACAGCATAAAACAAGTCTTCACGCACCTTTATTAACAATCCTAATTTTTCTGAAGTATTTGTTAAAAGCTGTAACTTTCACTCCTCATATCCCATTAAGTTGTGAACCCCTGGGGTCAGTTGACGCAGCGTGAACAACTTCAAGTTCTGATCATTTTCACTGAAGACAATTATTTGTGAGCTCTTTATAAAAGGGTGTAATTTACTGCACAAAATATAGCCGTAAAAAAAGGTCTAAAAATGAGGGGTTTTGGGACCCCCAAAAAGTTCAACATCTTGTAAAACTAGATATCAAGATGAGCTGAACGACACACCATATGTTGGGGTCTGGAGGCACCCAGACAAAAATAACAAAAGTAGATTCAAAGCGTTCAAAAATAATTCTTATGAACACAATAATACATTTATTCAGCAGATTCAAAACAAAATACTTCTTTCTTTTTGGGCCTTCCTTAAATATACAGTAATTATACTTCTGGTTGCATGCTGGGTTGGCTCATTCATGTTCCGACTACGTCAAAAGCTCTTTCTTCTATTTAATGGTGCAAACTGATAATTTCTCCATTGTATATTTTTATGCCACTAAAAAAAGAGCCACTAAAACATTGTGCTCGCTGTTGAGTCTTTTTCTACTGGAAGCGATGCCATGTTCATTTCGATGAGCAAAATAAAAAAAGAAACACTTCTCTGACCAGCTGTAGTAAGTGTGCGCATATTATTTAAATCACCCCTGATAAATTGCTCTATGTGTATACTCATTGACAGCTAACCCAGCCAAATTCATTCTGTCCTCTATGTGTAGGGGCAGCACAGCAAAAATTGATTTGCAATTGAGCTGAAAAACAGCAACTGTCAAATCCTATAGGTAATTAGGGTTACTTTGTTTTGTTAGTGAAACAGTCTTATGTAAGAGAATGAGAATCAATTCTTTCTACTTAATGTGTCTGCAGCTAAATCAAATGGCTAACACAGGCTGTGAAAATGGACTGTTAAGTGATGCTTTTTGATTTTCAGTCTTAATTATTACACCTGCACTTTGAAAATTATGTTTTTTTTTAAAAAAACTTGATCATATTGCAAATTTTTTGTTTTTTCACTTTAGTGAAATCACATAATTTTTATGGATGTTCACCTTGATATAAAACCACATACAAATAGAGGAGAATGTGAAACATGTAATTAATCAAAGGTTACAAAGCCAAATGGTCTGTACTTCTAAAAAAATGAACAAAATAATAACAATAGAATTAAGTCTGAAACCTGCTTAATGTCTTTCAGGATAGAGAGGACTGGAGACTGTCATGGCAAGAGCCAAGTCAGGAGCCAGTTCTGTGAAGTGCCAGCATATTGCATTCAAGATCATCCCCAGAATGAATTATACTTGGAATTAAAAAGTCACCAATTAATCCAGAAAAGCCGGAGTACCCATAGAGAAACGCCAAATGTAAAATCCACAGACATTGACCAAGCTATTGTTCAGTGCTAGTCTCGACAGCTATGAGTCACTAACCACTGAGACAAAGAATTCTGCAATGTCCAAGTTAGAAAGAAAATATATACACCTTTCTAAATTATTTATACATACTATCACAGACAAAAGTCACAAGGCGCTGAACAATAAAACATAGAATGAAATAAAATATCAAAAACATAAAGAGCATAGAACATCAGAATATAAAAACATAGAATAAAATGAAATATTAAAAACACAAAATACAAAACAAGGCTACCCAAATGCCTGTCTGAACAGATGTGTCCTAAGCTGACACTTAAACAGTTCAGTAGATCCTGCTAATCTCAATGACAGTGGAAGACTGTTCCATAACCTCGGAGCAATTACTTGAAATGCACGATCCTCACGTGTCTTTAATCTGGTACAAGAAATCGAAAGGAGATCTACAGGAGTAGATCTAAGAGCATGGCCTGAAGTGTAATGTTGAAGGAGTTTTGTAATATATTGGGGAGCCTGACTACGCAGAGCTCTGTGAGTAAGAACCAGAATTTTGAACTGGATCCTAAATTCTCACTGTGATCCACTACAGAGCCCTTAAAATTTGGGAAATGTGGGTCTATTTGTGTAAATGTGTTAAACACCTGGCAGCTGCATTTTGGACAGTCTCAAGACAAGACAAACCAGCTTTACTCAGACAGGTAAAGAGGGAATTGCAATAATTCAGTTGAGATGAGACGAAAGCATGGATAAGCATTACCATCAAAGCATCACAGCCCTGGTAACAACAGAGCTCAACTTGGCTGAATTTCTTAAATGAAAAAAACAACAATGACTGATAAAACTGACATGTACATGAAAACTCAAAGATTGGTCAAATATGACACCTCAATTATGTAGGGATGCATGAGAAGAAGTGGAGATTGTGGAAGATTTTTGAGAAATGTCTGGGTGCAGATCAGGAGGATACAAAGATTAAAACCTCAGTTTTCTGGGTATTTAACTTTAAGTGTTTGGCAAGTAGCCAATTATTGACCTCTTTCAGACAGTCGACCAAAGAAGACAACTTGTGTAGTTCTTTGGGCTTACAAGATCTATATCATCAGCATAAAAATGGTAGGAGATACTATTAAAAGAATTGATAATTTGAGCTAGAGGAAGCATATACAGTAAACCCTCGTTTATCGCGGTTAATCCGTTCCAGACTCTACCGTGATAAATTAATTTCCGCGAAGTAGGATTCTTTATTTATAAATCAAATATTTTCGCAGTTAGAGCATAGAAAACCTGTTTACGACCTTCTAAATAAGTTTTTTAACATTATTAGATCCCTCTAGACATGAAATTACACCCTTTAGTCAAAAGTTTAAGCTGTGCTCCATGACAAGACAGAGATGACAGTTCCGTCTCACAATTAAAAGAATGCAAACATATCTTCCTCTTCAAAGGAGTGCGTGTCAGGAGCAGAGAATGTCAGAGAGACAGAGAGAGAGAAAAGCAAACAATCAAAAATCAATAGGGCTGTTCGGGCTTTTAAGTATGCAAAGTACCGCTGGACAAAGCAGCTGCAAGGAAGGGAGCAATGTGAAGGTAGTCTTTCAGCATTTTTTAGAGGAGCGTCCGTATCCTCTAGGCCAGTGTGTGAACAGCCCCTCTGCTCACACCACCTCCGTCAGGAGCATAGAATGTCAGAGAGAGTGAGAGACAGAGAAAAGCAAACAATCAAAAATCAATACATGCTGTTCAGGCTTTCAAGTATGCGAAGCACCGCGTGGGAAGCATATCGTATATCATTGAGGAGTTTTATTTAATATGTAATACGTGCTTCGATTGGGTAGCTTCTCAGCCATCTGCCAGTAGCATCCCTTGTATGAAATCAACTGGGGAAACCAACTGAGGAAGCATGTACCATAAATTAAAAGACCCATTGTCCGCAGAAATCTGCGAACCAGTGAAAAATCCGTGATATATATTTAGATATGCTTACATTTAAAATCCGCGATGGAATGAAGCCGCAAAAGTCGAAGCGCAATATAGCGAGGGATCACTGTACAGTGAAAACAAGATAGGTATGAGGACAGATTCTTGTGGTACCCCACAAGTCAAAGCAGCAGAAGCAGAAGTATACTCGCCCACGGAGATGGAGAAACTCCTGAGATAAATATGAGGTAAATCAAGCCAAGGCTGAACCAGTGATACCCACAAGAGTGATTTAACCTTGCTAAGAGGGTCTTATGATCAACCATGTCAAAGCAGTATTAACACAGAACACTACCCTGTGTGCAACCACTGTTTTATTAATAATACATACTTTCCTTGCCAGTTTAGGCTGAACAAGGCTAGAATTAAATGACAGATTAAACAAAATCAAGAAATCAAATCAAACAAATCAAAAGAAGTGTGTGAATATGTTTCAGAGCCACTACAATAGAAGATGGGCATTTACTTCTAGCTAGTAAGAATTCATTTGAGCAGAATTTCTGAAGGACACTGTAATTCTCTGATTCCAGATAGATTAAAAACATAAAGAAAAATAAGCTACTCATATTAAAATATAGCTAATGATACACTAGTAGTAAAGAATATTTTAAATATCATAAGTGATGCTTGCTTGTTTTACTGAGGTGCTGACAGATACAGTTCTTAGAGACATATGGTAAATAAAGCAACTAAACATGGCTTTTATTTATGAAATTATTTCTGAGTTCTCAGTAATAGTAATAAAGAAGTAGATCTACACATCAAACCTTTTCAATTAAATTAAACTCACTCATGTTTGTGCCAGTGAGGCTAACCTAAACACATTTAATTACTTACATCATTATCAAATGCACAACTGATGACCATTGTTCAATCAAAGATGTTCTTGAGGGTGTAAAGTGTATTGAAAGAGAAACAGAATGGTTGGAGGGTAACTATTACAACTCAATTTGCAATGATAATGGCAGCTCTTAGTTTCATTTCTGCATGCCAATAAGATTTTTGTTTTAATTTAGATGAACTAAAATTTAATTTAGATTTTTTTGGATCAATTGCAGACTAAGGAGGCTCGGTAAATGAATGTAATTGTTATTGTAAGACTAATGTTTGATGCTTTGCTGATTTGTTAAACTCCTCCTGATGGTATTGGTTTCACTACCACATAAGCATAGATGGAAAAAAAATCTTAAAAGAAAACATAGTGTGCTTTACTGGAAGTTTAAAATTTTTATTGTATTTCATAACTTATTTAACATTTTTTGCAGGACAAACCCAGTACTTCTGTGTTTGCTTGATATTTCTTATTGTTTTACTTTTATTTGGACTGTCAAGCGATGAAATTCTGTAAGAATTAGAATTTTATATATGCCATATATTGCAGCATATTTCAAGAGAAGAGCTTTGCTTCTGAACAATTGTCAGCCAGAATTGTCTGCCAGGTAGTGGAGAATTTCTTTAGTCTCGCTAGACAAATCCCTGGTGTGGAGGTGGACACAAGGAAAGTGTGTTGCGCAGTATATACTGCACACACAAGACACATCATATTAGAGTGACTCCCACCCAAACAATATTTATACACATTCTGACAAAAAATACATATATGAGGAAGCAGTGGTCAATATATAGTTGAAGCTGCATTGAATATCAACATAAGCAGGTACACAAATTATAAGATTTCGATGCTTTTTACTCTAGTACCTTCATCTAGAGGCGGCTCATTAGGTTAGGTGTAAAAAGAGGATAACTACGCAGGGTAGGATGATGGACTTTTGGGCCTAGTATTAGTGTAAAACACACCAGGAAAACATTTGACCATGTGTTTGGTAGCCATATTAAAATTGAGATACAGTCTGAATCAAGGTTAATATAGTTTTGCCTTTTTATATTAGTTTTTATTTCTATATTTTTTCTGACCTTTCTTGGAATTTCAGTTTAGTTTTAGTTTCCTTCATCGTGTATTTTTAGTTTTAGTTTACTATTTTATTACACAAAGACATTTCTATTTTATTTTTATATCTATTAGTTTCAGTTCTAGTTTTAATAATTAGGGCATGGAGCTCCTACGGAGTTTAGTTTTGTGTCACAATCAGACAGAACTGTACACTTAACAGATTTGGATATAAGTTTAATGTTAGTGGAAGCTTACTACACTACATGGTTTACTGGTTTGATAAAAACAAGCATAATCAAAACTAGATACTGAATATGAACAATATTGTAATTTTTAAAATATTTTCTCATGAAACTCACGGGGGCTTATGAAGAACAGGGCTCTTAGACTTGAATCAGTGTGCAGACCCCACCTAACTGTGTTGAGGGAAACAAACGAAAACAAGCATGTAGTGTCGAGGTTAGGGATAGTGAGACTTGAATAGCCCAACATAAAGGACAGTAAACCCATAATGAACTGAGCAAGGCAGGAAACAAACCCCAGGCAGGGTACACAAACCAAGCACACACTAGGGACAATTTAGAATCGCCAATGCACCTAACCTGCTTGTTTTTGGACTGTGGGAGGAAACTGGAGTGCCCGGAGGAAACCCACACAGACATGGGGAGAACATGCGAACTCCACGTAGGGAGGATCCAGGAAGTGAACCGGGGTCTCCTAACTGCGAGGCAGCAGCGCTACCACTGCGCCACCATGCCACCCATAACAACAAATCAAATCAAATCAAATTAATAATATATTGAATAATTATTATAAAAATAAAGTTGAATAAATCAGACTCTGCAACTGCATGAATTAAAAAAAAAAATCGAGTATGTGTTCAGGTAAAGTACCAGTGATGGATTTGGCCCAAAAGTTAATACAGATCTACAATTGTGGTGTAACAACCACATGCCGAATTTCATCCATTTATCTATTTTGATTTTTTGGTCTATCTATTTTGATTTATCGTGTTTACACACACACACACAATTCCAAAAAACAGTAAAAAAGTAGTCACCTAAGAAATAAACTGAAACGTTACTCAATATTGATTTTTCTATCCATATGGTAAACGTTTTGTTGACCAGCACATTCTGATTTCAGCCGTTTTAATTACATATTGATATACAACAAGCGCATAGAAAGGCGGCACGTAAATCGCTTTCTGTTTCACACGAATTTTGCATCCGCATTCAGCTTGCTCTGTCATCGCAAATGCTGTGTGAACAGCCGCCCTCTGTCACCAGCCGCCATTCACTGGATGAATATGTGCGGGAAGCTCGTGGTGGATGACTTTCTGTTTTAGAATTAAAACTTTCAAGAGTTAAGGTTAAAGACTAACGGCAAGAATATTCATTCAAAAACGAAAACTAAAAATATTTTAGTAACTTATTATTTTATTTTAGTTAGTCTTTCCAGCTACTTTAATAGTTTCATTTAGTTTTAGTTTTTCATTTTGGTTTTATTAATTATTTTATTTCAGTTTATGAAAGTGTTTTTTTAATAATAGTTTCAGTTTTGATTTTAGTTTTCGTTAACTATAATAACCTAGGTCTAAATTGTAGGGCACTGTCAAGCTGTGTGGTCAGCCCAACAAGTCTAAACAATGTTGCTGACCATGGTCTGATGTTTGTCACAAAGGTTTTGGAAAGTCAAGAGGAACAAAGCATTGGAAGGACTGGTAGACTAGGTGATAGGTCAATGTAACAAGTATGTTGATGCTTTCCACTGTATACTGAGATGTGGTGCCCCTCCAAAATTTCAAGGAAATGCCTTAGACCTAAAGGAGAGATTCTTTGCATTCCACTGAACACTTGCCTTGACTGAATGCATCTCAGCAAGTATCACACTCAAGCACCTTGCACTTGTGTGAATTGATATGGTGTCCTTTACAGCAAAGTCTCTAATTTCCTCTTAGTGTCTGATGGCCATGAATATGACGCAAACAATAAACTCTGGGCACGTACGTGGCTTGTTAAGTAGTTTGGCTATTTAACTATGTATCACGAAAAACCTGTGACCTATCATTTGACCTTTTATCATCCCTCTCTCTGGAGCCATTTTTCAGTAAGAAAATAATGCCGTACTAAGTGCAGCTGGACTTCCCCAGAAATGCCAAGAAGACATCAAGACCTACTTTAGTTATGACACTGGACCTGTCTGAAAAAGGCTATGATGGTACATTCACTTATTCCACAAACCGTTGTTTCTTTGGAGGTGATGCTGCCTGTGCTAATGGACTCTTCTGGCATCTATGTGATTCCATATCATGAGTCCATAGTAGGTAACCTCCATATGTAGTCTCATACTAAAAAATAATGAATAAATAATGCTTTTGATGTACTTCTGGAATCATATCTTACTAAAACCTCCCTTGTATTGAACACTTTTTTTTAATTAAAATTGAGCTATATGTACATAGTACATGTTTTATTATGTGGTACATTCAAAAATATACTAAACTTTGCATATTGTGCAGCACAAACTACAATGGTCACAACTCAAACAAAAATTAGATGTCTATAGAGATATCTAAAAATGTTTAATGGAACTGTGACATATACAGCATGAATAAGATCATGCATAGTGATAAATGAATACAAAATTGTTTAAATCTTTGGAAAAACTTTGACTATAATTTGTTATTATTTCTTTTCTCTTTTACTTAAGTGATTAGCTGTTAAACAGTTAATTATCTGTTTGATTTTGTCCAATAATGTTTAAGATCAGACAAACTTTGTCTCTTACTTTCTGAGTAAAGTCATCAGCAAAAAAGGTTCTAAAAACATGTCTCCTGGTCACTGGGTTTGAATCCCAGTCTTGCTATTGTTTCTGTGGACTATGTACAGTATATTCTCTACACTGCCTTCTTCATATACAGTGTGACCTCTGCGAAAGGGACAATCAGGCAGCCAAAAAGAAAACTAATGCCTTAGGCACTCCAGATTTTGTAAAAGAATAATAGCTTATTCAATTCTTACAGAATAAATCAAAGCCCAATGTCTATTAAAAGTCTTTCTAGGGCCTAACAATGAAAGCATGTCCTTACTCCAGTCCAATCACAGGCTGTATCCTGCTTTCCAAGAAGTCCTACAGTCTGTAGGTTATTTAAAATAGGTGAGAGCTGTCTCATACAGCAGAAACCCCTTGTGCAAGAGGGATTTCCTCCTTTCTTTCTTACAGGGAGTAAACAGATTTGCTTTCTTCGTTTTTCCTCTTTTATTCTCTTGCCCTGGGTCACCTTACCTGGCTGTTTTTCTGTGTATTTTCTATTACTGAGCAGTTCTTCTGGTCCTGCTTTCCTATATTTTTCCTTGGTGTGGTCTTCATGCATGCCTAATTTGGAGTCCACTCCTGAGAATGGAAGATAACATGCTTTGAGCAATCAGGAATTAATTGTCTTATCCTCCTGGTTTTCTTTGTGTCCGCAGCCATGTCACCAGAAAGTTGAGCAAACTGTGAGACTGCGATTGCTACCTCATGTCAATGGTTGATTGACAACTTTAAACTGATCAGTCTAAGTTACTGTGCCCCATGAACAAATTGCAGCATTTGGTACTATATAAATAAAATGTATTATTATTATTAGTATTATTATTATGCTGTTCATATTTAGTTCTTATCTTGGACTTGACACTGCTGGGAGAGGCTCTGGTGAACCCTGCATTTGAATAAGGCAACTGGAAAATGAATGAATGAATGTTATTGAGTAAACTAAAACTGAAATAAAGAATTAAGCTAAACTGAAGTTTTTGAGATTATATATTACATTTGGGCGGTAGATATGTGTTTTAAATTGGATTTTGTATTGCCTTACATATTATTAGCTGCCATCTTATGTTCTTTTTAATCCTGTTTGTTGTTTCTTATTTTAAGGCCTACTTTTTTGTCTGTTTTTTGTTCTTTGTGAATTTATGTAATGAAATGTAAATCTGTCTTCATTATTATCTCTTATTATTTCTTAGTTTGTTTGCTTGCTATACCTAATAGCTTCTAACAGTAAGTGGACACTTTGGACAAAACAATCACTAGTATTTTAAATTTTAGTTTTTACAGAATTTTCATTTACTTTAATTCAATAAGGTGAATTAAATTAATGAACTGGATCACCTCATTACATAAGAACTGTAATAATTATACAGTATATTTATGTCAGGTCTTACAGTTATGGTCCCCCACCATGTCAGACTAGATTCACACAATGGTGTCCCTTTCCTTTTCTCAAACATCTTATCTGTGGTATTGTGATGGCAAGTTACTGCATCTTTATATATGTCCAGTTCCTGAGAGAGTAGGCTTATCGATAGAAATGTACTGTAGGCGTCTTGTAAAGTGCCATTGATGGACTGAAGGTCTTCTTGAGTAAAGTATCTCACTTTTACGTTGCAGTGAACACATATAGATTACTGGAAATTCTTAATAACTTGAGCCCTTACCTCTGGAAAGCAGAACTCCATCTTCAGATATTTAATTTTAAGGTTACACGCACACGATACTCCAAGAATACACCACAAATTTAAAAAAAAACACTAAGTTGTACAGGATAGGCCTGAAAATTCATCATCTTGGGAAAGACTGCCTAAGAACTACATATTTAGTCCTATACATAAAGGAAATGTATTTTTCAACAAGATACAGAATGTTTGTCTGCACAATAAGTGAATGTGAGCTCCATTCTTGACATTAAGCAGAATTTATTGACGTGTTCTCTTTCTTTACACAAGTCTTTTGTTATACAGGGATGAGAGATGAATCTAAAGAACATGAGCATTTTTACCGACTAGCTTTCCTTTAGTGGCCTCCAAACGCCCATAGTAGAACACTTCATTACAAAGATGCTCTCCCACTTCATTCATATAAGCATTTTCACAATATTGATAAAAATCCAAAATAATGAAAATGTTTATTTGTTAATACCCTATCTGAAATAATTACAGTAGCCCCAAATGTCCCTTTTGCCTTTCCCAAAAATGTTTTAGAGCAAATCTTTCATGTCCATGACAAGCCTTCCATATTAGTTTTGCCTTTTATGAAGGGTCTTAAAAGTAAAATTATTCATCTTGTGCATGCAAGTCTGGCAAAATGCAAACAGCCATCTTCTCCTAACTGCATATTCCTCAAGAAGGCTGCAACAATCATTACAGTATCTGCTATGCTGGAGTTCTACTCTGCAGTCCCAAGTGATTGATGCTATAATCAAATATGTTGTAGCACATTTTGATTTCCTGAGGTAGGCAAAGAGGACAGGAGAAAGTGTAATACACTTGCAGCTTCAGACCCTTAGGGATCAAAAGAAAGACTGCGTTATACATAATAAGCAGTAACAATGAAAATCTATAAAGACAGGAGTTGATGTATTTTTTTTATCATTTTAGACTAATAATGTATGCTTATAATTTTTTCTTATCTCATAACTTTAATTTATTTTGTGCCTTGACATTTATCATAAGCATTCATTTCAAGGTTACCTTCTTGTTTTACAGTTAAAATAGAAAAATGTGATTCGAATCCTAAGAAACATGTTCAGTGTACAGGCACCAGGCCTTTGCCAAGGCATTTCCTTCAGCTGTGTTTTTCTGGAGATGCTCCTAGGTTTGTCATAGGTGCACAAAAGAGGAACTGAAAGAACATAAAACACAAAAGAAACAAAAGGCAAAATGCACCGTGCCCAATGGGACTTGAACTCACACAGTTTATATACTGTAGGATTTCAAAACTGCTTAGTCCTCTACACAGCTCACATAGAGAGTAAATAAAATATGTATCCATTTTTTCTCTTTTGTGTTCATAATCGATCGCCAACTAAAGCATTGTAATTTTTACACCCAGCTCCAGTTTCAAGGGATACAAAAAAGTTGCTTTATACAGGCTAGGAAGCTCACGGCTTTTGAATATTTAAGTGAAGTGACCTCAGGAGCCATCTTATCAGATACAGTATGGGAAAGATCGACAGGTGTGATGCTGTGACATTAAAGTTTTACTGGTGTTTTTCATATTTAAACAATGCTTAGTATTATCACAACCATTTAAAAGGTTAAAAAGTAAAAG
>JANRMT010028174.1:100312121-100325119 GCA_026402145.1 Polypterus bichir lapradei
ATATGCTGCATACTGCATAAGCAGGGAAATTTTCAAAAAGCTTTGGGGGAGTAAGTCAGTTACTTATTAGCATTTAATAATGTATGCATAAGCAAGGATCACAAATGGTTTTCAAGGTTCTCACAGTTTGGAACTAACAATTTCATTTGCAGGATATTTTTATTAAATAACATTAGAAAGTATTCTGTTTAGAAAGCCAATACTTCATATCTGATTTTGAATTTTACAACTATACTTGTACCTGTTTTTGCTCTGGATCAGTGGTTATCATTCTTAATCTATAAGAGTATACCCCAAAAGTCTCCCAGGTTAGTGAATACCTTAGGTTGAGAGGCTGTGTCTGCAGAGTGTGCAGTATATTCTGAGTCCCCCAAAATTTGATTAGATTTGATAAACTTTATTAATTCCAAGGGGAAATTTATATGCATATAGCAGCAGTAACATAAAAAACAAGAAAAACAGATTCACAGGACAAGTAATGGAGCCAATCAATAAATAAGTAAATAAAAACAAGTAATAAAATTAATATTGTGCTGCAATTTCAAAATTAACTTAAAGAGTATATCAGGAGGAAGACGTGAATTGCTGGAGAGCAGTGAGTAGAAAAGACCCCCAGAGGCGCTTCTTAGGAAATTGGGTTGGAATGAGCCTGTGGCTAAAAGTGCTCCTAGAGTTTGCCTTCTGGAAGGGATGGAGGGGATTAGGGTTATGAGGTTATGCAGCTGCTCATGTGGTTTAAGTTCATATGCAAAAGATAAAGGAAATGACAAAACTGTACAAAAAGATATTGGTCGCTCAGGATGACCGGAGGAGGGCTTACGCCTTCCCCAGACCATGTGGGGGCGACTGCCCTGATACCTTTGGGGGCCACGGGTACAGAGCTTTGAAGCTGAACCCTGTAGGGGCCCGTGGTCACCACCAGGGGGCGCCCCTATGCCTTTGGAGCCCTGGACCTCAGCACTTCCGCCACACCCGGAAATGCTGGGGGGAAAGGAGTAGGGACACACGGAGTGCTTCCAGGGATGCAGCCGGCACTTCCGCCACACTGGGGCGTGCCGGTGGAACATTGCCGGGACACACCTGGAGCACATTCAGGTGATTATAAAAGGGGCCACCTCCCTTCATATGAGGGTTGGAGTAGGGAGGTCAAGAGACAAGGTCTTGGTGGAGAGGCAAGGAGGTGGCCTGAAGAAGGAAACACATTGTGTTTTGGCCAGGACTTTGGGGTTGTGTGGCAATGTAAATATGAGCAATAAACATGTGTTGGGTGACACTGACGTGTCTGCCTGTCTGTGTCCGGGCCAGTCTCCACAAATCAAAGTGCAAAATACTGGGTATCCTGGGAGGATTCGGGAACCCATAATTAACCATTTGGCCTATTGGAAAGCCTCAAAATCAAAACTGTGGTGGATGGGGTCCCTGAATGAAAATTTTAAGGGAATGTTGTGTTTTTATAAATCATTCAGTTCCATTCACTGACTTTGAGAGAAAACGTGTTCAAATATGAATTTATTATTATTATTATTATTATTTTAGCCTAATCTACCCCTGAAGTGATAGCTACTGCCTTCTGTGCTTTTAACTAACTAAGGCTGCAGAGCTGGCCTATGGCAAGGCTGGTTCAAGGCACAAAATCAACTTAATATTCATCATTGAATAATCTAGCTATTTTATCTAGTGATGCTTTTTTCACTTAACTTTGCTCTGCAATGAAGGAAAAGAAAACAAAGTTGTGTTTTTTTTAAATCAAGATTTTTAAATCAAATTGAACAATGAAAATTACCAAAATCAAAAAATTTTATCTGAAAGCTTTGCTACTTTTGAAGCAGGCATCAGCACTACTATGCTGAGTGAGATGGTGGATTCTGCTCTCCCACTCCAAAATGCCTATATGTCATGAAATGTTGCCGTTCTGTGTGACACTGGTCAGAAGTACAAGGTGTTTTGCTATTGCTTGCAAATTGCATATGATTGTGTATAATGCAATTTGTCTATTTTAGATATGCAGCCTCCTTAGTAATAGCATTTTTTGTAGCGACAGGGCGAGCCAAAATGAAGTACCACATTTGTCAAGTTCATTTCGCAAATCCATCATCACTACACAATGTGCCTTTCGAACGCACTTCAGTATTCCTCCTAAAAATGAAGTCATTTCCGATCACTTCTTAATTACATTTGATTTAGTTCTGCCCATGCCAACACACTCACAGATTAAAACAAAGACAGTGCGACATCTAGATTGTAATTCTGCTTCAAAATTTATAGATACCTTGAGTAAGTCAAGTGTAATTGTGGAAAACCATTTAGATCAGTTAACATTAAATGTAAACGTGGAAAACAATTTAGATCAGCTAACATCACATTATAATGTGACATTGAGTGATGCTCTGGACACAGTGGCTGCCCTTAAAACAAAAGTGATCAAAGCACATAGAAACTCTCCCTGGTTTAATGAAAATACTCGAGCTCTTAAATTAGAGTGTAGAAAACTGGAGCGCAGATGGAGAACAACAAAGCTACATGTCTTTCAAATTGCATGGACAGAGAGTGTTAATAAATATAAAAAAGCCCTCTTTAAAGCTCGCTCAGAATACTATTCTACATTAATAGATAGCAATAATAAAAATCCTCGGGTACTGTTTAGAATAGTGGCTAAATTAACAAATGGGAATTCAGATCAACAGTGCAAAATACCAACAGATATTAGCAGTACAGACTTTATGAACTTCTTCAATGAGAAAATTAAAAATATAAGATACCAGATCTCAGCATCACAGTACAAACCAAATACTAGCTTAGCAGACCCTGCCGCACATTGCATTCAGCACTTTAGTAATTTTAATCCTGTAACTGAGCAGGAAGTCTTAACTTTAATTACTAAAATGAAGCCCACTACTTGTTCCCTAGATCCAGTGCCAACAAAACTAGTAAAAAGTGCCATGGATGTTCTTGCGGCACCTATTCTAACCATTATCAATAGTTCATTACTGCATGGCACCGTACCTGATGCACTAAAAGTGTCAGTCATTAAACCTTTACTTAAAAAGTCAGACCTAGACCCACACATACTAAATAATTATAGGCCTGTTTCAAATTTACCATTTCTCTCTAAAGTACTAGAAAAAGTAGTCGCCAGTCAACTTCAGTCACACCTTATGCATTACAATTTATTTGAGAAATTCCAGTCTGGTTTTCGCACTGGTCATAGTACAGAAACTGCACTAACACGGGTTGTAAATGACATTCTGATATCCTCTGATGAAGGAAACTCCACTGTAATTATGTTGTTAGATTTAAGTGCAGCATTTGACACCATTGACCATTCTATTTTACTGCACAGGCTAGAAAACGATGTTGGGCTTACAGGCCCCGTGCTCGCTTGGTTTAGTTCTTATTTATCAAATCGATTCCAATACGTACAGAAATGTGCTGACAGTACTCCATCATTATACACAGAAGTTCAATATGGTGTCCCGCAGGGCTCAGTACTGGGACCTTTACTGTTTTCACTTTACATGCTTCCTCTGGGATCTCTCATTAGGAAACATAATGTTAATTTTCACTCGTATGCAGATGACACCCAGTTATACCTTTCATTTAAATCAAATGAAGTATCTCCGATGTCTTTAATTAGTTGTGTTATTGAATTAAAGGAGTGGATGAATGAGAACTACTTGTCTTTAAATACAGATAAAACAGATGTTAATTGTTGGAGGGAATGACGCTGATCACAGCAATATTTTGTCATCATTTAACTCAGTTGGAATCCCAATTCATTTTACTGAATCAGCCCGCAATCTAGGAGTTGTCTTTGATTCTAGCATGTCATTTAAAGCACATATTACAAAGTTGTCCAAAACATGTTTCTTCCATCTTAAAAATGTTAGGAAATTAAGGCGCTTTCTAAATAAACAGGATTGTGAGAAATTAATTCATGCATTTATCTCTAGTAGGATTGACTACTGCAATGCGGTGTTCACTGGCTGTTCAAACTGTTCTTTATACAGCCTCCAGTTAATCCAAAATGCGGCTGCAAGAATTATTACAAGAACAAGAAAATATGAACACATAACTCCAGTTCTTAAATCCTTACACTGGCTCCCAGTTAAGTTTAGGGCAGATTTCAAAATCCTCCTTTTAACATATAAAGCATTAAATGGCCAAGGTCCGGCTTACTTGTCTGAACTTATCATGACTTACAACCCTGAGCGCACATTAAGATCTCAAGATGCTGGTCTGCTTATGATTCGAAGGATTAATAAAATAACAGTGGGAGGTCGAGCCTTTAGTTACAGGGCCCCTAAATTGTGGAATGGTCTTCCTGCTTCTATAAGAGATGCCCCCTCGGTCTCAGCCTTTAAATCTCGGCTGAAGACTCACTACTTAAGTTAAGCATATCCTGACTAGAGCTGCTGATTAACTGTACAGACTGCATCTCTGTTGTTAGTCATTAGCACTAAAACATAAGTAACATGATTGTTATAATTTGTTACTAACCCTCACCTATTCTGTTTCTGTTCTCGGTACTCAAATGTGGCAATTGGTGCCACGACCCACCTGCCAAGTTGTTGCCTGCCTATGGTAAAGTCATCCCTGATGGAGGATCACAGGAATCATGGGAAAAAGGGGTCCTTTCATCGGATTGGCTGGCCGAGCAACGTTTCAGCCGTGGAATGGCCAAATGGGGAGGCAGCTTGATGGATGAGGTCTCCAGGACTCTAAAAATATCCAAATCTTATTATGGGATATCATCTACAGTTAAATTCTGCTCCGTGCTTCTAAAATTTGTATTATTATGCTGTATTAAGGATTTGTTCTGTTCTGTGTATTGTATTGTATTGACCCCTTTCTTTTGACACCCACTGCACGCCCAACCTACCTGGAAAGGGGTCTCTCTTTGAACTGCCTTCCCAAGGTTTCTTCCATTTTTCCCTACAAGGTTTTTTTGGGAGTTTTTCCTTGTCTTCTCAGAGAGCCAAGGCTGGGGGGCTGTCAAGAGGCAGGGCCTGTTAAAGCCCATTGCGGCACTTCCTGTGTGATTTTGGGCTATACAAAAATAAACTGTATTGTATTGTATTGTAACGGTAATGTCCCAGATCGGAAACAATTCTTCAGTGGGTGGCTAAATTTAGACAGACAGGTACAACATTGAACAGAAAATCTCCAGACTGTTCTCAGACTGTACGAATACCTGAAAACATCTCAGCTGTAAGGGCATCAATTCTGCAGTCTCCTACATGCTCAGTGTGCAAACACGCTTCTGCCTTAGGCATTTTCAACATGACTTTGAGGAGGATTTCGCATGAGGACCTTAATTTCTACCCACACAAAATGATGGTAGTGAAGGAACCCACTGAGAGAGACTGGGAGAGCCGTAGAGAGTTGTGTGTGAACATTCTGCAAACCATTCATCGAGATGCCATTGTCATGTGCAGTGACAAGGCACATTTCCATTTGAATGGTTGTGTAAATAAGAAAAATCTTCACTATTGGGCTGAAACCAACCCTCATGACCTTTGTCAGAGACCTCTGCACAGTGAGCATGTTACAGGTTGGTGCACCATTGCAGAATTTGGAATCGGTCAAAATGTTCAGAACGTTACATTGAAATGCTAGAGAAGTTTTGTGGCCCCAACTGGAAGAAATGGATGTGGTGGATGGCTGATTTCAACAGGATACAGCAACAGCTCATACGGCGTGGAGATCCATGCAAGTTTTGCAGGAGATGTTTCCGGAGAAGCTTATCTCCCTATGTGGTGATGTTTGGTGACCATCACATTCGCCTGATCTTGCTCCGTGCGATTTTTTCTTGTGGGGCTATCTCAAGTCGCAGGTATACACACACTAACCTCAAAACGTTGAAGCCCTCTAGGACGCTATTTGCCACAAAACTGCCGTTATTCCCCTTGAAATGACTGAACAAGTCATGCGAGCACTCAGAAATCATCTGGAAGAGTGTATCACTAATGATGGCCACTACCTTGAAGACATCATTTTTAAAACACAGTGAAAAAATCAATTTTGTATAACCTTTCTTGTGTCGTAATGAAATTTATTTTATCTTGTAGTGTTTTTGTAGAATAAACATTTGAAATGTGGTACTTCTTTTTGGCTCACCCTGTATTTTATTGTATACTGTATTGTATAGTTCCAAAGTAAGAATTCAGTGTCCATCCAACACTGGAGTATTAACAGGACACCCTGATTACCACAGGCATTTCACAAACTGTAATGCAATATTTTCAAACTAGAATAATGTGTCTGGTTTATGCAATTAAAATGTTTATTATGGGGTTGAAATACATACTCAAGAAAGGAAAATAAAAATTTGTTAGTATCAAGGAACTGAGGAACTGAATAGACATAGTCTTTCTTAAATATAAATGTAAACATAATTAAGTATATCAGAAAAAAAAAACACAGAAGTAAAATGTTGAAGACTGGACTGTATCATTGATTATATTAAGAAACTAGTGCTGTTGTCATGGCTCCTAGAGAAAAATGCATAGGCATGTGTTTTTTCTTTATGTATTCAGCAAACATGCTGTTCTGTTTCCATTTGTATGTTTGTTTTCCTCACATTCTCAAATGATTATAAGGCAAATGGAATTAATTCTATTTTATAACTGTCTCTTTTTTCCATACTAAAAACATAATCTTTGTAGTTTATCCAGTAGTTTATATTGAGCCAACATTGTGTAATCTTTCTTACTTATCATCCAGAAATAACATCAGTTCTGAACAGTTGCATTGTTGCCCATGATGGCAATTAAAATGCTGAGTATACAACTTTGAAGAATCTTATAAATAATAGTGTTTCAGGATAATAAATATTCAATGGAAACCACAGCTTGTGGGTAAGTGACTTTATATGCTAACTGAGGTTATTTTGTGAACTGTCATATTAATAAATAAACCTTTTTAAAATTAGACTGTATATTGTCCAAAAGTCCATTCAAAAACAGTGAAAAAAATATCTTTGCAATAAATTTACAAGATTTATTCACACCCACGCAGCTTAACAGAAGCAGCCATTGTACTCAGATCTGCACATTCTGCACTTAATTATCATGGAGACATGACAATATAAACTTCATTTCTATTTTCCTGCTTTCCTAAATGGTGTCATGAAATTGTAATGAACAGCACACTTTTATTTCAGAGTTATTATATTCGTTTAAAAAAAGCAATCTGTTGGTAAACCTCAGGTCACACTATCAGGGACCCACATAAAATCTGGAAGTCATGCAGTCCTCTGGTATGTATATTTACAAATATGTTCTGTTCTTAGGCTAAATCACCACAAGTGCAACATAATATTTTCTGTGTGCACTGTGTCATATATGGCAGAATTCCATACTGATATTAAGCAAGATTGTTACACTATTTCAATCTCAAATGTAAAATATGCCAGCATTACTCTTAGTAATTTCTGTTTAATAATAAATGAAACCAACAAATTCACCATAATAGAAATTTCAACTTTTCAACTCAAATCTAGATGTAGACACTTTAAAATGCTCAGACATGCCAGGTAGGCAAAGGAAGACTATGTGTCCAACAAGCACATTTTGAAAATTCAAATGAGAATTTAATGGCAGAGCCAGTAATTAGAAATGTTATACAATCCACAGTCAGATGATTATTTCATGAAACTGGACAGCAAAACCCAAAAAATGTCCACTAGAGGGGAAAAGACTGTTACATCCTGGCTGGTCAAAAAGAGAGCAATGAAGAATCTTTATAAATAAAAAGATACATTTTACAAAAAATGCTCCATAGGCAAATAAAGCACTGAGGAGCTCACGAAACAACAAAGGCAATCCAAGGGAAACTGTGTCACAATACACAATCCAAAGGCAAATTAAAAAAAAATAACAGAACAAATGTTCAAAAATCCAGGAAATCACAAGAAAAGGATAATAACAATAATCACTACTGAAACTCACCAACTCCACAAGCACATTCAATGAACCACAAGGGATTGCATATTTTCCTCAGCCTTTATAGGGCTGCCAGTGGTCCCTTGCAGTGACGGGTTGGTGGCTTTGGCTCCTGAGGCACTAATCATAAAACACGGTAAACAGCAAATGAACCAAAAAGAGACATTAGAACCCCAGCCTTTGGGGAACCCTAGCTGGAACATATGAGACTGGGCATGCTTTATTGAAAAGGGGTAAACCAAAAACTACAAACTAGCAAGGCCAGAAACTTCAACTCTTAATTTCTACTCCTTCCTTTAAATATTTTAAACAGACTTTTCTTTATTCCTTTAAACTTCATATGGGGCGCAGTCAAAGACCTTGGCCCTGACATAATGGGGACTGCCAGTAATTGATGTATGCACAGCTAGATTTGCACAACAGGAAAGCAACCTTGAAAACAAGCATATGACTAATTCAGATGGCTTCATCATTAATGCAACAAATTATACATAAAACATAAGAATAAAACAATTTAATGAAAAGAAAAAAAAATCTCAAAATGAGCTAAAGTATTCACAAACTACTCTAAATCCTAACAGTCTACTGTATGATGTTCCAGATTCATCCACATCAATGACTGAATAAAATATGCTGCTTGGTGTGAAATCTTGAACAGTAAAATGAGAGGGGTTCCCAATTCCAGATTAAGATCCTCATTGATCCTGGAGTATCAAAGTTCAAATGGCCACCCTCATTTCACTAGCCCGAACAAAGACATCCTTTCACACGTGCACTCACACAATATGAACATTACATTTATCAAAAAAAAAAAAAAAAAATCAGATATTAGTATTAATGTGGAAAAAATAGCAAACTTTATATCAGATCGACTTGTCCGCCGTTTTTGTTCATTAATGTATTGTAATGAATGCAATAAATTAATTGATGAGTGCAACATCACCTCAGCAGAAAATCAACTTTCTTCTGATGGCACAAACGTTAAATAGACATTTTTTAAAGGCCTATCCGTGTATGCTCCCAACCTTTCTCCTCTCTATGTGTAATGGCGCAAGTCAGCTCCACACTACTGGTTCCTTCCTGTTGATAAAGTAACCAAGGGATGAGCCTCAGCAAGTGTGGACACACACACACAAATAGCATTGAATGGGTGCATAAATGAAACAGTGCTTTTATTTAAAACAATCAGTGTTCCAATTAAAGTGCAGGCAAAATCTTCTTTAAATAAATAATCCACAAAAACAAGTGCAGTCAGTGAATGTTAAAAAATATATTTTCCATTAAAAATGACGAGGTTAAAAGCTAGAGATAATCCACAAAATGTTGAGACCCAAATACTGCCTTTTAAAACCTGGCACCTCCTCCCCTTATCCTGTTTGGACCTCATAGGAGGAGGAGCCCCCCTCCGACAGGTGCAGCCAACCTTCACATCCTGGTCCCCATTGCCCAGCCATCAGCAATCCTGGAGTACCACACTGAGCTTCCTACATTCCCCACCATCTATCCCTCAGCGTCTGCAGGAGACACTGCTTGCCAGACTGCTCTTTCTCCCTGGCAGTCACTCAGCAGGAGTGCCCTGTTTTCCTCCTCAGGCTCCAGCAGCCCTGAAGCACACTTCCAATCACCTGCTTTTTGCTCCTTGCAGCAAGGGTGCTCTCTGTCTTCTCTCCATTTAATCTTCGTCTCTCACTCATCTTTTACTTCTCCCTGACCAGTCTATTTTTCCTGCCTGTGTCCTGTGCAGGCTTCTATTTGTTCCTCTTCTCTAATTAGGGGCTGGTGCAATAAGTTGCTTGCTCCATGGCTCAACTGAGGCACCTGACCAATCCACCCTTTTCCACACATGCATGCAGCGGGATCAGCCAAGTGCCCTGGTCACCAAGCGAAATGTGCCCATGCATACCCAGCCTAATTGAAGCCCTGCACATGATTATTTATCTAAAATTCACCTGACGCCTCAAACCACTCATCGCACTATTCCGCTTGTGTCATAAGGTTGATATTTTGTTTGCTATTCTTCTATGCATGTGCTATTTTGTGAGTTGGTTGTACTTGGTTGTTTGTATCAACAGACATTACTAGTTACATGATTGATGACCTGTAATGTTAACATACTCTCCGTATAAAAGATGCTGGTGTAGTCAGTAGACTGTCATTTTTATGTTTAGAGCAAACAAAGTGTTGGGAATAGTAAGAGCAATGATAACCAAATAGATTGAGATCTTTTGGACTGCACATTGCTGTTGATGACAATTTTGATTTAATCTTGTTTTTGATATGTCTGTTTAAACATGCTTAGACCCCTCTTTTGAAAACCTGTCATTTCAGTATGAGTTAATTTAAATTCTGAGAAGTTTTTCTTCTTCCTTTGAATTCCTCTTTATCTCTATATACAGTATATAAAATCCAACGTCTGTCTGTCTGTCTCTCTGTCTGTATGCCTGTCTACTTTTCACAAGAGAGTTATTTAACAGATTTAGATCAGGTTTATTTCTATAATTTGCTTGAACATTCTGGTTGTTTTTGCGACTTCTCTCATTGTGCTATGTATTATAGTTCAGTAGCAGAACTGATTTATTCGTGCAAATCCGAGAGAGAGGCTGTGAGCCGAGGGGAGGGGTAGGGGGAGGTGGGACCTCAGGAGTACAGAGCTGGATGGGGCCATCCTCACTCACGTGCCAGTCTCCTTTTTGGCAAAGAGATCACAGCTACATTCTCGCCCCTGATAGTAAAACCAAAACTTTTGTATATCAAGAGGCCTTCAGATATGAAAGCAATCAATATAAATTCTTCTCAATACAAATATTACATTTTTTTTTTAATTTTTGTATTGATTTTTAAAGTTTGTCCTGTTTCACTACTACACAAGCTGAGCCACAGGGGACAGCTAGTACTGTACTAAAGGCAATTTCAGAACCAGTATCATGTTTTAAATTAACGATAGACTGGTAAGCAAATGGTTTAAGCAATCTTTAATACTGGCAATTCTGCATGAAAGAAATGAATGAACTGGCTTTCTAAAATACTGCAAATTAAGAAAATGCCTAAATATTGTAGTATTTCTACTCTCAGTATGGAAGAAATTGATTTCTGGACAACCTTCTAAATGTGAGATGTAATGAAGATGAAATTAGGGGTATTATTAGAAATAGAGGACAGGAAGATATGGAAAATGATGATCCACTGTGACAAACCCTAACGGGAGCAGTCAAAAGAAGAAGAAGAAGAAGTGGGTTCCTGTACACTGAAAGTTATGACAACATTTATTTTATAACCTCTGGTAAAAGTCAATGGCACAATGAGTGCTATTTCTGACTCAAAATAATCCATAAAACAAAGAATCTAAAATGATCTGAATTGCAGCCAGGGTTTGAATTTGGGTTAAGAAATGCATTGGGAGTATGCCTGCAGAAAATGAAGTACTCCAGTGCTGCATGTAGGAAGGCTTGATATAAGTAATCCTGAAATTCTATTCGAGAATCCAATAACAGGAGAAGAAAGAAGAAAATGTTTGTCAGAAATGTTTACTTTGAAGTATGAATATTATAATTATATTAGCCGGAGCCTAGTTTGAAGTTATCATATACTGAAGCTTCACACATTTAAATGAAGCAGTTCTTCTGAGTAACTAGCCTAGAATCAACCTAGGCAGCTGTTTTGCATATGCCCATTTCTACAAGTGACAGGATAAGCCTGCAGCATTTTTGTAATCTATGCATGTTTTTAAATAAAGAGAGAAAAAAGAAAGAAAACACTTTGCATCACATCTGAATGTGTGATTTATCTGTTAGAGATACATAGATACATACCATTTTAGCTTTCATTTTGCCTTAGGCAGTATCTTTTTTGGGGGGGTTACAGGAACGTACAGGTCTTGATATGTATGAATGCTTCCAATAATATATAACATTTTCGTTTGTTGTTTTGCAGTTTTCTATCACTGGTATATTATTTTTTAATAAAACAAGCCCAAATTACTTTATTGCCAGTATAATTACTGGTAGAGTATACATATTCTTTAAGTAGTTTCACAAACTGATTAATGGGGTCAGTCATGGCATACTGTAGTAACATTCAACTGCATAATTCCTGTATCTATCAGGGTGACTTGGCCATATGAAAAACAGTGTGCCACATTTTATGTTATGACAAACACTGCAATGAAAGACGGGACACAGAAGATTCTGCTGGTGTGGTCAACCACATGATCTTTAATTCAACATCTGGCTTTGTTTGTGGGAAAAACATTGAAGCATTTGTCGAGCACCCTTTGCCCAGTTGATATACTAAAACATACATTTTATGATTGAATGTATGTACAATAAAGATGAACAAACAAAAATGGCTAGGCTCATGTTGAAATAGGCCCAAGTTATTCCATGTACTTTTGTACATAATGAAGCCCATCTTTAGAAGACGAACTCTTGAATGGACTACCATTTTTTTAGAATGAATCAAACTGCTTATTGCCACCCCCCTTTTCCTATCTTCTTCTTCTGTCTCCTTAAGTTGGCTATTACATCGTCACTAGTTTGTTAGCTTTGGAAATAATATTATATGGCATGCAGTTATCAAATTAATCAAGCAGCAAGTGTTTATTTGGAAAAATATTATACGTTATTTGTGGCGTGGCTTTCTTATCAATTTTTTATTTTTTACTGTATATTCTTCAGTATATGAAAGGCCTTTCGAAGCAGCATCTTAACACTTATTTTTCCCAGTGAAAACTCAGCAGTTTGGATGGTTGGCAGTGTTAAAACTGTGTCTTCAAAGTACTTTGTTTGCAGTTTACAAACTCAGTATAAACTCTGGTTTATCCTTTCTATTTTAGCTGTCTAACAATCCTCTTTTCTATTGAACAGCTCCTCTCTTGCACTCTGAAGTTGGTTTTGGAGAAATGTGAAAATCTTTTGCCTGTATTCTTAGAAACACACATCAGGAGCACATTTAAGACTGTGTGTAGATGCTGGCCTTACCAGCATGGATTCAACAATTCTCTCTCAGCTTTTAGATAGATAGATAGATAGATAGATAGATAGATAGATAGATAGATAG
>JANRMT010028174.1:100325129-100346157 GCA_026402145.1 Polypterus bichir lapradei
TAGATAGATAGATAGATAGATAGATAGATAGATAGATAGATAGATAGATACTGTATTGGTCCAAATATGTTCAATACTTTATTTTTTCACATTCCTTTACAGCCTAAAATGATGATGTTGCACATATGCTGGTCATCTTAATGAGCAGGTTACTTGTTTCTTTAGTACTCACATTGATTATGTTTATAATATGTGTAATAGTCACAAACTGATACGATGCAAAGTTTTGTATTATTTGATTACAGGACAATGGAGTTCAAGGATGTGGAGAGATTTAGAAATTATTTAAAAAAAAACATTTTGAGAAAAATGTGTCTGTAGAAGCCAGCTTTTAACCATGAGTAGAAGTTCATTATTGAGTAAGTAGTTACCAAGTATATTTTATACATATCCTGAACACAATTACTTGTGCAACAACTATAGCATAAATGATAATGTCAAAAAGAAGAAGATGTGGTTTTGCTCTGGACTTATAAAAAAGATACTTCATCAAAACAAAATAAATGTTTATATAAGAAATGATGGATGCTGCAAAAAGTTCTGCATTACAGATGGCCTTAAAAGGTAAAAACCTGCCAGAGACTTTGAATAAGTTGAGGCAAGACCAAAAATGAATGATTTCTGGTGTGAAAAGATTAAGCTGGGAAATGCAGCTACCTTCTTCTATGGACTAGAAAAAAAGACAGGAAATTTACTACATTGACACTGAAAAAAAGCAGTTTGAAGCATATGTAATTTTCATAGGAAACACAATCATTTCTATACATACATTTCATAAGAAAGTGCACCCAGCTAAAGAAATATTTGAGCTTTTTATGACTTTGTTGATTGTTTGTAAAATATTGCAATTATTAAAACTTCAAAGTGATGGTATATACAAGACTGTTGTAGGAATATCTTCTAACAAAGTAAGAAAGTCAAGACTGTGAGGTAATATTGAATAAAGCAACAATTTTTGCCAGGTCTCATGACAACACAGGCATTAGTTAAAATGAAGCTCAGAAGCTTAATCAGTACACTTTATTGTCTAAAGTCTAAAATTCTTTTGATTTGCACTAGGAGTTTCAGCTATCCTGATCAAAGCTGCTTTCAATATGTATGCCATAAAATTTACTCAATCCACAACACGTTCACGTTGCATGGTACGGCACAGGTAATAGTAAAAAGATGGAAGAAAATAGGTCAGTGTAGCATTTTCAGAACTTTGCCTTAGCCTGTTAAAAATACCACAACACTACAAAACAAACAATTTCAAGGCTCCAGATCAATTGTACTAATACAAAACTAAGAGTGGACCAATAAAGTAAACCAAGCTGAATGTACAGCTGATGGGAGGACTAATCTAAAGTAAACTGAATGAAGCTTAGAGCCAATGCGGAAAAATAAGTTAGGAAAGTGGGCAACTGGCTGGAAGTAAATGTGGAGAAGAGATGAGTGGTTCTCCTGTACACCTTACTGAGAATATCCAGCAACCTCAACTCCAGAGACACTTATAGCATTGTCAGCTTATATTATACTAACCTGATATTTGAAATAGCATTGTTAGTTTAGATGATATAACGTCTTTTAGTTCAGTTTCAGTCTCTCCAGACACCACTATAGTGCATGGTGTGCCAATACTCCACATTCAGCAACGCAAGTGGTAATGCTGTTAATAACAGTCTTCATCATTGATTATCTCATATTTAAAATGTTACATTTTACAAACTATGTAAGCCCAGCAGCCTTAGTAAGATGCCTCTCAGGTGCCCACGTATTTGATGCTGAGGCTAAATTAGACTTTTGCAGATAATATGATGTATTTTGTATGCATACTCATTAGAAAAAAAGTTTCTTTTATCTCACAGCTTAATGAAAACCCACAAACATACTCCCACATTAAAATGCATGGTGGAGGAATAATTCATAAACGCTAAATAAAAAAAAAACACCTAACTTGACTTTTAATGTTGATTAAAGTTTTTTAAGGCTGTGCATCAGCATAATCAAACAAGTGTCTCTGATACAGTAGTAAAATGGGCAAAAATTCTAGACTGTAGCTGAGGCCTTGGCTCTAGAGAAGTGTCCAAGTGGTTTGGTTTGGAGAAAAAGTCAAAGGGCTGGATGGATTGATGACCACTGTGAACCAGCTCTCAAGAAGCAAGGAGCTCTCTTATCATCTTATTCATAAGATACATGATACCATTCTTTATATGTCCCTATATGTGCCCCCCTGCATTTCTCTCTGTAATCCTAATATTCTATCAGTCTATTAGCTATATGAAATATTTTGTGCCTGATCTTCAACTCGCATGTTTTGCATTTTGTTCCTGGATGTTTAATTTCAAACACTTCTTGTTTCACTGCTTATATACCATACAATATTTGTATATGTGTGTACTTTCTGTGGCAAAAATGTACCAAGCCAAAAATTGCCAGAAATATATTTTATCATGGTTTTAACAATAAATCAAATGGAAAGGAAAGAAGCAAAAAAATAAAACTAGATAAAATAGCTTAATATAGTATTTTCCTTAGATTTTCTCAAACATTCTTTTGAAGAAACTTGCAGGCACCACTTTTAGAAAGAGTCTGGTCATTTTTAATATCTTTGACCAGTTGATCAGTGGTGAAAAAATATCTCAAAGCTAGTTTGGATTTAGTGTGAGACTAAGTATTCTCTATAGGGTTATTCTGGATTCTGTCCCAAACATGAGACTGTTGGCCTTGTTCTCAAGAAAACTTTTTGGTGGTCTTTTTAATGTGGGATTGAGCATTGTTTTGTTGAAAAATAAGTTCTTATTGTTCCTCCTCTGAAAACAACTCCTCAGTTATAGGAAGCAAGCATTTCTGTAATATTCTCCTGTACTGAACAGATTTAATCATCTTTTCACAGTTAACCACTTGGCCTGTACCAGCAGCCGTAAAGGCTCCTCCACCATGACACCTCTTTCTTCATGCTTAATCATTGTTCAGATGCATGCTCTACACAGATCTTCAAAAACATCTCTCTAAACCATCAGTGTACAATTCAAATTGTGATTCATCATTTAATACACCTCTGCTGAAACACTTTACATTTTTTGATACTCTGCCAAAACTGTATTCTAATCTTATTCTTTTTATTAACAACAGTGGCTTTTCAACACATCTTCTAGCAAGAGACAACCTTCTTCTTATTGAACATCTGAGTCTTGTTGTCTAAGGTCTTGAATTCTTCTGATAATTTGCAGGCATTTTTTCTGTTTAACAGGAAAATAAATTTCAGAAAGTGTTCACGCCTACATGGTGTTTCTTTGGGCCTTCCAGATACTTCATCTGTTGGTTGAAAACATTGACCTATTTTCTTAATAGCTGATAAAAGGAATTTTCTCTACCTTTAAGGTCCTGTAAATTTCAGTGTAGCTTTAGCTTGCCTGATTAATTCCAGCTATACAATTCTTGACAGCAACCCCTGCATAATGCTTTGCTTTTTATGCAGCAGTGTTTCTCAGTCCTTCTCATTTGGACTTATAGCAGAGTGCATCTTTTAGGTCTCTACCTGCTCTATCAAACATGATTTTATTAATAAGCTTGCTAACAAGACTTTGATGAACTACATCAAAGAAAGACTTTTTCAATTAAACAATCTCAGTTAAATTACTTTTGGAAATGTACATCCAGACGTGTTTGAATTTTACATTAAATATTTTAGTCATTATTTTGATTTTGCTTTGATATACAATGAGAGATTATACAAGTGAATTTCCCTGTTTCCAGCCTTTTTCAAAACAATTCAATATAGTAAAAGTTTACTAGCCTATGGTGGTAAAGAGACTCTCAAGAAGGTACAGTTGGTGTTTTAATGGGCAAAATGTCCTAACAATACACAATTTGCATTGGTCAAGAATACATTGATTAAAAAAGCTACCTGTCCCATTTGTTTTACCTCAGAGTGCACATACAAACTACATCTAAATATTTAAAATAAATGCATAGAACAAAAGAATTACACATATCTGCATAACCAGTTAAAACATAAATCATAGTGACATATTATTTATTGATCATATTTGCTACACACAAAATCCCTTACCAAGATGGGCTGTTTCCCTATAGCAGGTTGCATTCCCTTGTATTTGATGTTTAAATAAAAGCACAGCTTCTGATACTGTGTTTTGACATGTAGTGGACTGGATGGTAATAAGAGTAACATAGTTGTAGATGGGCTGTTTAGGACACATGTGTTACTTGTTAAAATTCAGGCCTCAATTCCTCCCAGACTCTGCCTCTGCCCTCTAGCTGAGAACACCATACTTTACTTACTTCACTGTGCACACTGGAGTGATTCCCTTTTGGCTGCAATGGTGTATAGGCCTGCATCTCCATTGCTGGAGCAGGTTTCCTTCTGTCTCACTATGCTGAGCCTTGCTTTCATTCTGTGCAACATTCATGCCACTGTCCTCTCAGGCAACCATAACAATTCAGATTCTTAATGATGAAGTACGTTCTTTGAGTTTAACTGCCTGCCAAATGAATACAAGAAGCGCATAAAAAGCTGCCCAACAGTTCTGAGTAGCTAGCTTAGTAATATTTTTAACTGTTTATACTCATCATAAAGTAGATTGTTTAATATAATATTTAAAAAGATAATAAAATATTGAAGGTACAAAGGTACTTTTTCATTCAGAGCCTTAATAATTAATCATCATAGAACAAAAAAAGTACACACACGCACAAACATGCACACACTGGCCACTTTATTAGGTACACCTGTTCAACTGCTTGTTAACACAAATATCTAATTAGCCATTCACATGGTAGTAACTCAATGCATTTAGACATGTAGACACCATCAAGTCAACCTGCTGAAATTCAAACCAAGCATCACAATTGGCAAGAAAGGTGATTTAAGTGGTTTTAAACGTGGCATGGTAACTGGTGTTAGACGGGCTGGTCAGAGTATTTCAGAAACTTCTGATCTACTGGGATTTTCATGCACAACCATCTCTAGCAATTACAGAGGATGGTCTGAAAAGGGAAAATATCCAGTGGAATGCAGTCTGAAGGCAAAAGGGGATCCAACCCGGTGCTAGCAAGGTGTACCTAATAAACTAGCCTACCCATCCATTATCCAACCCGCTATATCCTAACTACAGGGTTACGGAGGTCTGCTGGAGCCAAACCCAGCCAACACAGGGCACAAGGCAGGAAACAAAACCCAGGCAGGGTGCCAGCCCACTGCAGGGCACACACACACACACACCAAGCACAATTCAGAATCGCCTAACCTGCATGTCTTTGGACTGTGGGAGGAAACCAGAACACCCAGTAGAAACCCACGCAGACATGGGGAAAACATGCAAACTCCACGCAGGGAGGACCCGGGAAGCGAAGCCGGGTCCCCTAACTGCAAGGCAGCAGCGCTACCCACTGCGCCGCCTAAACTTGCCTAGTAAAGTATATATACTCAGCAAAAAAAGAAATGTCCCTTTTTCAGGACTGTGTATTTCAACAATAATGTTTTAAAAATCCAAATAACTTTACAGATCTTCATTGTAAATTGTTTAAACAATATTTTCCATGCATGTTCAATTAACCATAATCAATTAATTAACATGCACCTGTGGAATGGTCGTTAAGACCTTAACAGCTTACAGAAAGTAAGCATTTAAGGTCACAGTTCTAAAAACACAGGACACTAAAGAGACTTGTCTACCGACTGTGAAAAACACCCAAAGAAAGATGCCCAGGGTCCCTGCTCATCTGCGTGAACGTGCATTAGGCATGCTGCAGGGAGGCATGAGGACTGCTAATGTGGCTAGGGCAATAAATTGCCATGTCCACACTGTGAGACGCCTAGGACAGCGCTACAGGGAGACAGGAAGGACAGCTGATCATCCTCGCAGTGGAAGACCACGTGTAACAACACCTGCACAAGATCGGTACATCCGAATATCACACCTGCGTGACAGGTACAGGATGGCCACAACAACTGCCCGAGTCACACCAGGAACACACAATCCCTCCATCAGTGCTCAGACTGTCCGCAATAGGCTGAAAGAGGCTGGACTGAGGGCTTGCAGGCCTGTTGTAAGGCAGGTCCTTACCAGACATCACCAGCAACAACGCCGCCTATGGGCACAAACCCACCTTCGCTGGACCAGACAGGAGTGGCAAAAAGTGCGTGAATTTCTGCATGACAGCAATGTCAGTGTTCTGCCATGGCCAGCGAAGAGCCCAGATCTCAATCCCATTGAGCACGTCTGGGACCTGTTGGATCGCAGGGTGAGGGCTAGGGCCATTCCCCCCAGAAATGTCCAGGAACTTGCAGGTGCCTTGGTGGAAGAGTGGGGTAACATCTCACAGCAAGAACTGACAAATCTGGTCCAGTCCATGAGGAGGAGATGCACTGCAGTACTTCAAGCAGCTGGTGGCCACACCAGATACTGACTGGTACTTTTGATTTTGAGCCTCCCTTCATTCAGGGACACATTGTGAAACATTTTTAGTTTATGTCTTATGGTGTTGACTCTTTTAGTGTTCATACAAATATTTACACATTAAGTCTACTGAAAGTAAAAACAGTTGAAAGTCAGGGGACGTTTCTTTTTTTGCTGAGTATATATAGTGCTTAATATGGAAAAAAAAACATGCAGGCTATGACTAATACAATAACTTTATTAACTCAAAAGAATGTCACAGGGGCACCGTGAACTTACTATAGGTACAATTTCATGAGTGCGCAATTTGCCAGCCTTCATTATTTACATATTCTTGTAGTCTACTTGCTATACTCAAGCACACTTTAACAATAATAATAACAAGAAGACAAATACACTTAAGCAATGCAATAATTAATAAATAAGTATTTATACAAGAATAAACTTTGCGTTTCGATACTCACAAATATAAACCTACTTTTGCCCACCCCTCTGTGTGTATATACAGTATACACTGTATAAATAATTTCTAATGTAGCTTAATAAAGGCAATCTCTTTTAATGACAGTTCCATTACTCTAATATTTTCTAATAAACACTTTCATAAATAACTAATCAAATTGCATGTTTATTTTGAAAGACTTAGATAAAAAAAAACATTGTTTCAATGAAAAAAAATGCAGTATACTAATTTAGTTGATCATAGTGTCATCAGTCAAAATGTAAAAAATACAAATGTGTTATTATTGAGTATTTATAATGAAAAGTACAGGTTTATTAATATTAGTGGATTTAAGCTGAAAAGACTGTATTATCAGAAGAGAAATAAATGATTGGAATAATGAGTGAAGTATTCATCAGACTACTACTAGTGTCAACCAATCAATAAAAAATAAACCACTCTGTATTTTTAAAATGACAATGATACAGGGAAAAGTATTACAACACAATATTAAATTTACAAATTGAAAACTACAATAAAAGCACTGCAAAAGAAAATAAAAAAAAAATCAAAACTAACATATACTATAAAAAGTAGAATGCATACTTTAAAGATTTTATACGTCAAACATCAAAAGGAGTAAGGTCCATGTTATATATTAAGTATCAAAGGAAAAAAGTAAGACCATGCTACAAAACTACCTAGCAATGTATTTTGCAATATTAAATATTGAAGCTTTGGAGTGTTTCAGTGAATTCATAATTATGAAAATGCAATACAAATAACATAACACATGGAAGCTTAACATGAACCAAACCATTAACTTCTTACTCATTCAATTTGCCACATATCTAAGTGGAAATGGTAATAATACCTCTAGATTTTTCAACCAATCAAGAGTGCAAAAAAGGTTGAAACCACTAAGTTATTGTTACATGCTAATATTTTAGAAAATTATAAAGTATGTAAAAATTTTAAGTTATACAGTGCAATGCCAGAGCTTATGTAGACTAAAATATCACTCATTAAATAATAAAAGAAAAATAAATTCAAACAGTCTTTTACAAGAGGCACAATAAAATAAAAACACACATTTCATGCGCAAAATACAGTAACTCTAAGTAATGTGTACTAATTCTGTATTTAGTATAATCTATACTTGCATTTTACTTGAGAATTTGTTTACAGTTTTTTGTGCCTACACTCAGTAAAGAAGACTATATAAAAAAAATATTGCATTGTATTGTATTCCACAAACAAAGAGAAGCCAAAAAAATTTCATGTTGATGAGTAAAACAAAAAAGTATCAAGAATAAATAGACAGGAATTAAAAGTGCAGCACAATGTCTATGAGTAAAGTAAAATAGAATATTATACTTAATGTACTGTACCATTATCAAAGACAGTTAATCTAATTCAAGGTCATAGGAAGCCTGAACCTATCCCAGTATCACATAAAATTCCTGAACAAAATGGTGCTGTGTCACAGGGCCCATTTACACACATACCCATATTCACACTTACATACGGCCAACTTACCATAGCCTATCTACGTAGCATGTATGACTTGTGAGTCAAGAACCTGGAGAAAACCATGTGTAGACATTAGAAAAACAGCAAATTCGACACTACTCAATAAAGCAGTAACATTCAACAGACTATGGGGGCAGTATATAAATGCAGGATGCCATATCCATGAAGTAGCAGCCTAACAGTGCCACCCATATTATATTTAAATACAATTGAAATACAAATATTAAAAAAAAAAACTTTTGCTGAAGTATAAAGTTATTAACAATAAATAACTTAAATAAAGGGTATTACATCCAACATTTAGCAAAAAAATTCTCTAATTTAGAAAAACATCCTCTAATCAACTCACCTAACCTTTATTATACATTAAATATTAAAATTCCATTCTCAAACCTGTTTAACTCAACTTAGGGGTATGTTGGGGCTAGAGCCTATTTCAATGAAGGAAACAGCCCTGGAATCACCATTTATTCTAACCTTGATGTGTTTTAGGATCAAACAGAGAGAATATTCCTAAACAGAAAGAACAGCAAATTCTTAACTGGAAGTGAATTTATTTCAAGTCAACTTGGAAAGTCTTCATTAACTGGAAAACTACTTATAAAAAATATTAAGTTTAAAGTTCTACAAAAACTAGAAAGGATGTCAAATATATACAAGATGTGAGAAACTGAGAAAGAAACAGATTTAGGTGTTTATGTTGATGCAATGTTTTCCTTCTCCAGACTCTGTGACAAATCTGAGTCTACAGATTTTGGAAATGTATAATGATTTTTTTTTTTTTACATTTTTGCAAATGTCATCATGGCTGAACTTTTAGTCAAAGCATGAGATTAAGTTACTGGACTGTTATCCTGGTTAATATCCTTGAGATAGCTGTAAAAGAGATGTTTAGGGATGAATGGAAAGAAATCAGCCAAAGGTAAGAGGCAGACAACTGAATGAGTAAGTGAAAGGGTAGGAAAGAGAAAGAGATGTTTAGTAGCTACTGTATTTTGGCTGTGAACACTCAGCCTCTGACTGAATTAAACTAGTACTGAGCAGACCTTTCTATTTATGAGGCAAGCTGCTGCTTAGAATCTCTATTGATCCGTGCCAGATGTATCCAAGTAGTAAAGCAGGCACTTTGGAGGTGCAGCCTTCTTCCAGTCTGAGTCAGATTATACTGTAACTGTAGCTCCGGCCACCTGAAACTCCAAAGACACCTGCAGCAGTACCAGTCTGTATCAAATGGATCTAATTCTGAATGTAAGCCTTGTTTTTTTCTTTTTTGAGAGTGCTTCTGTGTGTTGTGTTTTGTAATAAGTACAGTTTAACTGATCACACAGACATTGCCTTTACCTGTAAAAATGTTCATTAAACTTAAATATGGTAGAAAGGGTACACAGATTGAATAACTAAGACAAACATGGGGCCAGACATGATTCTCAAATGAGAATACATCTGGGGGCAACCCATTAAAAGCTATGTAGTGAATAGTGGTAAAATCCTGCACTGCAAAAGCTACAGCCACAAGGCTTCTTTCTAACACACCTGCCCCAAATTTCTCCAGTCTGTTCATTTTAAACTGCTGCCAGGTTTTTAGGGAGAGAGCAAAAGATATTGAATAAAAGACTCGATGCTGACAGAAAATAAAAAGCTAAAATTGCTGTTACCCATTCAGGAGCTCAGTATCTCAAAGTAAGTGAAACTTAGCAATTGATTTGAATGTTGTAATGAGTGCAGTGACAGTGGAGTCAGACAGACAGATAGACACACACACACTCATACACACAGATCAGTGAAGTTACTGGGCTACACGTGTTTGAGAAGTGCCTCTGCCTGCTACAGTCTCCTTCTGTCATTTTAACTATTGCATCACTATATGCCATAACAACAGCAAACAGAGTGTAGATCAGCATTGTGGTCTATTGGTATACCATGCATTAAAATGCTGCGGCTATTTTGTCATGGCATGTTTGCAGTTCTAATTTGACAGAAATGTTACATTTCTTTAGTTATTCATTCAGACATGCACTAAGAAGGTGGATGTTGTGAAGTCTCATCTTCGCATCTTCTGGTGTTGTTAGGCTGAGTTGTTGATTCAGGTGTTTTGAATACTGAAATCTGCATCTCCTTTGGCTCTTTGTTAGCACCTCTCTTATCGGCAGTACTTTTGACGGAGTGTGACACACCATTTACTTCAAATGCGGATTTTGCAGTTCATATTTTTATGAATATAGCTGCCAGTTCTTTCAAGCATACATTGATTCCTACAGTATTGTCGTAATGATAACCTACAGAGAGCACACACAGCAAACTGTGACAACATATTATTTATGTTTACCATTCATCCATTGATGCCGTTGAATGACAATGTATAATCTGATGTTACAGAAAGGTTTTTCCCTTACATCAGCTTATGTTTATTTTTACAATATGCAATGTGCTCTCTACACATGTGACACATGTTTATATGTCTTATAGATTTTTAGGAGACTTTAACTATAGATGGTTGTTAAAATAGGTTTTCTCTCTGTCAGACCAGGTTAACAAGAGCATGTCTGATCTTTGCAGTTCAAAATCACCATCCCCTTTGAGCACCACCTTCATGAGGTGTTGGATTGGTTTAGAAATGTGAAGCTCATTGAGCTGTCTAATTGTTCTCACTCAGTTTTAAGTAAAATTCACTCATGGTTCTCTCCAGACATATATATTATACATCTGGTGTCAGTGAGACTACATTTGAAATTGTTTAGGTAATTCGTTTACATCTAATTTGGCTTTGGTCTGTCTATGGTTTACTGTGATTACTGGGCATACAAACTCAGCTGCACGAACAACAGCAACAGTGGTATGGTCTAATGGAGTTAGCACAGGGATTTAGGCAATCTAATGTTACTTCTTCAACACCCGGATAACAAACTTAAATCTAGAACCACTACTCAGTACTCAACAGCACTGTTGATGCCAGTAAAGCGTCCATCACTAGTGGTTCCAGATCACAGAACATTAATAATCCTTGCTGTGTAAAAACAGCACTAAAACAATCATGGCTTCTTGGAAGCAATTTATTTAAAGTTAGGGCTTAATTATTTTGTTGATGCCGGCTCTCCACCTTATTGCTGCAGACTGTAATAATGTCTGTTTCCAATAATGTGAAGTGTTAAAGAAATAATTTTCAGTCCATGTGCACCAAAGTAAAAACTGAAATGTTATTTAATCTTGTGTGTCTTCTTACCAGGATTATATAGCTTATGGTGGGCTGCTGCTTCCCTTTAATTGACAATAAGTAATTTGATGTGCAAATCAAAACAAAGCCTTTAAAAAATATGAAGATGATTTTTGGGCACAGACTGTTTCTTTTTATGAAGAGTCCAACCTAAAAAGTTGACTGAGTATTTTTAATGAGTGTAATGGAAACAAACACCTTTAGCAAATGTGTCCATAGCCGCAGAATTCAGTAGGATTTTGTCTGACTGTAAGTGGCCCAATGTGGTTCTCAGGATATTTTAGTACATCTAATTGTTACTTGTGTTATTGATATTAAAATGTAAATTATATTTGATATGCTCCTACACTTGAAAATAAATTTAAATCTTAAAACCAGAACTGTGCAATATCTATATTATAGAACAAATTTAATTGATTTATATTGTAAGGAATTCTAAATTTATTTTTATTTTTATAATTTATTTATTTTTATAATTTATTACTGGTGTATGAAGACATAAGATTTTAAATATAGTATTTAGCTATAGGACAAGTAACACTTTATGTTTTGCAATAAAACATACACTTTTACATTTAAAAACCCAACATGAAACAAGTAAATTACAGGTTTACCAAAGAGTACGGACTGATAATGCTCAAGGGTGAAAGAGAACTTTTTAATTGACCACTTTTATTGTATATATTTTATATAATTAATACATTAACATGAAAACAACTTTTGTGTAGTACTTAGAACAGTGGCTTATTTGTCAAAATTAAGCTGGTATGTTAAATTACTCCCAAGTGCCACTGATTTTTTATTTTTATGATAAGCAAGACAGCATAACACTATTGTATGCTTTAGAGATTGTTTCAGGGTTTTGTTCTGAGTAATTTTTAAGGACTGTTCATATCATTTGAGCACCTAGATAACCTCTGGTAGTTAAAGTAGTTGTGGTCCTTTATAATAAGCAGAAAAAAGTCTTAAACTCTAAAGTGAATTGCACTGTAACTCAGGACAGTAGCAACTTGCTAAGGAAAGATGTTGAACTTGTTGAAATATGTACTAACCCAACAATAATGGCCAAAAGAAGTACATAAAAAAATTAATAAGATTATCTAAACAATTGCATTAAATGGTTTCAGTAGATGAATACCTTGATAAACAGCTTAAAAATAACAGTTAAACTTTCTAACTAATGTTTAGCCTATGCTAGGTTCACTACTCCTGAAGATGTACTGAACCTTGTTAAGTACAGTTTATTATCCTTGGAAGAAAATTGCCTGTCTCTTACCTTTTGTCAGAAAACAAATCTTTTCCAGTAGATTAAAATGTGTGTGCTTTTGAATCCATTACTACTATAATTCATCTCCCTTTCAAATACATGCAGGTTCACTGTTACTTCAAAATTCACAATACAGAGCATGGATTCTCATTTTCATCTATGATAAAATTTAGTTTGGTGCCGTGTGTCGTTTAGTGATAAGTGCCATTGAAAATGACTGTGAGAATTTAATATGCAAGATAAAAAAAAGACAAATGAGTTATAGATATGCCTATAATATGGACGGCATGGATAATTTTGTTCTGAGCGCTTCATGCGTGGCATAAACAATTTGCGCTGTTTACTTCTGAAATTTGAAAGAGACATTTTCTTTTGTTTTATTACCATTGCTGTCTTAATTGAAAAGAGCACCATTTCCACCTGATATTTAGTAAGTAGGTTAAAGCTCTCATTTTTGTTACATTCCTGCTGCCAATCTGCAACCCAAAGCTTATAAAGGCAACAGCGATTTGTGCATAAAATGGTTGTTTGCCACTGCATGTCAGAGGGTGCTATTTTCTGGGGTATTCTGTTTTTTGGCATTAATATTGGGAAACCACTGACACAATATGTATTCAGGATTGTTACATTTTACGTTGAGCATAAGGGGGTGTAAACCCCAGCATTGCAGCTGTGGTGGCCCCGGTTTTTATAAGGCTGCATACACTCCAGAGCTTCAGATCAGCATTATATATTTTAAGTTCAACCTCTGTAAGCTTTTGTGGATTTCTTCTCTAAGTGCATCATCTATGTTTTCTGGTTGAGAATTGAGAGAGATTAGCTATTACCTAAAAGAAATAATGCTTAATGGGCTGAAAGGTCTCCATTTGTTTCTCAGATTTATTATGTTCTTATAGTTGTGACTCTTTTTGCTTCTGTTTTGGTTCATTATTGTTGAATTCAGCTTTTTCTCCTGGTATTCTCTGTGCACCAGCTCAAACAACAACATTTTCATACAAAGGATGTAGTTCATAGTGCAAGTAGGAGTATTTATAAGCAAGAAAAACAAATTAAACTTAGATAAAAATATAAATGAATAAATAACATACAAAAGATAAATAAATAATGCACACTTGCATAAGAAAGATATACAATTAAGTGAAGCAGGGTCATTAAATATAGAATTGTTAAATAAGTTTCTAAATGACAGCCCGATGATAAGGTCAGATGGCCAGTGTGGACATAAAAAATAAAAACACCAAACTGAAGTTAAGCTGGAGGAAAAAACAAAAAATCTGTAGGGCCAAAAAGACCACCTAGCCCCAACTGGACATTCTGCCTAACATAAATGTTCTTGAGTTATTCTTTTTTTTTAGGCTTTATCTTAGTGGATTTGATGCAGTGGTTCTCGTGACAAGTTGTGATATTTGCTTTCATTTACGAATTACTGACAGCTGCACAGGACTTTGATCAAGAGATGGTGGTGTAGAACACCATTACGGAAAAACCGTAAAAGAAAACTGAGAAAAGTAAAGATTAATAATGATTGCATGTTTGCTGATGATATTATGATCTGTAGCAAGAGTAGGGAGCATGTTGAGGAGACCCAGTAAAGGTAGAAATATGGTCTGGAGAGTAGAGGAATGAAGGTCAGTAGGAACAAGACAGAATACATGTGTGTGAATGAGAGGGAGGTCAGTGGAATGGTGAGGATGCAGGGAGTAGAGCTGGCGAAGGTGGGTGAGTTAAAATATTTGGGATCAACAGTACAGAGTAACAGGGGTTGTGTAAGAGAGGTGAAAAAGAGAGTGCAAGCAGGGTGGAATGGGTGGAGAAGAGTGTCAGGAGTAATTTCTGACAGACGGATATCAGCAAGAGTCAAAGGGAAGGTCTACAGGACGGTAGTGAGACCAGCTATGTTATATGGGTTGGAGACGGTGGCACTGACCAGAAAGGAGACAGAGCTGAAGGCAGCAGAGTTAAAGATGCTAAGATTTGTGTTGGGTGTGATGAGGATGGACAGAATTAGGAATGAGTACATTAGAGGGTCAACTCAGGTTGGAAGGTTGGGAGCCAAAGTCGGAGAGGCGAGATTGCATTGGTTTGGACATGTGCAGAGGAGAGATGCTGGGTACATTGGGAAAAGGATGTCAAAAATAGAGCTGCTAGGCAAGAGAAAAAGAGGAAGGCCTAAGAGAAGGTTTATGGATGTGGTGAGAGAGGACATGCAGGTGATAAATGTAACAGAGCAAGATGCAGAGGACAGGAAATTTTGGAAAAAGATGATCTGCTGTGACCACCCATAACGGGAGCAGCCAAAAGAAGAAGATTCACTGAGGAGAATGATAATTCTATGCATATCTATAAGATCAGATCTAAATTGAAGCTACAAAAAAGCAAAACTAAAAAAGTTTTTAACAGTTTTTGTTTAATTTTGTAAGGTATTAGCCTGGTGTGCTTTTATTTGTTATTGTATTCCAAATTTTTGGTGCATAATAGCAAAATGTGCCTCGCCACTTCTTTTAATCTTGGCAATTGAAATAAAAAAATACAAGATCTGAGGTTACGAATTGGAATATAGGGTGACAGGCACTCCAAGATGTAGGAAGGAGCAAGATTATTTAACACTAAAATTATGAAAGCTTACAAAAAAACTTGTAAATACAGCCCACCTTAAATCCGCTCACACCTCTCCATCGGCATCTTTCGTCTTGTGAATATGTCGATAAGCCCAAGCAGCAAGCAGCCTGCTATCCCATCCTTCCACCACCACAGAAATGGCAAAAACCTCTCCCAGCTCAAACCTTGTTTATCAGGGAGTTAGGTACCTAGAGCTGTATAGGCTAAAAAATATATACTGTAGTTATTTGGAACACATGCATTTCATGTGTGTTCCGTGTCTACAAAGATCTATGTACAGTAAGTGTAGGATGACAGGAAATGCAAGAAATGACGAACAACTACCTAAAAGACGAACTTTTTCCATGTTTTAGTACTAAAACAAAATTTTGACATGAAGTGTAAAATGTGTGAAGACTGAAGTCCAGATATCAAATTAGCACTTTCACAAAAGGTACAAATATAACAGAACAAGTGTGCTTTTATTCAAGACTATAACTGAAGAAAAAGAAATCTGGTTAGTGTGGCTTGTTGTTGACTTCTTTGGTAGTACAGTGGTAAGAACTGCTGACTTCGACTGAAAAGGTTGCGGGTTCGAGCCTTCATATGTCCCAAAATAAACATTTTGAGTAGTGAGCTGCTCTTATTGTTACTATTATATAATAAAAACATACATTTGACTTGAGTCTGTAACAGATGGTGTAAATGTATGGTACTTGTGAATGTTAGCATTTTTTTTCAGTTTTATTCTCTCGATCGTGCTCACATTTGCCCCGATCTGAAACTGTTAATTTTCAAATAAAGACGTGCTGTAACAGAGGTGACCTCAGATGAGGATAAGGGTTCTACATCGGAGAAAGAGAACAGAAGCACCCCCCCCCCCCACCCAAGAAACGTCCACTCACATATAAGAGCAATGCAGCTGCACCAGGCGTAAAGGCAAAAGATGTCACCGTTTCGATGCAGCAAGAGGTCGTGTGTCATCCTAATCAATAACGAATGTTATTTACCTTGATTTATTTAATTATCTTTCTTCTGCAGAGCTTGCCCTGTTTGGGACAATCTGGACCCACTGGAGGTAGTAGAATAGAAGCAGATCTATCTATCTATCTATCTATCTATCTATCTATCTATCTATCTATCTATCTAATATTCCAAAAAACCTACATTCATTATACCTGTAATGTTACAGGACTGAATCGCAGGGTAAAATAGAAAATACTCTTTATTTTACTTTAGCTCTGTGAAGACAGATTTGGGTTTTCTGAAACAAAACTGGAATGAATGAAAGAAATCTGATTATTAGAAAATAAACACTGTCCAGTAATTAATATTTTGGTAGCACTTACAGATTTTACAAAATTTTATCAAAGACTAAATGGCCTCAGGTGACATTGGGAAGCTTTCTAATTATATTATGAAATAATGACATGAGTTCAGTTATCAGCAACCATCTGTACAAAGCACGGTATAATTAATTTACAAAATTGTACATTGCACACACCTATCAGGACTATACTAACCAAAATATATGCAGGACAACACATGAATTTTGAAAAATATCATCTTACTTACTAGGTCAAATATTTTGGGAATGCCATAAGCTTAACTCATATTAGGGATTAAAATCTTTTCTTATTTGCTGGACAGTTTTGGACAGTATTCCAAATAACACCAGTTGAAGAAATATTCTTTCACAAAAAACAACCCCTGATATCTATACTAATAAAAGGCAAAGCCCTCACTGACTGGCTGACTGACTGACTCACTCACTCACTCATCACTAATTCTCCAACTTCCCGTGTAGGTGGAAGGTTGAAATTTGGCAGGCTCATTCTTTACAGCTTACTTACAAAAGTTAGGCAGGTTTCATTTTGAAATTCTACGCGTAACGGTCATAACTGGAACCTACTTTCGTCCATATACTGTATATGGCCATAGCCTGCAGCTCGGTCGCCATGAGAGGCGGAGTTGCATCTCGCATCATCACGCTTCCCACGTAATTGAGTGCCTGCCTATATAAGGTAAATATTCACGGGTGAAGGACTGTGCTTAGCATATTCATAAGTGCAGCTACTGCGGAAACCCTCCCTCAGCGAAAGTGCGAGAGAAACTTTTAAGTGTCAGGTCTGAGCTAAAATTAAATAAAGCCATGGACATCGCAAGATCGCACGAGATATTCGCTAGATACAAGTTTAATGAGAAGACGCAGGGTATAAAGCCTTGATGCTAAAGACCTGGCGAAGTCATGGATAACATGGAAGGACGAGTTCACAGAATTTATACACAGAACTTGCAATGCCGGAGGCAGAGGAAAACAGATTATTCCATTATTTTATTGGAGAGAGCGGCAGAGAATTGTGTCAGGCGCTCACCGGTGATGTAAGACCTGATGAGTTAACCATGAGCTTGAGTGGTGGGCCATCAGGGCCTGAAAGGCCTTCTCTGCTGGCCTAAAAAAATATCTGAATCACAAACTGATGTTAATTATATTTTGTCCATGAATACTTATTAAATAATTCCAATTAGTTTGTCCGCTTCCTTTCATAGCTTTTCCAATGGTTGTGCTGCTTCCAGACATGTATTTTCGTATTAAAGCATTTAACCAATCACATTTCAGCCATCATTTGTTGCCAGGCTGAGAGGCCTTCACAATCCGTTCTGCAGGCCCTCTAACACAGATTAAATGTTGATTAAACTATTGCTTCAACCAATCAGATTTTGAGTTGGTGTCAGTAGGGCCCTCTAGCAGGCGTACGGCAACGTCACCGTATTCAGACCCATTGATTGGATAGAAGCCGATATGAGGAACTCTACGAGGCCACTGAACGTACCGCAGGCGCTCCGAGCGCAAGATCTTCACGCGCACTACCGCCAACTCCATGCCAGGATTCTGGACAATATTATTTGCCAGACACAGACCAGATTTCAAGACCACGAAAAACTGATGTTTGTCACGCTCCTCGACCCCCAGAAGTTTTGGGAATACAAGAAAAAATTCCCGCATGCAGCCTTCTCCAGTTTAGCACAGAGCCACGGAGCAGTTTTTGATCTGTCTCGGCTAAAAACAGAACTGACTGTAATGTATGCCATGGATGATTTTGCAGGAAAATCTCCCATTGATCTCCTTGACTTCCTTCATCAGAAAAATCTGAATGAGAGCATGGGGCAGCTGTACACATTGGTATATTTGGCGGTGACCATTCCCGTGTCCACTGCTTCTGTTGAGCGGACATTTTCAGCCCTAAAGCGAATTAAAACTTATGCCAGAAATACAACAGGGCAGGTTTGACTTTCAGCATTAGCTTCAATGGCGATAGAAAGGGACTTTTTGATGGAACTGAAGTGCACGGATAATCTGTACGACAGGGTAATTGAACTGTTTTTGAGGAAAGAGAGGAGGATGGATTTTGTTTACAAATAATCTGAATTTTTGGTGAGTAAAATGTTGCGATTTTCCTAAATAATATTGCAGGTTTATGAGATATTATTGATGTTTTTTATGTGTGTCGCGGCTGTAGCTGCAGTAGAAAGGAACTTGTTCACCCCTGGTTTGTCTATTCAATAAAGGCATTTATTGTGGCTACAGGAGTTATCTATCTGCGATGCAGCGGCTCTTTATACTGTATTTCTGCATATTAAGATGTTTTTATAACCATAAATTAGTTTTTGAGGGGCGGGTTGTTTCAGACGGAGCACTACTGAAGGCCTAGGTGTGAAACGCACAGTCCGCCACCGGACCAGATGATACATAAATATGATGAACATTACAACCCGAAAATAAACGAAACTGTAGAGAGGTTCAGATTATACTTCTCCCAGTGCGTCTCTCTAAATCCTCCGTGCGGGAACATTATCATAAGGCTTAACAATCTTATTGTTACACCTTCTACGTGCACCAAACGGTCCTTATTACGAAGTCTTCCTTGCTTTACCGCTGGCTGTTTCTTTCCATTCACCTTCCTAGCTCTTTATTTAAACAGTTTTCCTTCTCACTTTTCAGCTCCTTCGCTGTCTTCTCCCTTTTCATTCAAAATACGCACCTCCTTGCCTTTATTTTCGTTCATTATAAAGGCATGAATTTCAATTTTTTTTCAGTCAACACTACAACACGCTTGGGGTAAGTAACATACAAAAAATATCATTTTTGGGTGGAGTATTCCTTTAAATATAACAGTTTTAATAGATGTAATAGATCACAGTAAGTTCCATTGATTTTGTACTGCATCAGCTTAATTTGTTATAGAGCATTTAAAATTTTGTATACTATATATGTATATATTTGCAGCCAATAAGAATGATTTTATTTTGTTTTCTAGCTGTCCTCCTAGAGGAAGTATTTTAGATCGGCCCAGTGCTACAGATGTCAAATGAAGCACCTTATTTTATCCATTATTTATATGATTTTTCTTAAGTGGAATTGTTGGTCCAAAGCGAATAGTGAGTAATGACCCAATTTGCTTCAAATGAATGTGCCTTTTTGCTATTTTTGATTATAGCTCTTCACCTTTCATAGCATTGCCACTTTGTTCACAGTAAATAAGACCATTATGAGCTTTGAATCAAATAAATACCATCCTTGCTTCCCTAAAGAATAACAAATCCACTCTTTGAAGTACTGAAATTGTTCTTTTAACAGGCATGTTATTTATTTTTTACTTGAAATGATAAAAATTTAACCAGGAAAAAAAGTAAGCCACCACTGCATATGATCACACGCTGGCAGCTGCCTTTTACAGAAGGTTTTTCTGTCTCTCACTCTCTCTTCTTTTTATGCAACAGCTTTCTTTTCTTATGATTATTAACCAATTTATTTATTTTTAATATTAATATTAAGAAGTGGGTCTCTGGCTTGTTACTACCACAGGCCTTGTGATCACCACTGCCTGTTATACCTCATCACAAGAGCAGCTTGTCCGAAGATGGAAAAAATATGGAGCAAGGATAAAAGTAGGGTGGAAAGTACTCAGAATTCACTTTTCTTTATAAATGTGGAATGTTCGATTGCTTTTAAATAAGTTGGATGAATGTTTACATGTCATGGCACGTCATAGTGAGTTCAGGTACTGTGGCATTTGTTTGTTGCAGAGAACCGGCTCAAACTTCATATTTCTGATCCTGTTTTAATGCCGGACAGTTTTCAGCTGATACATTCAGACAGAGTTGAAAAGGCACAACAGGGTTTGGAAATGAGTTGTCCAATCATTAAAATACTGACAGAATTTGTCAAATTTACTACTTAGGGAGATAAAGTACATCATTCATATTAATGTTTATTAACTCATAAACAGAAATGATTCACTCTGTAGTAACATTCTAATGGATGGTTCATTTTGATCCCAGAATGCTGTTGACTTAACCTGGGGGACATCACAACAAACAAACATCAATTAGCGTGTTGGATTTGTGGAAACAACAAAATGGACTCACTCTGTTCGAATGTCACTCCCTTTAAATGTGCAGTGCAACTGAGCAGATCTGACCATGTGTTACTCCCAGCCACAAGCCTGTGATTGACAGCAGCAGCTCTCTTATTCAAGCCAGAATTTGTTATGTTTGTTTGGGGGGGTGTTGTT
>JANRMT010028174.1:100346257-100418851 GCA_026402145.1 Polypterus bichir lapradei
ATTATACAGTATAAGATAAATAGGACAAAACATGTGTTGTGTACTATTTGTATTATTGGCTGGTACTATTTAACATGTCTACGATCTACTTATCACAATCTGATATTCGGGTGGTTACCTGGTCGGTGACATCTGCCACATCCTCTCAGTTGTGAGAAGTAGATCGTAGACATGTTAAATAGTACCAGCCAATAATACAAATAGTACACAACACATGTTTTGTCCTATTTATCTTATACTGTATAATCAGTTAACGGGTTACTAGTGTAATGTTCAGAAAATTCTTCTTTGAATTCCATGGAATTTTTGGCATGAACATTGTGGTGGGGCCATACCAGAACTGTCCTTTAGTTATGCAAACTTATGTGCACTGACTCAAAAGAAATCTAGAATAGCGCAGGACAGAACAGAGCTAGAACCACCTGCTGGAAACAATTTCACATAAGACCAGTATTTTTCTAGATAAGAAATTTTAAGACAAAGTTGAAGGCTTTACATTACATACATTAAACAATTCAATAATTACTCAGGGAAATGTATATCTTATTATGCACAACATCTGGTGGGGCTATGCCAAATTGGCACTTAACTCAAAAATGCCATTGATTAAATTGTTTTCCTATCTTTGTGTTGCTGGTGTCGGTTTGCATACGTTTTTCTGTTTTTATTGGTAAACTATCTTGCTGGCACTGCTTCTGTACAATAGAAGCTATGGAGCACGGAACATCTTCGGAAAACAAAAGCTTAAAAAATTACTGATGAATTGTCAAATGTTTCGGTTTACAAAAACATGCCTTCCAATTTGTGTTTGTCACAACATAAAGGATCTGGAAGTAATCATTTTCATGTGAAATTCCTGCTACTATTTTTCTCATGGTAAGTATATGTTTTCTATTCATTTCTATGAGTTGGATATGGAAACTATTTCCATAAAATACATAAATAAAAGCAAAACCAACAATGTGCCATGAAAAATTTACTGTGATTTGGCCTTTGTGGAGGAAACCATAGATGGTCTTCTTTGAAAACGTCTGAATCTTATAACTCTTAATTTTAGAACACAATTTTGCATGGCAAAGAGATACATGTTTGTGAAAAAATAAGTTTGACCGAATGTATCCTTTAAGAAAGAGTCACATATTTAAGGGCATCTAAACTTTTTAAAATAAAGGAAAAACTTCATTGAGAGATCAGTTTCGAAAAGACAGAAACACTTTTGAAATATTTTTAGGTTTTGAGCATACTATCATTTATAAGAGTTTTGCTTTGCCCTTAGAACAAGTATGCTAAACTCTGATCTTTAGTGTTCTGACCCTGGCTCCAATCTGACAACTTGTCTTAGTTTACTCTTTATTATAAAGGAGACCTAACGTGTGCATCTTTCAACCTGCCTCCTTCTTTGACTTTGACTTCTTTGATTTTGTATAGAAAACCAGCCTGTGACTGTTGGTATGTTTTCCCTTTGGTAAATTGTAACAGTCTTGTGTTTTCTACCAGCCATCCACAGTTGCATTTTCAGATATTTTGAATCTCACAGTCAGATGCTGTTATGTCTTCTGATTCTAATACTGGTGTTTCCCAGTTTGATACAACTTGTGTTTCTCTTGTGTATCTCTGTTTTCAACCCATTCTTTTCCCAAAGCTGAGCTCTGGTTGTTTTCTTTTGAACGATAATTCCAAGTATAGATGGCAATGACGCTGGCTTTGCTTCCAATTGTTATTTTCTTTATAGATTTATTTTCCATCTTTAGGTATTTGAAAGCTGAAAGGTAACACCAACATCATCTAAGGTTAAAAGATGTTTTTCTTTACTATTTGCCTAGCTTGATTGTTATAGTCATCTTAATTTTATGAACACAAAAACTGTAACTCGTCATTTTCTTTAAGATTATAGATTTACATTGAAGATGGTTTGATTAGTTGTGGGAGTACTCAAGACATCTGTCACAACATACCATTACTACTTCACCGTAGGCATCCACAAATAATGTTCTTTAATACGTTTACCCAGTCCTTCAAAAACTGCAATATGTGAGTTATATAATGGAAAAGTATAAAACTCTAAAAAGGATGGAAGCAGACAGATTCACTTCCACAACTGAGAAAAACAGACTCTCCATAACATTTTGGTGTACAGAACAATTGATAAATACCAGAGAAGGAAACACCACCTATTTAAATTAACTGAATATACAGGGAGATAACATAACTCTCACGAGGATAAAGCAATCTGAACAAAACAATGTGCAATGTGCTCCTCAGTATATGGAGCTTCGAACAAGCCGGGATGCCCCTGCGTCGGAGCGATGAGGTAGATGCTGGATAGCTGTCATGATGTTTAACCTCCGTTTGCAACTTCTGGGTGCATACCACCCATACCGTTTGACTCAGTCACTCGACTTCTCATCAGGATGGTGGTCTAAAGTATTGAGCAGATTGTCTTCATGGTACAAACCTATTGGGTCACTAATTCATTTAAGTGATATCAGAATCAACTGGTTGATCATGAGTTAACAGAAGGTTACTTCCACTAAGGCAGAGCAACATGTCACACATTGACAAAGAGCATGGCAGAGACTGAGTCCTTCTTCGGCAACAGGGTAATTTCAAAGGGACTTTGGCCACCACATTGCCGGATCTGACACCACCAGGCGTCTTTCTTTAGGGTATGCTCAAAGGAAAAGTGCATCGGAACAAGCCTCGCACTGTTGAAGATTTGAAGGAAAATATCGAATGTGAAATTGCTGCTGTTCCCCCCGAGATGCTTGCCGATATGTTCAGGAACGTGGAGTGCCTGGTCGAAATGTGTCTGACAGAAAATGGAAACCACTTCCAGCATCGCATGTAATGCAATCAATTACACATACGTCAAGGTTTATAGTGTATTTTTTCGGTTCAGATTTCTACTGAATATTCGGGGCCTCTTTCGAGTGAATCTCCCTGTATATTAAATGTGTTGGCTAATATTAATGGAAGCAAAATGTGTCATTTTTTCTTGTTTGCATTTACAGTGAAGAATATGGGTCTGCATTTACGAACAGAGAAAATGAAAAGTACCCATTGTTTTAATTTTCAGTCCTATATGGATTGCTGTGGAAAGTCATTTGTACCAATTTTCACGTCAAGGGTATTTTTTCAGAATCATTGTATATTATATATACATTAATTTTCCACATGAAACTGTGATCTAAAGTGAAGCATTTTTTTATAAATTAAAAAAAAATCTTAGTGTGTTCTTGCCTTTTAAAATACAAGTGAAAAGGTCTGGGGAACATTCATGAAAACAGAAAAAAAAACTTTAAAATTACTGAATTCACTGCAAAAAATGCAAATGTAAGAACTAGGGGAAAAGTTGCTTGTATTTAGCAAAAGAATCTTCCAGTAGAGTAAACAAAATTTACTTGACCCTATTTCTTAAAATAAGCTAAATAATATTAAATACAAGTTTCTTGGAAAGTCAATAAATCTTACAATAAAAAAAGATTTAATGGCTACATATAAAAACTTTTCAATTGTGTAAATTTCATTTTTTGCAGTTTACATCCATTTTGCAGGCCAAGTGTTACTGAGTGTGGATTAACCTCTTGAGGTTGCACACATATTGCAAAACAGTATGTCTATGTTGGTTTAGGAAGGAAAGAAGACAGGAGCAGCAAAGCATTTTTGTGAGATCCAGCCATTTAATAAGGAGACCAGCTGTGTGCTTCACCTTGCTGATTGTCTATCTCCACAGCCCAAGTGATGTGATTTCACTATGAAAAGTGCTTCTCCAAGCACTGCTACTGATGTTGTGCTATAAAATTTAGTTATTGGTTTGTAGTACTTCAGTCTGATTCATTGCGGTTTGGCTCTGTTAACGTATGTGCACGACCCACCACAATGCTGAGTGTTGATTGGCACAACAAACTCAGTATCAACATGCAGATGGTCTTGGCTTTCAGAAATCTTACGACTTTAATACAAAATGCAATGCAGTGAAATTAGTTCAGTTCATATTTATTGTTATGCGCACACTTCACCATTACACACCCTGCAGCCACTCAGCATAAGCCTCAATCGATAGGTTATGTAAAATAACAACAAAGAATGTTATAAACAAGAACATGCAAGATTTTTTTTTAATTTACAAAAACTGCTTCAAATTAGAACACAATTGCATGAGCCAAATTAATATACACCATGACTGCGAAAAAATAACTTTGACTTGAGAAATATCATACTTATCCTTTAACACATAGAAGGCTATTTATACTCTTGGACACCACCAGACATTTAACAATTCAATAAAAGGTTTCAAGCATTTATCGTTGTAAAATGGGTTTACATGTTCTTAGTCAACAACTGAAACATAAGAAAATCATGTAGACACTACAAAAACATTTTAGTTTAAGTCTTACATGTTCACTATAATAACCATGTCATGTGACTGGTAAGATCACCACGAAAAATGAGAGGAAGTCTACGACAAATTCTCCAGAAGAGGGAGACAAAACCATCAACATTAACATGATGTGATGAGAACATCATGAGTACAAATGTTGTATGTTTAAATGGAATTTTTATACATTTTAATGTAAACTTGAAATTAAAATTTGAACCCTTTTTTCTCTGTTATTACAGTGTAAAGTTATAATTCTGTTATTACCTGTATGACTTCATTATATATATTTTGTTTCAATGTGCAGAGTTACAGTATGTAAACTTAGAATTTAGAACATTATATAAAATAGCAATAAAGAATATTCATCTATTGCATACTACTACATTGTAAAATCTGAAATATTACACGGTATAGTTATTATTTATTCATACAGATAATTATAAATTAATGACTACATAACTACAAAATTACAAGGTACAGCTAAACTAAGATCACCGACTTGTGTTCATTTAGTAGGTTTGAAATATTTTTCAAAAAGCCACAGTTTTCAAAATTTACTAAATTCTAACCATTAGTATGTCCCTGCCAGTGATATGATAAGGGATGAAATCTGTGAAAAATGAGCCTGAACTTCTTATTAGCTACTTGCCGTCATTTGTGAACATAGCCTTTGATGCAGTCATTCATGTCTGAATGAGGAAAACTGGTAAATAAAATAAAAAATGCAGCAAATTTCTTGCAAATTAAAATTAAGCTGGCACAGCATCTCTTATATACAGTAACTGAAAGATGTGAAAAGACACAGAATACATTATATTTCTATAAATAAAAAACAAGAACAGGAGTAACATTAATGAATGTAAAATCAACGAAAAGTAATTTTTTTAATTCAAATGAATGTGGGCTGTATTTGTAAAACTTTCTTAAAAGATCTACTCAGATTTACTGCTGTTTTCTTCTCCCATATTTTAACATACATTTTTTGTTGTTTTTTTGGACATTTTTATTCGGTGTACCCATGATGCCTTAAGAGTCCTCTTAATAATCATCTGGTTCAAGTGATACAGCACCTACTGCCTGATGAAAGCTACAAAGCAGGAACATTATATCTCCCATCATTTCTCTGTTTATTTCAGCTTGATAACAACCTTTACCATTTTTTTGTCACAACTCCATCAACAACACAATATTCTCCTTGTGTCTGGATGACTTTTCCCAGACCTCAAAGTCTGTGTTAATATTTCAAATAACAGATATACACATACAATAGATAAGTGAAAATTTTGTGCTCTTGTTTAATAATATGTGGGTTTTTATGATTGCTCTGTATTTTTCTGGCTTTCTTCTTTCTGTTGGAAAGATAATTTTGTTATGGTTTATGTTTGTCTGAAAGGACTTCCATGCATTGTGATGTGTAAAATTAAATCTTAAGAAAGGGGAAATCAATGTATAGTGCAGGTCAGCACCTTACCCATTCCTCTTAGGTGGTTCAAATATGGACAAGGCAGGAACGTCTACAATAAAAAGGTGAACTGACAGAAAAATAAGTAGCAGTCAATGCATGTTTCATATTGTAGCTGAATTTACGGAGGCAAATTGCATTATTTTCTGCTGCAATTCGACTCTAACACCTCAGAAACATCCATGTGGAATCTTCAGAAATTGTACAGGTTTATTTTTGGTAAAAATTGACATTAAATGATGGAGAACTATGCGTAAAGGAAATTCTGATATTAAAAATATTATATTGTTAAGTATTGTGAACATGTGAAATGTAACAGCATTAATAATTTTTACTATTACTGTGGATTCTACGGTAATTTCTACACCCAAAATTCATTAACAGCCAGTACAGCTTTTACTAATAACACTATCATTAAAGGTTCACTTTTGTGTTCTGCCCTAATGCCCATTTAACTTTCAGGTAGATCATAAAGGGTGACTTGACAGAGCATTGACTGCAAGCCTTCTTTACATTTCCTTTTATTGATTTTCACAGAAACATTAAAACTTTTTAAAGTTTTTAAAATGTAAAATTGTTGAGTTTGATAATATAAAATAAAGAAGTTTACAACTTCAGAAAATCCTGGCTATTACAAGAATAGCATATTAAATCAGCATTTACTGCTTACAGTAAGTCCCCATAAGTTTGCTCTAACTACAATACATTTGACTTTTTAATAGATACATTTTCCATCCTTCCATTCATTGAAACCATTTAATCCACTTGAATTCAAGAAGCACAGTCACAGATCAGGGACTGGTGAAGGTCATGCACATCCCCTCTCTCATTCATGCTAGGCCAGTTTAGAGTTACCAAATGACATGGTAGTTTGTCTGAGAGTTCCATATCTCGTGTGTTTCCTGATAAGCATTTTGAATGCACAATTGCAGATTTCTACCAGTGTCCTTGAGTACAAATAATAGGAATTTGGCACTGGATTGTGGCACATTGTTTTAGCTCCTAAATAACCACATATTAGCTGGGATTATAGAAAGAAGAAGGGTGTGATTAAATTGATGTTTTCAGTCTTTGTAACGACCACCTTTTATTTCATTCCTTTCAGCATAAAAAATATCTTATGTACTATTTAATTAGAATAACAATCATAAATGTTGAATATCTTAGTGTATTACACAAATAAATCAATATCATTAAATGCAATCCATACAATCTCAACATAAAATTGTGCTTAATCTAATTCAGGGCCAGGCTATTCCAGGAAAACTTGGCTCATGCCAGGAAATAGCCCTGTAAAGGGTACCATTCCATCATAATGGCCGGTCACACAGAGCTAATTTGGAACTGCCCATTGACCTAGACTGCACATCTTTGGGATGTGGTAGAAAAAGAAAAGATCTGGAGAAAAAACCAGGGAGACACAGGGAGAACATGCAAACTTCAAAGAAATAAAGACCAGGAATGTGATTTTAACCTAGAGCATTAGATTCAAATAACATTCCATTTCTGCATTGCTGCTCCATGGAATTTTGGATTTGTCCTTTAGATTCTGTTGCGGGCGGCACGGTGACGCAGTGGGTAGTGCAGCTGCCTCGCAGTTAGGAGACCCAGGTTTGCTTCCCGGGTCCTCCCTGCATGGAGTTTGCATGTTCTCCCCGTGTCTGCGTGGGTTTCCTCCGGGTACTCCGGTTTCCTCCCACAGTCTAAAGACTTGCAGGTTAGGTGCATTGGCGATTCTAAATTGTCTTTAGTGTGTGCTTGGTATGTGTGTGTGTGCGCACCCTGCACCCTGCCCGGGGTTTGTTTCCGGCAGGCCCGCCACCAGAAATATTTGGGCCCCAGATAACTGGATACGTGTGGGCCCCTCTGCCTTCCCCCGGGTCCCCACATGCCAAAACCTTCAAATACATATACAAAATGATCGAAATGTAGTTTATCCGACAGCGACAAAGCTGCATTTATGAATACCATACTTGATGATTTAAGCCTTCTTGCACATCAAAGTTTGATTACGAGAAGGAAAGCCAGTGCTAACGGAAGCTCGTAGCGGAACTGAAACAATACGTTAATAAGATAGGCCTATGTATTATCTAACGTCTGAACATTTTAATATATACTAACGGTTAGGGTTATCTACATGGTGTACAATCAGTATGGTAACTTGCTGTATCAAACTTCAAAGTTTTCAAAAAATCCGGGTGATCCAGAATCTTTAGTGATACACACAAAACCAACGCACACTCGTCACTGCTTTAAAAGCAACAATAAACACCCAAGCGAATGAATTATTAAACTACGGAGATGGACTTCTGCTACACCATACACGTCAACATCCACGATAGTGCACAACAATATCGGTGTTGTCTGAGACAGAACAGTGCCTGTGTGTGTGTGAAACGGAAGTATTCAATTACAGCAGCGAAGTCAATCCATTATCCACGTACCCTGTACAACAAACATACTACTCAACGTCAAGCTCAAGGATGTCGGCGTCGGCTCTCCTTTGTCTTTGAGAAGCGTGCCGCTGCCGGCCCCCTTTGACAAGCATGCTTCACATGACACGAGCACGATATCTACTTGCGTGGAGCTTGCGGCTATTAAAACACTCACTTGTATTGTTGTAAGCTAAATGGTTTAAGTTTTCTATTACATGTAACTTGAATAATTGTCCGAATATATATCTACACGCTGTAATAAACACAAGAAAACAGTTCAAGGTTTGGGGTTTTTAGCCCCGTATACTGCAACAAAAGTAACTAGTCAGTCGTTTCTTACAAAACACAAAAGACACTGAAAGGAGGGATGATGGACATTTTTTGGGGGCGGACCGGATATTGAAGTGAGGTATGCTGGGATAGGTGTGATGGATTCTGGGATTTGTGACGTCATCTTGGGTCATCGGAGGGAATATGTAGACCCGGAAGTGTGCTCTTCTCATAACAGTCCAGGCGTTTACGGCTTTGTCGCCTCGGTCCTTCTAAGGAAGGAAAGAAAGACACGTTAGTACACTGTCGTTGTCCCCCCCCGGGACTTTTCCAAAGCAAACTGGGTCGAGTAGCAGTTCTCCAAGCGCTCGTGCGTGACAATGCACAACATCGGCATAAAAAAAATCAAGCGTGAAGGGGCCCCCTTCCGTTACGGCCCCGGACCAGAGTCCTGTTTGTCCCCCCCTGGCGGCGGGCCTGTTTCCTGCCTTGCGCCCTGTGTTGGCTGGGATTGGCATAGTAGGCCCCGTGGCCCTGTAGTTAGGATATAGCTGGTTGGATAATGGATGAATGGATGAATTCTGTTGCTTCAGAGTATTCTGATCCTACCCCAAAACCACCTTTCTATTAATGTGTTTAAAATAATGGTGTTGTACCAAGAACACTGGTGCTGATTCTGCTGTTGTCTTCTACTATTTAATGGCAATCAATTCCTGTCACTAATGGTTGGTTTATATTTTGAGTGCACCTCAGAATGCTTACAGGTTTTTTCATTGGTTCTCTGTGATCCATTGTGTATTTGAGTGATCTTGTAAATTTCCTTTTTATGTTGAACTAGCAGAATACCCGCGCTTCGCAGCGGAGAAGTACTGTGTTAAAGAAGTTATGAAAAAGAAAAGGAAAAATTTAAAAAATAACATAACTTGATTGTTAATGTAATTGTTTTGTCATTGATATGAGTGTTGTTGTCATATCTATCTATATATATATATATATCTATATATATATATATAAATATATATATATATATATAGCAAAATACCCGCGCTTGGCAGTGGAAAAGTAAAAAGAAAAGGAAACATTTTAATAATAACGTAACATGATTGACAATGTAATTGTTTTGTCATTGTCATGAGTGTTGCTGGCATATATATATATATATACTAGCAAAATACCCGCGCTTCGCAGCGGCGAAGTACTGCATTAAAATTTTTATTAAGAAGAAAATTTTACCTTTTTAAACTGAGGGAAAATTTGCCAATAATTATTTGTTAAGGATCTCTTTGTATACCACGTTGTCAGTTCGGCCCTCCGGTTGTAACATGACCAAGCTGTGCGCTGAGCTTACTCTTGAGCATGCAACTTACAGTTGGCCATGTGAACAGTAATCTTGTCTCAAATCTCACAGCTTGGATTGCTGCTGTCATAATCAGTTTGAGGTTCATGGTTTGTTTCAATTACGACAGTATTTGCAGGACTTGTGTTGAAGTGACATTCGGCATCTGTCAAGCGTTGAAAGCTTACAACCGGTTTCGTCGATAACCTCACATCCAGCTTTTGAGAGTTTAAACATTCATAAACATCAAAGTGTCCACTACTGAAATCGTCACTTGTGAATGTAAGATGTTTAAGAGGCATTGGCGGATGTCGAAAGGTGTGAAATATTTGGCCATTTCGGTACACTTGAAAGCACCAACCGAACAATTCAGCGGCAGCCATCAACTCACATGCAGAACCATAGGTGAAGGGCTTAAGCATTTCACTCTTCTAGTGCTCCTGTGTAGTATAATTATCTCCTGTACCGTCATCAGTCCACACCTTTAACCTGTCCTAGTCATTCAATACATAAGACACAATGTTCTTCCGGATATCAAGAGTGAGCCTGATATGGCCGTGCAATATGTAACACAGAGAATGGAAAAGGTAGGTGCCATCTCCGAGCATGGAAACCACTCGGTAAGTGACAGTTCTTTGATCGATGGTGATTACCTCGATAGACATGGTAATGGGGGTTGGAATGATGAAGGAAATGGGTACCTGAGTAATGTAAAGTAAGTGTAAAATACCTATACAATAACTATAATTGTAATAAACAAACAATAAAACAGCGGAGAAGCCGTGGATTAAACAAAAATGCTGTAGATATCAGCAGGGAGACGTGAATCCCGTGGCGAAGCAAGGAAGGGAATGTAGAGACTGGAGCGACGGACGGCCTTATATAGGCAGGCAGCCAACAACGTGGGAGGCGTTGGGATGGGGGACCCAACGCCGCCTCACATGGTGACCGAGCTGCAGGCTATGGACGTATATATGTACGTAAGTAGTATTCAGTTAGCGTTGGGAACCTGTGTACCAAATTTCTTGAAGATGGGCCCATAAGTAACAAAGACTGTTGAAAAGTTCAATATGGCAGCCGACAGTGGCATCATACCACCGAAATAAGTACGTACATTGGTTTCGGTTAGTGCAGGGAAGCCGACTACCAAATTTCGAGAAGATGGGGCCATAAATAAGAAAGTTCAAGATGGCGGACGTTGTTAACCGTTATGACCGTTACACGTAGAATTTCGAAATGAAACCTGCTTAACTTTTGTAAGTAAACTGTAAGGAATGAGCCTGCCAAATTTCAGCCTTCTACCTATACGGGAAGTTGAAGAATTAGTGATGTTGGAAAATTCAATATGGCGGCTGACAGTGGCATCATACCACCGAAATAAGTACGTACATTGGTTTTGGTTAGCGCAGGGAAGCTGCCTACCAAATTTCGTGAAGATGGGGCCATGAATAAGAAAGTTCAATATGGCAGACGTTGTTGATCGTTATGACCATTACGCGTAGAATTTCGAAATGAAACCTGCTTAACTTTTGTAAGTAAGCTGTAAGGAATGGGCCTACCAAATTTCAGCCTTCTACCTACACGGGAAGTTGGAGAATTAGTGACGTTTGGAAAATTCAATATGGCGTCCAACAGTGGCGTCATACCATCGAAATAAGTACGTACATCGGTTTCGGTTAGCGCAGGGAAGTCACCTACCAAATTTCGTGAAGATGGGGTCAGCCTTCTACCTACACGGGAAGTTTGAAAATTGGTGACGTTGGAAAGTTCAACATGGCGGCCGACAGTGGCGTCATACCATCGAAATAAGTACATAAATTGGTTTCGGTTAGCGCAGGGAAGCCGCCTACCAAATTTCGTGAAGATGGGGCCATAAATAAGAAAGTTCAACATGGCGGACGTTGTCGACTGTTATGACCGTTACGTGTAGAATTTCGAATTGAAACCTGCTTAACTTTTGTAAGTAAGCTGTAAGGAATGAGCCTGCCAAATTTCAGCTTTCTACCTACATGGGAAGTTGGAGAATTAGTGATGAGTCAGTCAGTCAGTCAATCATTCAGTCAGTCAGTCAGTCAGTGAGGGCTTTGCCTTTTATTATTATAGATTACCTAATTTCTCATTTTAATGCTTTTTATATATCGTTTAAATTTTCACTTAAGCATTTAGCCAGTTACTTTGAAAACAAAGCATTAGTGTATACTAGTGTAATTTTTCAGTGTTTGTGTTCTAAATATTAAAACCAGTAAGGATACTTTAACTGTTACTTTTATTAACTGATTTTTCAAAAAGAGTGTGAAAGCCCCTAAAATTTGGAATGCTCTTCATTTCAGCCTTTGTGAGGAAAAATCTATTATTCATTTCAAAATCCTGTTAAAAACACATCTCTTCAATGAGTATTATTCATTTTCTTGTATGTAATTCCTATTGTCTTGTTAATTGAATTGTAAAGTGTGCTTGAGTGTATGAAAGGCACTACATAAATAAAACATTATTATTATTATAAATATTATATTTACTTTCTTATTTTGGAACAGTGACATTCAGAGTGTTAACATTCATCCCTTGCTGACTGAAAGACTAGAATGAAAGTGCAGAAAGGTGGTATTTGTGTATATCTAAAATAAACTTGGCCTTCTTTGGCGTATTTCAATATGTGTGAGAAACAATTTCCACTTTGAATCCTTACTATTGTGGCATTTCCTAAAAGGAAAAAAGAATCTCTTCACTGATTCTAGGTTGCTTGCTATTTTTACTGATTCTCAACAAAAGCAGTAACACTTTTTGAGATTATATGCTTTTGCAACAGTAAGGCATAACACACAAAATCAAAAAGAATGCATTTCACATTCATAGGAAATTCTTTCTTCATATAATTGGATTAACAGCATCTGCTTGATAATACAATTAACATGGAAGCCACATGATTGAAGAAAATACAATGCTATAAAATTTCAAAGGCCTCCAAACAAAGCAGAACTACTTACTTATGGGCATGTATACTGGAATATTTCATTTGGCCCATTTAAAACAGTTATACAATTCTGTAGCACTAGTAATAGTAGAAGAGGAAGAAGTATGGTCCTCAGCACAGAGTCCAGTGAAATTCCAACTTGTACCTCTGACCAGCATGTAACACATTTTCATTTTCCTGCATGAATAGAAGCCATCATAGTTTTAGTCAGATGTTTTATTCTTAAAAAAATGAAGACCATTATCTTTTATACTTGCTTAAAGTGGTTAAGAGCTGTGGGAACCAAAGCCCAACTGCAAAATTCTGGTCACAATATCACATGATGGGACTTCACCTAGAAATAAACTTGTGCTGAATTTAATAAACTAAAAATAAAAATGCTTCACATGCTATGTTATTTATTGTATTTTATTTGAAAAATGGGATTTGAAAACATGTAGACTGGTTGGGCAAACTCCTATGCACCTTCCCGGACTCTGCTAAGCGTGAGATCGATAGGCGGATCGGTGTGGCATCCGCAGTGATGCGGGCTTTGCATCGGTCTGTCGTAGTGAAAAAGGAGCTGAGCCGAAAGGCAAAGCTCTCAATTTACCAGTCAATCTACGTTCCTACCCTCACCTATGGTCATGAGCTATGGGTAGTGACTGAAAAAACGAGATTGCGAATACAAGAGGCTGAAATGAGTTTCCTCCGCTGGGTGTCTGGGTTTTCCCTTAAAGATATGGTGAGAAGCTCAGTCATCCGGGAGGGGCTCAGAGTAGAGCCACTGCTCCTCCGCATCGAGAGGAGTTAGATGAGGTGGCTCAGGCATCTGATTAGGATGCCTCCTGGACGCCTCTCTGGTGAGGTGTTCCGGGCTTGTCCAACCGAGAGGAGGCCCCGGGGAAGACCCAGGACACGCTGGAGGGACTATGTCTCCCGGCTGGCCTGGGAACTTCTTGGGATTCTCTCGGAAGAGCTAGAAGAAGTGGCTGGGGAGAGGGAAGTCTGGGCCTCTCTGCTCAAGCTGCTGCCCCCGCAACCTGACCTTGGATAAGCGGAAGAAGATGGATGGATGGGATTTGAAAACAAACTCAGAGGGTTTGCAAAGTGAAACTGTAAAGAAGAGGTATATTGGAACAAAGAAAAGAGCATACTAAAGCAACACAGGAAGTAAGCTCACTTAGAAAATTTAACAAGACTTCACTATAAACCAGTTTACAAGTGTAAAAATTTTTGTCCAGTTTTGCCTTAAAGAGAAATGTGCTGAATCCTGACTAGTATTGCCTCAAATACAGAGAGTTATGAAAAAAGCAACCAACTATAAGATTTAATTAACAAACACAGCCCTTACACCCAATGATAGATCATGGAACTGTAAAGGGTGTCACACACGTGTGACTAGGAGCGAGCTGAATGGACCAAGTGGAGGTGATTACCCGGCAGGCCAGAAGGGTGGCGGGGTGGTCTAAACCTTTGTCTGTTATTTCTGCAGATCAAATACGGGAAAAAATGCCTGATCTGACGTCACTTCCTGTTCCGGCACCCAGACTGACGTCTCTTCCTGTTCTGGCACCCAGACTGACGTCACTTCCTGTTCCGGCACCCAGACTGACATCACTTCCGAGTTACAGAATATAAAATCCTCCATCTTGACTAACTAAATCAGTTCAGTGTGGGAACTCAAACAAGCAACATTGCTGTGTTGAATTTAATCCTTTTGCAGCTAGGAACAATATACGGGTGGCTGCTCCTAACCTTTTTTAAGAGTGTTGAGACTCATTCTTTCACAGTGGCGTAGTCGGCAGGATGGTCTCCTTGTGGAATCAGAAGCCAAACCAACATTATGTCTCAACACATCATCGTGATGGACAACTAAAGACCTATCAGGTAGGACAGTACTGTTCTTGTCTTGCCGAGCTGGGGTCTGACGGTGTATGTTCCAACCCAGTTCTCCTTAAAGAGAACCTGGGAGCGCAGGCAGAAGACCTACTGACGAGGGCCAGGTTCTGAAAGGAACACATTGGAGACCTATTATGGGCTCCCGAGGATGGGGACCGACCCAAAGAAACCCACAAAGAAAAATTTCTTTGCAAAAGGTGGGGGTGCCCTGGGTCGGCAGATGAGGGAGATAATGAATTGGGAGTATAACCCGGAAGAATCTCTCTGAGAACAGGCCATGACACTATGGAAAAAAGTCGGGTGTTGACTACGGCCATATAATAAAAATGCCTGAAACGTTGTGGAAAAGGTGGCCTGTGCAATAATAATAAATGGCTTACCCACTAAACTCGCCCAGCTGACATGGGGACATTATAATAACATAATAACATGACCACCCACCTGGGGATCATTAACACATTGAGGGAGGAAACCTACTTGAAAGGACCAGAACGGAATCCCTGTGAACCCAGAGGGAGTTGTGCCACTAATTTAGAGTCTTTCTCTTACAATGCGGAACATGCTTTGGAAAACTCCGATGCACGGCGGAGGGCTTCACGAGGTGACACGAGGGTCTGAGGAGAGATGCAGAACGAGAGGCAGAGGGCTCCTGCTAATCCTCTGGCCTTTTCTCATATGGGAGAAGCGCTGGTCAATGGCTTTAAAGTATCATCTTTATTTGACTCTGGCAGTAACATTACCATTGTTACTCGCCATTTAGTGTTGCCATGACAAAGGTTAAAAATAAAGACCCGTCTAACCTGTATTCATGGGGACGTCCGATCGTATGAGTCTGCCTGCTGCTACATCTGCCAAAATGGCGTTTTGAAAAAAATAATAGTGGCGGTGCAACAACGACAACAACGTTTATTTATATAGCACATTTTCATACAAAAAATGTAGCTCAAAGTGCTTTACAAAATGAAGAATAGAAAAATAGAAGACACAATAAAAAATAAAAATAAGTCAACATTAATTAACATAGAATAAGTAAGGTCCGATGGCCAGGGTGGACAGAAAAAACAAAAAAAAACTCCAGAGGCTGGAGAAAAAAAATAAAATCTGTAGGGATTCCAGACCAAGAGACCGCCCAGTCCCCTCTGGGCAATCTACCTAACATAAATCAAACAGTCCTCTTTGTATTTAGGGTTCTCATGGAAGGACTCGATGATGATGGTCACGTAGACTTCTGGCTTTCAGTCCATCAATGTTGGAGCATCATGATGCTTTGAGTAGGTGCCATTCCCCTTGATACTGGGTAGAGATTGGTCTGATAAAAACTGCGGCAAAACACTCGCTAACCCTACAAAAACACTAGGTCTTGATATGGATGCTGATTCTGCATCCTCAGCTCCCTCCATGGCGTGTACACAGCCGGTTGTGGAACAGAATGCGGCCTTAGAGAATGACGTGGAAACAGCCGGACCATCGCAGAGCGATACGTCATCTCCAAGCGCTGCGCTGGCCCAGTCTGAAACCACACCCCTTAAGGTCGAGTCTGATCCCCTCAGTCGTCTGCAATTTCAGTTTAGGCAGACACCGGCTTCATTTAAAAGGGAGTAATGGAATGATGACTCCCTTAAATTTGCGAAAAATGCAGTTGTCTTAGTAGATGGCCAGCGCACAACACATCCCATGCCACAAGGTCCCCACTTTGTATTAAATAATGACCTTTTATATTGGGTGGCAGATCATGAAGGAGAGGTAAGGTCACTGCACTTAGTTCCACAGACTTACCGACGACAAGTCTGTGAACTAGTTCATACCCACCTCCTGGGAGCCCATCTGCGTCCCGAGAAAACTTTAGAGCGAATCAAGTTCCGATTTTTTAGGCTTGGGATTAATAAGGAGGTCCGCCGTTTTAGCATGTCCTGTCCAGACTGTCAATTACGGCAGATTCCTCAAAGGGACCGTGCTCCTCTAATCCCTTTACCCCTAATTGATGTCCCTTTTGAACATATCGGGGTTGACCTGGTGGGACCCCTAGAGCCTTCAGCCAGAGGATTTAAATATATAATGGTCCTGGTGGATTATGCCACCTGATATCTTGAAGCTGTTCCATTACGCTCAGCCACTTCCAAAAATATCGCACGGGAGTTGGTAGGAGTATTTGCACGAGTCGGAATCCCTAAAGAAATCCTGATGGATCAAGGGACTCCAATTACCTCGGAGACATTCAGGGAGACAGTTAAGTTACTGAAAATAAAACATTTAAAGACCTCTGTATATCATCCTCAAACAGATGGTCTAGTCGAGAGGTTTAATCAAACTCTCAAGCAGGTGCTACGCAAAGTAGTCAATGAGGACGGAAAGAACTGGGGATCAGCTCCTCCCCCTCGTCCTTTTTGCATACCGGGAAGTCCCACAAGCTTCCACGGGGTTCTCACCCTTTGTATTATTGTATGGACAACAACCCTGGGGTTTATTGGATATATTAAAAGAAGGATGGGAAGAGGATATCCTTCCCTCTGTAAGTACGAGTGCGATAGATTTGCAAAAATTAGACCTACCCTACATTCTCACATGGAGAAGGCGCAAGCAGCCCAGGCTCGTTGTTATAACCGTGGCACATCTCTTCGGGAGTTCCACCCGGGGGATCGTGTCATGGTATTGGTTCCTACCTCACATTTCAAATTACTAGCTCATTGGCAAGGCCCATATGAAGTTAAGGAGAGAAAGGGTCTGGTCGATTATTTAATTATCCAACCTAATTGTTGACCTAAAGAGCGGATTTATCATGTCAATTTGCTGAAACTGTGGAAGGAAAGGGATCCCGATCCCCTCTCCGGACAGCCCTGCTCACTTTTCGCTCATAAATTACACCTTAAATTCGGTGATGATTTGACTCGCCAACAACGACAGGAGCTCAAAGCAGTTATCCTGTCTGTCCTAGAGGTAGTGAGCGAAAATCCTGGATGAACCTCCCTGGTTGTGCATGACATAGTGACGAAACCAGGGGTTATAGTCAGAGAACGCCCATATCGCATTCCCGAAGCAAAAAAGGCAGAAGTGGAGTTGGAGATCAAACAAATGCTGGATCTAGGTGTGATAGAGGAAAGTTTTAGTCCCTGGACCAGTCCCATCGTGTTGGTCAAAAAGCCAGACGGAAGTTGGAGGTTTTGCAATGACTTCCGTCGGCTTAACCAAGTCTCCCAATTCGACGCCTATCCGATGCCACAAGTGGATGACCTCCTTGAGCGGCTAGGACATGCCAAATTTTTGACTACTCTTGATATGAGAAAGGGGTACTGGCAGATTCCCTTAATGGACTCCGTAAAGGAAAAGACTGCGTTTAGCACTCCTAGTGGACACTGGCAGTATCGTGCACTTCCATTTGGATTACATGGGGCACCCGCTACCTTCCAATGTCTGGTGGACAAAGTGCTCCGACCCCATAATTCGTACAGTGCTGCCTACCTGGATGACGTTGTCATCTATTCCAGCACCTGGAAGGAACATCTACTGCAGGTTGATGCTGTATTACGGACACTAGCGAATGCCGGACTTCATATTAATCCAAAGAAATTATATTTTGGATTGGTCAAAGCCAAATATTTAGGTTACCTAGTGGGCCGGGGTATGGTCAAACCACAATGCTCCAAAATAGATGCCATAGTGAGTTGGCCCCGTCCGATAACCAAGCGGCAGTTACAAGCATTTCTCGGCTTAGCGGGTTACTATCGCCGGTTGGTATCCCGGTTTACCGAGAGAGAAATGCCCTTGACAAACCTGACAAAGAAGGGGAAACCTAACCACATGGTTTGGGATGATAATACAGACGCTACATTTAATGACCTTAAGCAGGCCCTTACGTCAGCTCCTATTTTGAAGGCATGTTATGTACCTGAGTCAGAAACTGTTGGACCGAGAGACCAAGAGAGATTCAGCAGTGGAGCGGGAGGCTTTGGCGATTAAATGGGCGATTACGCTGCTGAGGTACTACCTCCTGGGTCGGGAATTCACCCTGGTGACTGACCATGCACCGTTGCAGTGGATGGCGTTACACAGGGATTTGAATCCACGAGTCACGAGGTGGTTTTTGGACCTACAGCCTTAAAAGTTTTCAGTCGTTTATCGTCGAGGTCTGCTGCAGGCCAATGCTGATGCCCTTTCCCGGTGCCACGACCTCACAAGCAGGTACGCCTGACCCAATGTGTCTGGGCTGAGGGGGAGCCGTGTCACACACGTGCGACTAGGAGCGAGCTGAATGGACCACGTGGAGGTGATTACCCGCCAGGCCAGGGGGTGGCAGAGTGCTCTAAACCTTTGTCTGTTATTTCAGCAGATCAAATACGGGAAAACCTGCCTGACCATACGTCACTTCCTGTTCCGGCACCCAGACTGACGTCACTTCCTGTTCTGGCACCCAGGCTGACGTCACTTCCGAGTTACAGAATATAAAATCCTCCATCTTGACTAACTAAATCAGTTCAGTGTGGGAACTCAAACAAGCAACATCACTGTGTTGGATTTAATCCTTTTGCAGCTAGGAACAATATACGGGTGGCTGCCCCAAACCTTTTTTAAGAGTGTTGAGACTCGTTCTTTCACAAGGGATTGGGGTCTCACTCGGACAAAAGGCCTATACTGATACGCCATAGATTCCAGCAAAATTGAGTCCACCAGAAAATATACAATTTCATTTTGCAAAAGCAATCCCATTTCTCGATCAGTCAATTTCAAGCAAATGACCCAACAACAAACATATTTAAACTTTATAAGCCCTTCCCTGTCCCCATATATTCATATATTACTGTCCAATTCAATCTTGTAGCAATGCTGACACAAGGACTACAGTTCCCATCTCTGTGGTGGCGATCTGATCAATACCCACACAGTTTCAATAAGATGTGATTTCCTCAAAGAGAGCAGCTCCTACATTTTTCCTTTCCTCAAGCACTTTGCAAAAACAATTTCGTTGCCTCTCTGGATTACAGCTTTTATCTTGCATTACATCATTTTCTTTCACCATTGTTTCTGTTTAGCCAGATTATCGTTACAGAAGACCTCTCCCCTGTATTTTCATTTGGACCATTTTTTGAAAAATGTGTTAGTCCAAAAATAGACTTATGCAGTGTTACCAATTACTACCTATTATGATGTTATATATCACATCATCAGTGCTGTGACATGTGGCCCACTATAATGTACCTGGTCTACTGTGCAATTCATTTTACTGTGTACACCACACGTGACAATAAATCTCAAATGCATAGCCTCCCATTTTTGAAAAAAACAACACTATTATCCACCTGCATATTATCATTAACACCCCAATACAAATCAACAAAGTGCTTTTTGAATTATGCAAAAAAACAAACTGAATCTATAGCAAAAAATAAATAAATAGCACAGGAAATTATTGCAACTATATTCCAAATGCACAACTACAAAATTGTAGTTGTGTCATCTGATCTAAGACTGTATGCCTTGGACACTTGGGTGAAAAGAGGGGCTAAAGTGTCAACTGATCACTATCTGGTTGTGAGTTGGATCAGATGGTGAGGCAGACCTTAATATAAAGTGAGGGAATGCAGGGAATGTTTGGTAGATACCCTCACAGAATTTTTTTTACATTTCTCTTACATTCTTAGGGAGGCTGGGGACATTGAACCCGAATAGGCCATGTTCCATGACTCCATTGCTGAGAAGGCTACACAGAGCTAAGGACATATGGCCATTGGTGCCTGTCATGGTGATAATTCTCGAATCTGCTGGTGTAAATGACAGTCAGTAGATGGAGCTGTTTTTTTATCATTGGTATACTAGTTTTGAGCAATGAGTTTCACAGCGAGCATGTATGAGTGTGGCCAAGAAGTTTTAATTTTCTAGTAGGCTCATTTGTGTTTGTGTATTGTGGCTGCTGCTTGTATAGAAAAGATGAATAAAAAACTTTTATTTGAACCCAGAATTGTGTTGGGTGATATTGTGTCTGAGGTTTGGGCAGGGCCAGATTAAGACCCTTAGATGCCCTAAGCACTAAGTAATTTTGGTGCCCCCTTACACTAGTAATTCAAAATATTAAAACAATAACAAACTAGAAAATAAAATTTTATTTTATTATTGAAAATTCGAAATTAAACAAAACATTTTTACATGAAAACCGTAGATTTACCATTTTGATTACTTCATTTATTTATGGCTTTTGTGTCAATTTAGCAAATCTATTTACACATTTTCTTAGTACACGAATTTAAGAATATTTTGTGAAAATTTTGTTAATAAATCTTTATTAGTAAAAAAGTTATAAACAATTTTATCCAATAGTATTCAGCTGTACGATTTTCACTTTTACATAATGTAAATGAATTTAAAAATATCCAAGAATAGAATTAAATAGACTTACCAGAATATTTTTTTCCTCATACTGGGACGATTTTTTGTTTTTGCTTAAAACAGAAAATAACGCTTTCTACGCACTAGAAATTTATTTTAAGTTAAATAACAGATAATTCACGAAACACAACAATTACGCGATAATAATTTTTAATTACCTATTATTTAAAAATATAAAAACATATTGTTTTGAATCTAATTATTTTCACAATATTTTGACATAACTTGGTGTTTAAGGGAATCACCATGAAACGGGAATTCCCCATTGTAGATGGCATCAGTATGCAGAACGCACTGTGTAAGGTGCCATCTACGAACAGTGACGGCATAGGGGGGTACAGGGAGGCATTATTCATTTTTCATTAAATTTAATTAATTTAATAATTTATGTGATAAATTCGGCCATGAAAAATTTTTGTGGTGCCCCCTTTACCCTTGATGCCCTAAGCATGTGCTTACTTTGCTTATATGGTTAATCCAGCACTGGGTCTGGGGCTACTACATCATTTGTATACTTTTGCCCAGTAAAGTTTGTGTAAAATGTTTTAAAATTGTGTTCTGTTTGAGTTATTTTTAGATTTAAATATCAGCAGCATAGCAGTGTACCCTACTGCAAAATAAGCATTGGAGAGGTGCTATATACAATATATAAAATATTTACAAAACCCTTTTTTGATGTATTGTTAGAGGGAACCCTCTTATTACTAGATTTAATGTTATTAGTATTTGAAAGAAATATAATATTTTCATCAGTTTGCCTAGATTTTTCTTTCAGTTTTTGGCTCTAAACAATACTGTTTCTGACATGTTTTTTATTTAATGTTATTCATTTTCTGTTATACCTTCTTTGAAGTAGCTGGCTATCTCAAGGGAACACATTAAAATAAATAGATACAGATGGTATACCATGAGTAATCAAAGCAAAGTACATGAAAACTATGTAAAATAAAGAAGAACCAATCCATTAGGCTAACACCAAGTGAAGAAGAAAAAAAACATCTTTGTATAATTTAAAATTCTATATAAATATAGATTCACAAGAAATAAATTGATTGGAGTAAAGAACAATTATCCTACAAAGCTTTGATTCCAAACTGGAGCCACGCCATAAACTAATTACTAGAGACACTATATTCCATTACCATTATTCTTACACATTTAGGTAATCACCCTTTTTTCTATCAATGTTTTGGTGAGAATCTGTTTCAGAACAGCTTTAAAACATAATTCAAGTTCATTAAGAAAATATACCATTATTCCCTAAAAATAAACAAAGAAAAGGTTAAAAAATAATTACATAGGGAAAGCTATACAAAGATTTGTAGCACAAGATATTAATATGGTTCTAATTCTTAAAATGCAAAGATGAACATTACGGAAGGATGTTTTTGAGTAGTCCCTGAACCCAGAATAAGACTTGGGTAACTAAAGTAATATAAATGTTAAAGTTGTCTGTGAAGGGCTCCCTGTTTAAACGCGGCTGCCAGTCGTGAACTGGGCCCTTCGTCGCACAGCATTATGATTTTTTATAAGGGAAACAAAATTACAAAAGAAAACCCTTGGATATTGATTCGATAGGAACGACCTACTCAGAATCACTGTCCGAATCGTAATTATGTAGTGGTGTAGGAGCATTTCTGCTTCTGTCTGTTCACAGTCTGTCTTGTTTTCACGACGCTGTCGTTTCCTCTCATGATCTCTTCTCAACCTTTCTCCAATCTCGCAGGTTGCTTTGTGGCAATCCAAAGAGTAAGGCAATATACACAAAGCAATGGTTATAAAAGGGGGACACGTAGGTATCCAGGCTCTTTAAAGCATAAATAGGGATCACTTCACTGACATGTGAGCAAGCCACGGTACAACTGTGAGACGCGCAGCACTCGCTACAATGTAACAATAATAATTTCCGGAACGTGCTGTTACTTTGTCATTCATTTTACCCACTGTCTTTCTTTCATTCATAGGTTACATAGGCACGTACCTTTTATCTTCGGTAATCTCATTCTCTAACCAGGCCACAGGAGCTAACCAGCTTAACACTGTCCACCACCCCTTTCGTTATTCCGGCACATTGTTGACATCAGTGAGTAACAACAACATACTAAACTGGAAGGTGGTCTACGCATGCGTGGAATTCGCGGACAAACAAAGATCAAGATCTAAATGAAGATCTCTTTAGTAAATTTAAAGCACAACAGTTTGTTTAGTTTGAATGTCTGTGTTTTGAGGTGTGACTGGCGTACTACAGTCTTCAGTAGTATAAGCCTGGAGGAGATTCTTAATGGAATGCCTATGTTTTAGCTGTCTCTCTACTGCCATCTAGTGCTTCTTCTTCTAATTCATTCGCGGACAAACAAAGATCAAGATCCAAATGAAGATTATATATAGAGATATGCTTATCACAGAAAAATAAACCATACAGGCAGGAGTAAACACAGTGATCTGTGGGGTGGTGACATACGTGGTAAGTTGGGGTCTAAGTGAGATGGAGAGTGTGGTAAATTGGGGGCTTAGTGAGAGAGAGGGGGCTCAACTGATGTCACTATTAACCACTTCACTTGTATTGTTCAGAGATAATCTTTGAGTAGTCAAAGCTAGGAGTTCTCTTTTAGCTAAAAACTTAAACAGACTGCTTCTGAAGGTAATCCTGTCATGTCAAGCCACTGGCATTTACCGTAGTGCAAGTTTGTGAAATAAGATGGCTTATGGTGTGAGTCAACGACAACGCATGATGATAAACAACACATTAAAGAATAGGGGAACAATTTACAAGAACAGCAATGCTTTTTGTATGGCCAAAAATCACACTAGGAATGCCTCAATGTCTTTTCATAGCCCCTCGTCCCAGCCCCAGCCTTGAATCTCTACAATTAAACTATTACCATTTCAGGCTTCCTGTCCAGCATTTGTTCTATGACTGTCTAATATGCTGATTTACCCTATGTCATGCTAACATAATGAAACTCTCATTGTTTTTTTGATTTTCTGTACATCCCTCCAAACTTTGGCCTCTCTTCCTTCTACCAGTTGAGTGGTTGACCCTAGTTGTCCTTCTGACTCTACACTCAATATGCTCAAGCTGAAGCTCTACCTAGTGGTTTATGATGGTCCTGCAGCCAGGCATCGGACAGGAACTGAATTCCTGTATTGTTATTGTACACAGTACACAAAAAAGAATAATCTTCCCATAAAATGACAAAAACAGCACAGTAGAACAATATGTACAATTTGAAAACATAGGTACAATGTACATATACATATAGTGCAATGTGCTCTACCAGGAGCACTTATTGGACTGATTGAGTGTGTTTATAGCTCTTGGAATGAAAATGCCTCTGAGTCTTGATTACATGAAAGGCTCTGTAGCATTTTCCGGATGGGAGAAGTTCAAATAGAGTATGGCATGGGCAAGTGGAATCCATGCAGATGCTGGTGGCTTCTCTGAGGCAGTGTGTGCTAAAGATGTCCACCAGGACTGGAAGCTGCACCCTGACAATTCTCTGCACTCTTGATACAACCCATTTGAGAGCTTTCTGATCAGCAGCTCTGCAGCCGAGATACCACACAGAAATATGATGGGTTAAAATACTCTCAGTGGTTCAGCAGTAGTAGGTCAGCAGCACCTGTCGAGGGAGGCCAGATTTTTTCAACATTCTTAAGAAAAACAGCCATTGCTGTGCCTTCTTCAACAGTGCTGTGGTGTTAGCTGTCCATGAAAGGTCCCTGGTGATATACTGTATATCCCCAGGAACCTAATGCTTGATACACACTCCACCCTGTCCCCATTGATGAAAACAGGAGCATCATGCTCATCCTGTGATCTTCTGAAATCGATGATGAGCTCCTTGGTCTTCCCTGTGTTGAGGGATAGGTTGCTCACTGAGTACCATCTCACCAGACTTTTCACCTCTGCTCGGTAGGCTGATTTGTCATTAGTGAAAATTTATCCAATCACTGTTATGTCATCTGCAAATTGTACTGTGGTATTGATGGTATATGCAGGTATACAGTCGTGAGTGAAGAGGGTCTAGAGAATGGAGCTCAGTAAACAGTTATTCAGTGTTATGGTGGAGGAGAAATGTGGGCCCAGCCGTACCACCTGATGGTGCTCCGACAGGAAGCCGAGAATCCAATTACATACTGGTATGCTGAAGCCCAACTGGTGCAGTTTATGGATGAGCTGGGAGGGGACAACAGTATTGAAAGTACAGCTATAATCTACAAATAGCATCCTCACGTATGTGTCCTGTCCTTTTAGATGAGTCAGGGTTGTGTTTAGAGCTAGAGAGATGGCATCCTTTGTAGGTCTATTTGCTCTGTAAGCAAATAAATATGAGTCCAGAGAGGTGGGGATTTTGGCTTTAATGTAAAAGAGAACCAGTCTTTCAAAGGACTTCATTTTTATCAGTGTCAGAGCGATTGGATGATAGTCATTCCCATTACTGATGCTGGTTTTCTTCGGCAATGGCACACTAATGACTGAATTAAGGCATCCAAATTGTAAATACCTCAGCAAGCTGCTCATCACAGTTTTTAAGCACCCGTCCCAGTCCAGCAGCTTTACGTGGATTGGCCCTCTGCAGTGTGCACCATATATCATTCACGCTCAGTCTGAAGGTGAGAAACTTGGCATGCTCTGTGGCTATAATCTTTCTTGGTGGACTAGGGTTGCTCAGTTCAAAGCTGGCAAATAATGTGTTGAGATCATTGGCTAATGCAACATCACTGTGGGGACCTGTGGTGGTTCCAGACCAAATTTACCAGGGGGGCCAGGGTGGGGCCAGTGTTTTTAATGGGGTCACAGAACAAAAAAAACAAAAAAAAGGGGGCAATATTTAATTGTTTAATATATTAAGTTAATTTATTTGGAGCACAAACAAAATGAATTCAACATTTAAGAATAAAACATACAAATGAATCTCAAACAAAAGATTTCATATACTGTACATATGCACAATAAACCTTTAAACAAATTTTACTTTATGTATCGTAACATTTATCTTTTTTGTATGCAAGATATTTTTCTTTTTATGTAGGTATGTATTTATTTTGTTATAAATTGACTTTTTTACAGCATGAAACTTAAATGTACACTCACATTTTCACTTCAGTAATCTCTCATCCTCTAGCACTGGCAACACAGTAGCCTGTAACATTATAATAACAGTATTCTGCGTTTGTGATTTCTTGCAAAACGGTCCACAAATGCATCAAGGTTCAAAGCCTTGGCTCTTCTGGATTCAATGCTTAGCACCCTTAGATTGCTAAGACGCTCATCAGTAATGGTAGACCGGTGGTAGGTTTTTACTAATTTTACTGTGGAGAAACTCACAAGTGGCAGAACTCACTGGGAGCGCAACAGCTATTTTGCACAGTCTAAAGAGCTCGTAAAATACCTCTTTGTATGGCTCAGTGAAACGGATAAAGTCCACTATATCAGATGGCTTTTGAATCACACCACTCTTTATTTTTCTTTCCAAAAGTCTCTAGAACTGTTGCAGTTCATGCCCCAGGTCATCAGTATTGGCATCATAAAGACGACCAAATTCAAAGTGGTGTCTTTCAAAGATGCATCACTCTTGGGGTTAAGAGATTGGATACTGCTCATCAGCTCACAATTGGTCTTTGAAAAACGTCTGCTTTTGGGCTCGTATTGATTATCTCGGTCTCTTCACCTCTTTTCACTTAAGTCGGCTTTAACAATTTGTGCTAGTGGTCTTCTTGCTCCTTTTTTCCTCTTCTGCTCCAAGACCCGTCAGCAAAAGAGTGAGCGTGCAGCGCCCTAAAGAGTCTGGGTGGAATGCTCCGGCATGTTAGTTCCGGTTTCCGTGCCAGCACATATCGCCGTAAGTAATTAATTAAAAATTTATCTCTTCAGCACAGGGGCCATAACAGTGGCCAGGGCCAGTTCTACAGGGGCACTGGCCCCTGTTGGCCCCCGTCTAAAACCGTCAATGGTGGAGAGAGACAGGGCTGCCTTTGTGGTCAGTAATAGCTCTAATGCTTTCCACATGCCCCTGGTATTCAAGCTATAAAAATAATCTTCCACACATTTCCTGTAGATATCTTTGCCCTTTTTTATACCTTTTTTCAGGTTTCACCTAGCAACTCTATAGGTTCAGAGCTCCCCAGAATTAAATGTCTGGTTACGTGCTTTTAAAAGGTGTTTTACCTCTTTGTTCATCTATGGTTTCGTGTTTGGAAAATGTATCTTCTTCTCCATAGTGACATTATCTATGGATGAGTATTCCTCCAGGTTTATTTCTTTGCCCTGTTGAGCAAATAGATCCCTCTAAGTGCATTCAAAGCAGTGCTAGAGTTGTGATACGGCTTGCCCAGGCCATAGTCTCACTATCTGTGTGACAGCTTTGTTTCTGCAGATATATGAGCATCAAAAATAACGAAAAATGGTCAGTGTCCAAGGGGTGTGGTAAGGGGGGCTTTGTAGGTGTCTCTTAAATTTGTATAGAATTTGTCCAGGGTGTTTGATCCCCTGTTGGGGCACGTTACATGTTGGTAAAACTTCTGGAGCACAGTTCGAAGATCTGTCTGGTTAAAGTGCAGGCAACATCTGGGTGAGTGTCCTGTTATTTACTGAGAGCCAAGTGCAGCTGTACCAATGCTAGCTTAGCATTAGATTAAGGTGGAATGTACTCTGCTATAATGATAACAAGAGAGAATTCCTTCGGTAGAAAGTCATGTCTTCAAACCAGCAAAGCACATTCCTGTAATCTCTGAGTAACAACATGTTCCTGCTCTCTGATTTAGCCATGTGCCATCTGGAAGGTAGAACCAACTGGCATATCTAGTTTTTACAAGGGGAAGTCAAGCTAAAGTTAGAAAATGGGATTTATTACAAAATGGAATGAACCTTAACAAAACTGATAATGTCATTTCTCACTGTTGTCTCCACCCTTCTCAATGTACTTGTGCCACCTGCCTGGAGGTACCTTGATTCCAGCAGAATTAAAGATTTTGTCTTATCCTTGCAACCACTCATACACCTGAGTTATTGTCAAACACTACATGCTGAGGGGTACTACAGTCACTTGTGCAAGTTACTGCGACTTGCTGGAGACCAATGTGAAGCCTACTATTCGATCCAAGCGGAGGGGACTGCTGTCTTAAGGATTCATTTTGCTGCAAGACAATGCCCACCCATGCACTGCTAAGAACACCAAGGCTTGTCTGGAGAAACCGAAGTTTGAGGTACTGCCACATCGTCCTTATTCGCTAGATTTGGCACAGTATGATTTCCAGCTTTTTGAACAGCTAAAAAAACATCTGGGTGGTCGTCGATTCAAGACAGATGACGATGTGAAGAAAGCGATGCATGAATGGTTGTGAGGACAAGACATAACCTTTTATTCTGCTGGAATCCAGGCACTTCCAGGCAGGTGGTGCAAGTGCATTGAAAAGGGTGGAGACTACGTTGAGAAATGACATTATCAGTTTTGTTAAGGTTTGTTCTATCTTCTGATAAATCCCATTTTCTAACTTTAGCTTGATTCCCACTCATACTTCCCTGTTAATAAAGAATCAGTAAAGTCAGACAATGGCTGAGCCGCCAGTCTTAGAATCCCAAGGATACTCTGCATGTGTCCACTGTTTCTTCTTCTACAGTGGCCTTCTTGTATGTATCCTTACTGAAACCCCCAATCCCAAAGATCAATTATTCCCCCTTAGTAGTGTATTAGTTACAATGGAATAAAAAGATGTGTGACCATTGCCTGTGTATACCTTACTAGAACCTTGTGCCTTGTCTGATACTACTTTTACCTGCCTGCATTCAAATTTGTGACCAGGACACCTGTTTACAGAATCAAATCCATCTAGACATTCTTTAAAATGGCTTTATTCATTAAGTGATTTTTGTTTACTACTCCAAATACTAGCACTAGTGGTATTAATAGTAAAAGAAATAATCATAATAACAAATCATATGTATGCACATAATGTACAACATTTTTCTTGTATGCATATAAGTGTCCATTCCCAAATACCCTTATAGTATTATTAGATTATCAAAAAATGACTGCAGCTTGTTATCACAACATAAATGTGTGGATTTGTTTTTGTAAATGGTGGATCTCAACTCACAGAAAATAGCTTGATTAATACAACTCCAGCCATAATTGTCAGTCTGCTTTTGACATATACCTTGGGACAGGTGTAAGAAGCCCCAAAGCAGATTTTATTTCTGAAAGACTTACAGTGGAAACATTGAAAACCTGGGCTGACACAGAGAAAATTACATTTTTTGTACAGAATGCTAGGCAATGCATTCTGTGTACAAAAACAATAAAACATGATTTAGCTGTGGAATACACTGAATACACACATTTTAGGGTTTGCTGCAGCTTATATCTTATTTTAATTCTGGAAGTGCGGAAAGGCAACAAATTTTCAAAACATAATGTTTTACTCTTTATCCACAGTTATATAGTGTTAACTTTAAAAGATAATGCATGGAGAGACCACAACGAAAACCCTGGGATTAGTTTCAGTCACAGCATTTTAAAAAAGGATGTGTAAGAAATTAAACTGTCTGATGTTTAGCCAAAGGGCTACATTAATCAATAAAGTTGGAGACCTAAATCTTATCATCTAAAAATAAGTTAATGAGCTCTGTCAGAAGAGCCTATCCAGCCATCAAAGAGCCACCAGAGCAGTGGTGGTTAAGAAGCTTGGACTTATAAGCCATTTAAATGTCTGCACTACATCAAAAAGTCAGGTGATCTCTGAATAGGACATGTCCTGTAACCTGAAAAGCATTTGTATAATGTGACCAGTTTGACAGATCAGGAGAGTCACTTTTGAGTACTGGAGCACCAACTGGAAGACCTCTTTAATAAACTAACAGAAAGCGTGTGCTGCAACACAATGAGAAGGACAGCTGCAGTAGCCCAACAAATTCACTTTCCCAGGAATTGTGCAGGAGCTCTGTCCAGGTCAGGTCTTGGGTCCAGACTGAGACACCGCTTTCTGGAGCCATCTGGCTTTGTGAACGAGGTCAACTGCTTTCATTGGATGTCTTCTCAGGACTGCGGGTGAAAAATAGGAGATGGCGTGAGGGCCCCCTTTCATCCCGGTGTGGTACTGCTTACATCACCAGGGCACACATGCGTGACAACAAGTTCATTATTGTAATTACTTAAATAAATGCTACTGATATTTTAAAAGCTCTACTTAGTTTGTTTGGAGCCTGTTAACAGTGTTTATACTTTGGGAAATTTTGATCAAAATAATTTGATTACTTCTTTTCTTATGTGTTATTGGAACACATCAATATTCTTGGTGAAATATTAATTAATAGGTTTTGGAGCAATACTGAGCAAAACAGAGCAGGTAGTTCTGTTTACTTTTAACGGTAATAAAAAATACCCAACTAAAGTGGCAGTTACACAGCATTTATAGTGCACGCTTTTAACATGGATTAGACAGAAAAGAGAGACAGCTACTATCAATTGTAACTGTTGAAAACTCAAAGATCACAGCTAAAAGCACATCAAGTACTGTTTAGAAACTAATGGTTAGCTGGAAATCATCCATTAGACAACTTCTCATTCCATAATGTGCATATCAGAAATATAGGCTAGTTTAAGTATCTATAAGGTGCTTGAGCAGATATAAAAGCTTTAATCTGTCATCCATATTAATGCAGCAGATGCCGAAATTAATTCTAGCATAAGTGTGTCATGCAATGAATATCATGCATACTTTATTCGAGAAACAACAGTCAATCAGCCACTGTTGGTGGTTATTAACTTTGAAGCTCTTCAGAGCCAAACAGTTTGAGATACATTTCTGTGAGTATCAGCTGTTTTCAGCTGTAGAAAATAATTTACAGGATTAGTATTCTCAAACTAAAAATTGAAATGATGTTTTAAAAGTATAGTTGGTGAATAAAGTCTAAAAATTTGAATTTCTAATGTCATCATTTAATATGAATTTTTATATAAAGGAAAAGTTAATACAGCCTAACATATAAACTGTTTTTCCATGGAAGCCAAATATCAGAGGATTATGCAAAATATTTACCCTCTACAGTCTCATTTTTCTACACTGACATCAAAAAAAAAAAAAAATTAGAGGAGTTGATGGTGATTTCAAATGTTTTTCCAGTCAAACAAAAGAGGTTTGTACACTATTTAGAAAATGGACTATCTGAAGGTCACGTTGATCATACAGTATGTAGCATTTCTGCTAAATGTGGGTAGTGTTAGTGTTCTGCAGTGTTGATGCCTGGTAAGATCACTTTAGGTCTGGATGAACTAGCCTAATACTGGCTGTAGGCCAAATGAGTAAATTCTGTTTTGTTATGAATATTCATGATTTTAAATAAAGTATTACCATAACATAACCAAAATAACCTCCTACATTATATGTACTTCTTCTGTGTAGAGTAACAACGATGTAAGATCCATTTACTAGGATGCTACCTTTTTAATATAGTTCAGGGTTGATTGCTGGGTACAGGACAAATTCCAAAATCCAGTGCTCCATAAAGCTTCCTGTCTGTCTTCTGTTTACAGCTTCACATGGCCTGCTGGCATTTCACTTTCCCTGTGCAGCGTGTCTGTGTTCCCGTGGGATAGGGAGTGTGCAGATTTCAGGTCCATCATATACTATCAGATGAGAGGATGCTACATAATATCTCAGAGTGTATCAAACAGCATCGCTCCTCTAGTATATTTCAATTGGTGTCAGAACAGTGATAGTGCACAGAAAACCTAAAGCATCTCTACTGGAATCTCCGGTTTGGCCTGCCACCCATTCTCTTTGACATTTTCTACTATGTAGTGGCAGCCTGGTGTGGGATAGAGAGTTACAGGTAATACGGTGCCCTCCACCAGACACATTTTTCTTTGCTTTATCCCTCTGCTCCACAGTTTAAGAATACAAATCAAACAATTAAGACATGATTGAAGTGCACATTGCAGACTTTCACTTAAGGGTATTTGCAACTGTTTTTTAACATGGTCCCCCCATTTCTGGGCACTAAAATGTTTGGGACACAGCAATGGTCGGTATATTAAACTGTCATATTTAGTGCTTTGTTGCATATCACTTGCATGCAATGATCGCTTGAAGTCTGTGATTCATAGACATCACCAGGTTCTGAGAATCTTCTCTGGTTAGTCTCTGAGAAGTCTCTAATGCAGCCATCTTCATCTGCTGTTTGTTATGGGGGCTTGTCCCCTTAGGTTTTCTCTTCAGCATATGATAGGCATGCTCAATTGGATTTAAATGGGGTGACTGTCTTGGTTATTCAATAATTGTACATTTTTTACCTTTGAAAAACCCCTGTGTTGCCTTGGCAGTATATCTGGGATCATTATCTTGTTGTAGGATGAAGTGCCATCCAATGTGTTTTGAGGGATTTACTGGAACTGGAGCAGATAAGTTGTTTCTGTACACCTCAGAATTAATTGTCCCGCTGCCAATACATGCCCAAGCCATAACAATCCCAAAACCATGTTTAACAGATGAGGTGGTATGCTTTGGATCTTGGGCAGTTCCTTTTGTTTCCACACTTTGCTCTTGCCATCACTCTGATATAGGTTAATATTTGTTTCATCTGTCCACAAGACCTTTTTCCAGAATTCTGCGGGCTCTTTTAAGTACTTTTTTGCAATTTGTAATTTGACCATCCTGTTTTTGTGACTAACCTTTGGTTTGCATTTTGCCATGTGGCCTCTGTATTTCTATTCAGGAAGTCTTCTGTAGACAGCAGTCTCTGACATACACACATCTGCCTACTAAAGACTTTTTCTGATAAGTCAGACAGGCATTTTGGGCTTTTTCTTTACCTTAGTTTTGTTTTTCAGCCACATAATGGCTTCTTTGACTTTCATTGGCACGGCTTTTGTCCACATTTTGAATGATGGCAACTACAAATTCTAAAGGGTAGAAGCAAGCCTAGGTATCTTATGTCTGCACTAATGAAGCAATGAAACACACCCGAGTAATCAAAAACACCTGTGAGTGTGGTACCCTGAAATTGGGGGACCCTGTAGAAAAAGCGTTGTCATTTCTACATGCTGTGACCAAAATGCATGTAAATACCCTTAGATGAAAGTCTGTAATGTGCACTTTCATCACATCAGAATTGTTTTATTTGTAATTTTAAACTGTGGTGCAGAGGGGTAAATCAAAGAAAAATGTGTGTTTGCCCCAACCATTATGGAGGGCACTGTATAGAGGTTAGTCATGTTTTTCCTAGCATATAGTCATAGGAAAAAATGACACTCTACCTAGATTTGTTACTTAAGGTGCATGACACATAAATAGTTCACAAGGATATGAAACAGCTGTGGATGTAGAGTGAGCTTATGGATGTAGATGTGAGATTATGATGATACTGTACTGGATGTACAGCTGTGAAAAGTATTAGAGCTTTAAAATCCAGCTGTTTAACCTGGATACTTTATGAAGGAAATGGATAGCTGCTACTCCCCCCTGGAAAAGATTAAACCAGTATCAGTGACCTAAGGGGTGAGGCCAATTTTGCTGAAAGACAAGTTAACATTTAGATGTGCTGTTATGGTGCAGGGAAAATGTGAACACGCCACGGAGATGTTTCCAGCCAGGATCCAGTAAACAAGCAAGCATGGCATAGCAGAAACAGCAGCTCTAGCTTCACTCCTAGAAGGGGAAAGAGTGCAATATGGTAAATCAAGCATGGAAGTTGCTTGCTAAAGTAAAGAAATATAAACTAATTCAATTGTGTATACCTTTGTAAGGAAATGGACAAAATACCGCCAACAGTGAAAAGAAAAGCTATAGCTCTGTACGATGAAGGTTAGCATATTTCTGACAGCAGATTCAGTGAAGAACGAGTAGAAGGATTGCAGCAACTTGCGTGAGTTTTCACTCCCAGCCCTAAAACAAGTATCTCACATTCAGTTGTAGCAGAAGAGGTAAATTGACAGGGGATTTGTTATGGATGTTAAAGTGTACAGAGAGCAACAGAGAGAGAGAGTGTTAGAGACATCAGCATCTTGGCAAAGGAGGATTGAATGCCAGTTACTTCGAATTTGGAGACTATACTCATACATGAAAGAGAGGAAAACATCTTAACAGCAATGAAAAAGATGCTTTAACCCCATACAAGAAGTTGTGAAGGTAATGTTACTCCACAGATAGATAGATAGATAGATAGTGTCACACACGTGCGCATGGGAGGCAGCTAAAGGGCTTGATTGAAGGCAGTTCTGAGGCATGCCGGGATGTGGCAGAGTGCACTGACTCTTTTTCTCCCTTCCCTGTAGACCATTCCTGGGAGATTCCACCTGGCTCTCTTGACATCACTTCCGGGGCCGTACCAATGGAAACAGAACTTACCAGCACTTCCTGTCTTCCCCTTTAAAAGCCTGCCCTTTTTCCCTTTTCCCTCAGTCTTGTCTTGGACTCGTTTGTATGCACTTCAGTGCTGTATTTCATAAAAAGAATGACTTTGCAGCCGGATTACCAGATTATACGGGTGGCTGCCCCAAATCTTTATCCTGAGTATGTCTCATCTTTGTGACAATAGATAGATAGATAGATAGATAGATAGATAGATAGATAGATAGATAGATAGATAGATAGATAGATGAATACAATACACTATTGGTGACAGACGAAGTTGCCACCCCATTGAAGAAGGAGAATCCTAAGTAAGAGAAAAATGTTCAGGATATGAGTGTGCTACACCTAAGCTGAGGATGGCAAGTCACTGTATTTTGGGTCAGCAAAGGTTGGAGTGTTTAATTGCCACCGTTACACTTGCATGAAGCCTAGAATGGTAAGTAAAAAATGATGGTGCCAGGGCCAGAAAAGCAAGAGAGAGTGGTCTCTAGGAAGCTTAAACCAGGAGCTGACATGGTGGAGAAAGCAGGTAGTTAGCATGTGGGACATTAATATAGAAGAATGTCATCAGCCTTGAATGTTTTTCACCAGGATATGCGCATGCATTCTGGCCATGAATAAAGGGTACTGCAAGGAATAAGAATAAGTAGAGGGCAGCATGTCTGCAAACTAGCTGATGGGTGGATTTGAGCCCCATGTGTTGGAATTCTGTGAATCCTTTGTCCTTCTTGAAAATGACTTTAAACGTGCTTGTACATTTTCTATGTTTATAACAAAGAGGGAGTGCATATTAAAATGCTGCCTATGGCACAAAATGTGCGTGTGACCGTGGGAAAGTAGCTGTACACAAGTTGTATCAGCAGATGCTGGTCTGGAAAGCCTGCACTCTTCTATTTCTAGCCTCATTTCCAAATCACACTTAGCAGTGTTATAAAAAATATTAGGCTTATCTCAGCCAACTGAAAATTAAATTTTTATGTAGCTAATGGAAATTCAGTGCTGCACTCATTTTTAATGTTGTTTTATTGGTTATTTTTAATTATAAGAAATAATATTTACAAGCATACCTTTATTGGTATTTTATCCTGCTTTCTTCTACTTTTGTTCATTTCATTGTGAAACTTCTTCATTTTGGGTAGCTGGCCAGCTGAAGTTTTTCCTATATTATAATACATTGTCTCAATTTTTCAGGGAAGGAGGACTCTTATACACTGCTTTGATGCCAATTTCTAGTTGCCCACTCTATTATGATAATCCTCTACTGCTGTTAATGGTTTCATCATTTGACTACAGTGTTGTTGTAGTTAATAAATAAATGCACATAGATGGATCAAAAGTGAATAAAACTTGTAAATATGAAGATCAGGAATACCTTATTTATGTTGCTCATTTACAACAATCCAATGAATTCCTTTTACAAAGATCGGTGTCCAAGGCAGATTGGTCCTGAAAGAATGCGCTCATACAAAATTGCCATTAGAAAATTATCATATGTATAAATATGGCATAATACACTTGTGCCAATTATATTTCCTTTCTTGTAATCAGGTTAATTTATTTCAATAACTTAATATTATCCTATGATAATGTCATATTTCAATCATGTCATGCAACGAGTTTCACACGCACTAATCTAAGCTAATCACTTTCAATAAAATTTATACCAGCTGTTATACTGCATGTAAAGTTTTTTGTATTTTGAAAAAAGTGCTGTTCCAATTTACATTTGAATACTGTCATATAAACAAATGCCTAAGACTGAAATAGAAATCAACTAAGTGAGAAGACTGACGCCTTTCGATATGTGAATCTGACACTAGGCTGAGAACCTGATAGCTGTGATTATACTTGGTGTCTACAATGCCAGGGCAATTACATTATCTGTAATTTGTGTTGGGACAGGATTTATTATTATACACCAGTAACGGCACACTGCACGATAACGCGCAGTGAATACACTTGACTTGAGCATTCATAGTTTTCATACTCTTTCTTTGTACATTTAGCTCTTCTTTTCTCCACCCTAGCAGCCCGCTTCATCTCTTGTTTCATCGGCATCTTTTCAAGCTAAAACTGATTAAGTCAGTGTTTGTGTTGCATTACTTAGTATGTTTTCCTTAATTTTTCACTTAAGCTGGCACTTAAGTCTTCAAACTACTTCAAGAATGATTTAAGATATAAAGAGGCAGGGGAAGTGACGGCGAACATGGTAGGGATGAGAATGGCGCCCATACGCATGCGCCGCATGGCCACCCTGCTGCCCGCTGCTGTGAGTTGATTCTACAATAAAATAAAATAAAAATAAAAAGAGGAATAACCTTAGAGGTCAATCATTACCCCGAAAGCGGATAGTAAACGTCACGTAGTATATGTGTACCAAATTTCAGGTCAATCGTTCAAATGGTTTGCGTGCTACAGGTGATTTAAAATCCTGGACAGACAAACAGACAGCCACGGTAGCGTATTATATAAGAAGATTTCTCCTATGTGAAACATGCATTGCTGACGTGCATTTCAGAAAGTATTTTTTCCCTCCTCTGATTTACAGTATGCTATATTTGAATTACAATACCTTATAATTCACCTTGTTGTCCTATTTTAAACTGAATTACTAATCGATTTATTTTCACTGCATTGTACTGGTGTAAATGGAAAAAAACAACTCATGTATAAAAAAACAGTAAGATATGTTTAAAATGAGAAAACATGGTATAAAAGGAGATTAGAATATCATGGATGTATTTCTCTCCAAATGTTTGCTGAGACATTTTTTTTATAACTTGCTTTAATTATACATATAATATTTTGTTTTAAAAGGTCTTTTAACTAATATTCTTTTAATGCATTGTATGCTGACTCATTGATTGGCTCTACCTGAACCTTGGGTTTAAATGCTGCCCCCTTGTGTGTCTATAAAGTTTGCACATTTTCTAAATGTTCATGTGAGTTTTCCAGGCACTCTGGTTCTCTCCCAGTGGTAAACAGCTTCAGTTTATTAATGGCAGTAAACTTGTCTTGTATGTGTGGCAGTGTGCATGGGTGAGCCTGGTAATGACCTGGCACAGAATCTTAGGTTAGTTTCTGTCTTGTGCCCAGTGCAGTCAGGCAGGGTAGGCTCTGGTCATTTAGACTTTTAAATGAAGCAAGCAAGTTCAGAATATGAATTATGTTCTGTTAAATTCTGTTTGTCATTATCTTTTTGCACAGTACCAGAGGTGCCTTTACTTATAATCTTGTCACTAAATTTTATTTGTTATAAACATAGCAAATGTATCAATTTCTTATATATATATATATATATATATATATATATACCACAAATATACATTTCATCCCACTGCAGCTTGTCCCACAAATAAAATGTAAAACTATGTGTCATCTCACTTACTCACTTACTCATAATGTTAGGACATCAGGTTCTTGAGCTTATTTGACAACAGCAAGCACAAAATAGAATTAAGCTTAGGGTTCAATTGCCACACATGCACATACACACACGCACACACACTCTCTAACCAGGGCAGTTTAAAGATGACAAATGACCTGACAGAATGGCTTTGGCTTACAGAAGAAAATGTGAGCCTGTGGAAGGAAATGCATGCGGACATGGGAGAGAAGATTAAAGCCCCTAAGAGAAAGTTCCCCAGCTGGAAAGTTACCTGAAACATGCTCAACTTTCAATATTACAAGATATTTAAAAAAAAAAAATCTGCTTAATATCCTATCCAGCTATTTTATTAATATGTACCATACTTGTACACTGCCATTATTATTATAATCACTATTAATATTAGCAAAAATTAATTATAAATAACACAGCTGGGCTGAAATATAAAGACTCAGGAAGGCTAAGCAGTTTATATAATAAAAACACTTTACATTTTAAGAAATTATCTTAGGTATAACACCAGCTATTAAGCCTTGCAAGGTGAGTAATTGTTAAGTTCTTTGAAGCTGTGTATGTCTTCAGCCAAATTTATGTAACATAACTTATTAGAGTATACATCCCAGGAACAAGACAGTAATCACAACCTGATTCCATGAGTAAATATGCCCCTCAGCATCTTAAATCCAAGCTAAAGACGCATTATTTGAGCATAGCATACCCTTAGCAGATATGATAACTATGGTGTTCCCACCTCAAACATGTTTTAAAATGTTTTTTCAGTCTACTAAGCATTTCATAATGTGGCTTTCAATTAATTTAATTTATTAAACTATTTGTCAGATTTTTGATATCTTTGAATTATTATTTCAAATACATTTTTTCTTCTTCTAAAGATAGACAGTTAGGTGCAGGGTTATCTGACCTGATCTGAATAAGATGTCATTGACACTGCAATCCATTTCCTAATTAATTAAGTATATTTTAATTGTAAGATTCTCATACATTATGTAGAGCCATAGCCAACAACTGCTCTATAAACAAATATTTCAAGACAAGTTGTGGAATTTCTATTTGTTTCCCATTATATAATTCTTTTATATATTTAATCCACTGACTGCAATTTAAGGCAACTGGTTTTTCCTCCAGACAAAATAATGAAGCTAGAGGTTGTGCCCAAAATCAGTGCTGTCTGATTAGTTTAACCTAATGTTAATAGCTAAATATAATTTAACATTATATGACTGAATGGGCTCAGTATATTTTTGAAAATAATATATTAATATTTAACAGAGTGTATCAGTCTTCTAAGTATTGTAAATTTCAGTATTATTTGCATTCCTCATTTGATTCTACCACATAACTCCCTGTGCGGCAACTTCAGCGTGCAAATCAGCAACTGCACATTGCAGACAAAAACAACTTTAATTTATATATGCCAACACAAAAGCACTGGTTTGAAACATTTTTTTTTCTTGGGTGAAATACTCATTACTTTGTGTCTTTCCAGACAGAGTAATATTGAAAAGAAAGGGTTGCGGCAGATTGAAGAATTTACCAATATATTTGGCTTCACAGGCTTGACACATAACTCTTGAAACCTGATTATTAAAATGATAATATGTACCAGAGGTTCTATCACGATGGCCTTTCCAGCCAGTAATAAATTTGGACCAGAATGGGTAATATTTTTTCTTCACACAGGCTCTTCAATTTTATCCGGTAGAAAGGTAAGCCACATATTATTAAAACAGACCCTGCCACTGGAGAAATTACTGCAGATTTCCAGGTGCTGAAATGGTTGGATTGCCTTCTCACTAATAAATATTTAATGATATTGCTTGTAAGCAGGTACCACGTAGGTAATAAGACAAGGAATCAAGATTTATAACGTGAATGGTATGGTTATTTTTTATGAAGGCATTTTTAAAATCAGGTTCGGCACAAATCCTTCTGTTCTGAAACTGAAGAATAAAAGTATAAAAAACACATTTTCTGCTTTAACTACATTTTAACATGCTTTTGAACTTCACGGAGATGACATAAAAGCTCATGATCTATTGGAGTAACACTCCAGCACTTCTGGAGCTTTAAGGCTTTATTGCATTGATCAGATGTTTTTCATTTCCCACTGTGCAGTAGAACAGATCTAAGGCATGAAAACTGTTGTTTAGAATCATGGTGTATCCGCACCTAAATGCTCAACAAAGCAACTATATTGACTGACGCTGAAAGACATTGAAAGTTCCCATGCCCTCTCATTATAGGTACACGCAGCTGTACTGATTTCATTGCAAAAAAAAGTATTGGCAGCATGTTACTGGCTTCCACGGCAGTCCTTCAGACTGATTTTCAAATGTGAAAAACAGAAACTGCATTCAGAATATATGTCTGCAACACTGTTTTGAGATTAACTGCATAAGTAATTGATAAGATGAAAAGTCTTTCTATTTAATTTAATCACATAAGGAGTTTACACTATAAAATGGGATCTACATCAGATGGAATCTTTGGTAATGTTTTCATTTGTATTTCATTCTGAAACAGTCATAGTAGAAACGTCTGTTATTCAGATCATATATTCTTATGATGTACAGATCTGAATCAGTCTGATATGGTAACATTTAATCCACCTCATGTGGGACGGTAAAAATCCTTTAAAACATTAATGCCCCAGCAACTCTAGCAAAATCCCAGAGCACTCCTTATTCCTTTATATAGGAAGAGAAACATATATGGGACAAAAAACATACTGCACATTATCAAACAGTGACAGTGTCTCTCATAACTTTCCAAAATGCATTATAAGAACAGACTGAAGATTTTTAAAGAGACAGCATTTACTGATAAACCTCTTTAATTTGGCCATTCCCTACACGGATTATATAATGGATTATTCAACTTCTCACCAGAGCATTCCCAGACAATGTTGTCTAGTAGTAGTAGTAGGAGGAGGTTTTTATTGTCATTTCAACCATATACAGTTAGTACAGTACACAGTGAAACAAAACAACATTCTTGTAGGACCACATAGAACACAGGACTACAGAAAAAACTATGTATTTTAGCATAAAGTGGATGTGTGCAAGCATGTGCAATCATTGTAGGACAGTGCAAGGGCAGACAGTGGTGCAAACAAAGCAGTGCAGCGGCGACCAGAACACATTTATGATATCTACAAGTACAAAAAATTAGCAGGTTGTGCCAAAATATGACAATATCTTAATAAAAGGAACAGATGTAAACATGACACTGGAAGTAGGAAAAAAATAACAGCATGATAGTAAATATAATAAAAAATATAAAGACATGATCTAGTTGAGAGGGAAGGTGTGTACATGTTATCAGTATAGTCTCTGAGTGTTTAGGAGTCTTATGGCTTGAGGGAAGAAATTATTACAAATTCTGATAGTAAAGGCCTGATTGCTTTGGTATCTTTTTCCAGACGGCAGGAGAGTGAGGGATGCGTTGGGTCCTCCACAATGCTGGTGACTTTGCAGATGCGGCATGTAGTGCACATGACCGTGATGGAGCGAAGAGAGATTCTGATGTTCTTCTCAGTTGTCCTCACTATCCTCTGCAGTGTCTTGTGATCCATGACAGTGCAATTCCCAAACCAGACAGTGATACAGCTGCACGAGATGCTCTAAATAGTCCCTCTGTAGAAAGTGGTGAGCATGGGTGGCGGGAGATGGACATTCCTCAGTTTGTGCAGGAAGTAAAGATGCTGCTGGGCTTTCTTGGCTATAAAGCTGGTGTTCAGGGACCACTAATCAGGCCCATGCTGCCATTTCATGGCAGGGCCAATGTGTGCCGCAAGACTGGACTCTGTGAGTGGAATGATCTATATTTTATATACAAATATGCTAGTTTGTGGCCATTTGCTGTATTCTGTTTGTTGTATGTGTTTGTCTGAGTCTTTTGCTGTTTGATTCACAGTGGTGCAATGGTTTGCACTGCTGCCTCCAGCACAGATTATATCACAGTAATCAGTCTAGCATAGTTGGTAGTTGCTTTCCTAACCCCCAGAGACACTTAAAAGACCATTATGCCATTATGATCAAGTCAAAATTAGTTCAGCTCCTCCTTCCCTATTAACTTCAATGCATTTTGCATAGTTTGGTGAAGTTCCCGAGCATTCCGGTGTTTTCACCAATCTCACAGCAAAGCAAACTCTGTACGGTTTGCTCATCACTACTCTTAACTACCTAGCGAATATTATTTGTTTTTGAAAAAGAAACCAGTACTCTTATACAAATGCACTATGCCACCATCTAATATGGGCACAAAATGATGACACAATGCACCACATGACTACTATTTCAAATACCTAGCAAAGAATATAGTAAGTCAAATGGTCATGATCACCTCTAGTCAGCATATTGTCACAACCTGTTGTGGAGGACTGCTGGCTTCCCATGCCGGTCCTCACCCCCAGGCCGCCAGGAGGAGCTCTCCCGACAGCAGGATCGTGCCCCGAGGTCCAGCAGGGCCTTATGGACTTTGTAGTATTTATACACAGCCCTGCTGGATACCTTGGGGGCCACCAGGAGTCGCTGTGGGGGGGCTTATGGGCTCTTTTGTGCCTTATGACCCGGGAGTACGTCACGGTCACGTGACGGGAAGGAACGACGTGCTCCCGGGTTGAAGTAAAGGACTGATTGCCCTGACCCGGAAGGAATAAGGACTGTTGGGACAGGAACACCTCCGGGTCAGGGGCTATAAAGGGATGATGCCTCAGACCAGAGACTGAGCTGTGCTGGGAGGTAGAGGAGCAAAGTGTCTGGGCGAGGAGGAGTGATTGTAGTGTTGCATTTGATTTATAATTAATGAGTAGTGTGGAAGGTGCTTGGTGCACTGTGTTAAAAGAAAATAAAAGGTCTTGGACTTTTACCTGGTGTTTGGAGTCATCCCTGAGGGTTCAAGGGAGCACTAGCACCCCCTACTGCCACACTGTCAACAGGGGTTGCCATATTCCTTGCACTTCATATAACCCTGGCACATTTGGATAATACAAACTGGTATGCTAGTTCTCATTGTAGATTACAGCTCAGAATTTAATACTGCTGTAACATCAAAGTTGACCATCAGTCTCCTCAGTTTTGGAGTCAGTGTCACCTTTTGAAATTTGATTATGGACTCCCAAACCAGCAGATCTCAGCATGTGCAGATTGGTAACAAATTTCATGCTTCATGCTGACCCTCACCACAGGCAGCACACAGAGTAGTGTGCTGAGCCCACCTCTGACTGTGTGATCAGAGTTCCAGCTCCATCATTAAATTTGCTGATGGCACCACCATCACAGGGATATTCACCAAAAATGATGAAACAGGTTAGATAGAAGAGGTCTATCTGCTAAGTCACTGGATTCAGGGTGATGATCTCACTGTTCATTTATTTCAGAAAGCAGAAGGCAGACCACATTTCCATATACATCAGAAGGGATGCTGTTGAATGGGTGAGAAATTTTACAAGCATCTACAGGTGCACAGCAGAGTTCATCCTCACCGATTACATGACATCCTGATATGGCACCTGTTTGGCTCAATGTAAAGCACTGTAAAGGGTGGTGAAAGCGACACAGAACATTAAAAACACCCAGCTGCCTAATGTTCAAAACATATTTCATCGCTCACTGCCATAGAATGTCAAATAGTATATTAAAAGAGACATTGGCCAACCTGCACATCACACTTTCTCATTCTTCCCTTCTCAAAAATGATACAGGACAATTAGTACTCACGCCATTAGATTTAGGAAAGTTTCTACCCACAAATTGAAAAGTTCTGAACAGTCAATCATAAGAACAGAAAAAGTAACATAATAATGTGTGTTTTTGTCAGGTCATGTCATTTTCTAACCCACTTAGCCCTGAACTGGGTCATGGGGAGTGCTGGAGCCTATCCCAGCTAGCACAGGGTGCAAGGCAGGAATAAACCCTGGACATGGTGCCAGACCATCGCAACATGCAAACACACCAAACACACACTAAGGCTCGTTTAAAATTGGTAATTCACCTAGCCTGTATATCTTTGGAAATTGTGGGAGGGAAATGGAGCACCCAGAGGAAACCTATGCAGACACAGGGAGAACATGCAAATTCCACACAGGAAGAATCCAGGACATGAGCCCTGGTCTCCTTAATGTGAAGCAGCAGCTGTACCACTGCGCCACTGTGCTGCCCCTTGTAAAAAAGTTCATTGTGTAATTTCACCTAATTTAATGCAATTTATGGTCATTTGTATTAAATTCTGCAAATGGGTTTTCTTTGTCATGTTTGATTTGAAGTTTGTATTAACTGTATAATAATGTATAGATTTTAACAGTCACACCTTATTCTCTACAAACTGCATATTAACTGTAGATAATATATATAATTGTCAAGGAGTTTGTGAAAAATCCTGCTGCTAAAGTATACATTTTTATTCAGTTTCATAATGACAAATCCAGCTGATCATGGAAACACACAGACAGCTAACTTTGAAATGTTAATAGGAACAAAAGTAATGAGATTTAAATTTATTTAATAGGGAGGAAAAGATATACACTGTCTGTAGGTATGCAAAGCAGACTTCATGTTGGCAGTGAAATGTGGCTTCAAAACTCATTTCCAGCACACCCGCACTTGCATAAAAAACACAGCTGCTGTCTGACGAGTGCATTGTTTCGTTTGAAATCATTTAATTAGATGCTGTAAAAAAACAACTCTGTCAGTTTTAACATTTACTGTATGTCTTTATAAAATGCACAGAAAGAAATATGGAGAGTATCAGCGCCTTTATTTTTGATTAAATAAAAAAATAAATGGATACGTTTAATTTTTAAAATATATTGTTTATAGGATGGTTCAGAGTATGTCACACACTGAGATGTACGGCCTATCTAGGGCTGCATAGTAGTTAGCACAGAACAGAAGAAATGGTGTAGGATTTACAGTGAGGAAAGACTGAAGGGGATGTTGTGAAGAATAGAAGGAGGCATTTAGAGAGGAGCTGGAAGCAGAACTGAATGTAGTATAGGATGCAGAGAACATTATCCTGAAGTTAGATATGAAAGTGAGAATTGGACAGGGGAGTGAATTATACCAGGATAAACATGGTAGATATGGATTAAGAAGAAGACACAAAGAGGAAGAATATGTTCTGGAAATGGCACAGAGCTTTATACTGGAGTGAATGAACACCTGCTTTAGGAAAATAAAACAAAACTGATGAGAATGGTGGAGTTCATCATCAGATAGATTACATTCTGGTGAGAAGAGCTGACAGAAAGTTTATAAGTAATACCCAGAGAATAAAACAGCACAGTCTTCTAGTAGAAGAAGATGAGGCTTGCTTCTTTTCATTTGAAGATGAAAAGAAGCAAGCCTAAGAAGAGATGTGGAAATTCAAGGATTAAGATGTGAGATAAGAAGGGAGAAAAGAGAGAGCAGGAGAATATGTAAGAAAGAAAGAAATGGAATCAGATGGGAATTTTTGGAGGGGGCAAGTGTTTGACAGAAATGAGAACACTGTGCATAGAAGGAGCAGAGACAGTGGTTATCATCTGATCAAAAGGATATGGGACTCCACAGGGGGAAGGAGGTGCAGTGATGAGTTAATGAAGTACAGGAATGAGCATGGGCGAAAACAAGGGGCTTTAAGTATTGGAATGTGAAGCATTTACTGCATGGGCAGAAGAACAGTGCAGGTACTGAAATGGAAAGACAGAGAGCAGTGACAACAGCAAGAGTAAGGGCGGTGCAGGATATGTGTGAGAACTTGGAAACTGGACAAGGAGAAAAGTATTTGTATGAAATAGCAAAGACCAAAAAAACAACCAAAAACAAGATCTAAATAGAGCTTATATAATTAAGGATGGGAATAGATACAGGTATATCCTGCAAAATGTGAGCGATATTAATAGTTAATGGAGAAGGTACGAGAAGCAACTGTAAAATACAGAGAACAATAGGTCAGCTCTAAATATTTGGAAAGGTACAAAATCCGGCGATGAAAAAGCAAAGATTGGAAACTGAAAAAGTATTAAGTAAGATAAAGGCAGGAAAAACACATAAACCATAAAGTGTTCAGATTCAAATACTGAGAGTATTTTGGAATTGCCTGCTTAAATTGCTGAAAGTACCATGGGATGAGGAAAAGATCCCAGATGACTGAAGAGATAATTCACTAGTCCCTTTATTTAAGAACAAGACTGGATCATGAAAATTATCATGCGGTTAAGTTAATGGAACACTTTAATGAAAATGTTGGAAAGAGTAATAGATGATAGACTGAGGGCTTGCGAGGATAGATGATAGACAGTATTGTGAAGCATCTTCAGGGGAAAAGGTTGAAGAGAAATTAAAAGCTATATTATGCATTTATATGAAAGGCAATGATCCCATGGGATGTAATATTTTATAAGGAAGAATACATTTTTGGAAATACTGGCAATACTAGTAGAAATGATGTATGAGGGATCAATAATAACACAAATTGAAGTCTAGAAATGTTTAATGTGCAAGGTCTACAACTGATTCGACTGTTAGCCCTTTCCTTTCTGTCCTTGCAGTGTATCTGCTTAGAAGGGTATCTGAAGTGCTAAATTAGGGGAATTTCTATATGCTGATGATCTTGTGATCACAGTAGATTCAGAAGATGAATTACAGAGAAGGGTGATCAAGTGGAAGGGGTCTTGGAACAAGAAGGATTGACAGACCATGCAGGAAAATAGAGATTATGGTTAGTAGCTGGAGGGGGAGGAAAGCCTCCTAACAGAAGATTAATGGGGCTTAGAAAGTAGAGCGGTTTAAATACTTGGAGTAGTTACAACCTTAGAGGGCTGCTGTGAAGTGGAAATAGGTGAGAGAATAAAAGCAGAATGGAAAAATGATGGACTATGTCAAGGTGGGTACGTGATAAAAATATGTCAAGCAAGGTTAGGTAAAGATTTACAGTATGTAACAGTAAAAAGTGCCAGTGTTTGTATATAGTACAGAGACTTGGTCAATAAACCAAAGACAGGAAGAGAAACTTAAAAGAACTAACATAAGAATGATGAAATTTGTTTGGGTATTTCACTGAGAAATACACTGAAAATGAAGAGGTTAGGAGTACATCAAAAGTAGGAAAGATCAGCAAAAAAATAAAAACCTAGATTGAGGTGGTGCAGACATATGGTAAGGAGAAACATGGAGAAAGTCTGCAGGAGATTTGCCACAGAGAGTAGGTAAAGAGAGAGGCAGACGCTCAACTGAAGGGAATGTGTCCAGAGGGATATTAGGTAGACAGGGTTGAGATGGAACATGACTAAAGATTTAAGCAGCTTTAAATGTGGCACAGTAGTAGGTGCCAGACACACCTACATGTGTTTAGTAACAGCAACTCTGCTGTTTGTTTTGGTTGAATCAAAAAAATGAACCAAGAAACGTAAAACCAATGACAGTACCATGGCAGACCTCTGAAGGAACCTTGTGAACAGAAAGAGATGGACTACAATTAGCCATTTAACAGCTCAGTATGATGGCGATGATGAAAGTGGCATATTAGAATGCATGATGTGTCCTACTGTGTTTTGTCATGAACTGAGTATGAAGGCAACAGATCAATCAAGTTTCATTTTTACCAATGAAAAACAAAACAGTTCCTGTTGGACAATGGAGGATAGGAAAAACCATTGCCTAGTCTGATGAATCTTACTATATGCTGATTTATAGGGACAGAAAAAATGGGATATCAAAAGACCCACAAAGCCATTGATTTTCTTTGTTGATGTCGATGGTGCATGCTGGCAGGGGTGGTGTAGTAGTGTGGAATGTGTTTCCAATTGTACACATTGGATTCCTTCACTCAAATAGAGCAAAATTTGAATGTCAAATGCTATTTGAACATTGCTGGCAATTAATGACATAGAGAATTTCAGTGTTATAATGGAATGTCCTGGCATGGTATCAGGAAAATGGTAGAGAAGTGGCCTCTTTAGTCACCATATGCGTCAGCACTTTTGGGATGATTTGGGGGATGAGATGTGATGAGGGAGTAGGAGTAAAGATCTGCCACAACCTTCTTTTAATGATACAATGGATGTATTTGTCTAGTAACTAGGAAATGAAGTATTATTAAACTGACTTTGTAGATCAAGCATTAAATCTATTGTTCCAGAAAGTTGGAACAATGCTGTAGTGTTTTGGAACCATAAGAAAGAAAAAACATAAATTTAAAAAATCAACTCTCTCTGGATAACATTTATATCATTATTTTTGCATATTTCCATAATTCATAATAAAGCAGAACTTCATTGATTGATTGTTTGACATTAAAGAACAAGATAAAAATGTTATTCAAGTTTAGCAATTGTCCATAATGAAGAAGAATACTTAGATTCTAACTGACACGGACTGAATTACTAATTGTAAAAAGCCACTGAATTATGTTCTGCATATTCTTAATATAAAATAACTTCTTTTTCCCTAAAACATTTAAGTGTCACCATTTCATGATATGTGTCTTTTTTGTTCCTCTGCATATATTACATTTGCCTTTTCCAGCAATATTCTCTTTGCCTCTGGCATCTCTTCCTACGACACACTTTCACTTGTATGAATTAATTCATATTAATTGTATTTTTTGGATAATTTGAAACTTTTTAAGGGTCCATACTTGAAACTTTTTAATTATGTTATACTGTATATTAATCCTCTTATAATTGGGGTAACAAGCTAGTGTTTTTTGATGAAAGTCAAATAATACTTCAGCTCAAAAGACTACACCATACTTCAAAAAAGGAAAGCTTATGCATGGAGCATGCAGTGGCCAGAAATTCTGTATTTGGCATTATCATGTTTTTAACAGTAAAACTTCAGAAAATGTGACTTTCTCTTTTATTTATTTATTTTAACATTTTATTGAATTTATTAAAATCAAATAAAATCAAGTCAAGTTTTACAAAACGAGGTTCGAAACAAATCAACCCCCACCCATGAGAAAGACAGCTAGGCCAACAGAGCAAGACTTTAATAGTAGGAACAATAATAAATAAATAAAAAGTAGAGTAAAATCCTCAATTTAAATCCATCCATCCATTATCCAACCCACTATATCCTAACTACAGGGTCACAGGGGTCTGCTGGAACCAATCCCAACCAACACAGGGCGCAAGGCAGGAAACAAACCCTGGGCAGGGCGCCAGCCCACCACAGTCAATTATTCTTATTCTTATTCTAAAATTTTATTGATTAGATCCTGCCAGGTTTTGAAAAAGTTTAGTACAGATCCTCTAAGTGAGGATTTGATTTTTTCCAATTTCAGATAATATATAACATCAGTTACCCACTGACTTAATCTTTTATTAAACAGAATAAATGCATATTGGTAATAAACAATGGCTCCACTTGGATACTTGCAATAATTCTCCTTTTGCAGTACTGCTTTACTGTTGGCATTCTTCAATCATTTGAGATATCCTACATTCTAACACTCCTGGTGAGTGGTACTATGAGAAAAAGTGGAATATGCCCCAAGAACAACAACCTCCTAAACAGACACTAAAAGGATAAAAGGGAAATGGTAACATAACAGAGCTTGTTAGAGGGAGATGAGGACAAGGACATACAAGTCATAGACGTGATGTGCTTGATGTTGTTGTCATGGAAGGAACCCATTTTGTGTGTCCTACATTTGGCTGTGGCTGAGCTCTTAGTGCTACTGACATCAAATTCACCTCACAAAACAAAACCATGGACTCATTTGTCATCTACTAAAACTGCAACACCAACACTTACCAGTTATGGAACACTGCCAGTGCACTCACTGCACAAAAGATTATGCATACAAAAGCTTCTGAACTACAGGATTTGAGGAAGCTGATTAAACTAACGGTGATTGCTAGCACTCTGAGTTGGAATCCACTTATCTGGAGCTGAGAGACTGCAACACTAATTCCTTTGCTCCAGTGCCATCTGCAATAAATAAAAAAAGAAAACAAAATAACAGTGAAATCCTTAAAATCCAAAGAATATCTTCCCAGTCTGAACTAATCTGCCTCACAGGGCTTTACCTTTTGAAAACCACACTTTTTACCCCAGTATGCGGTTTTAACAGTGAATATCTCTATTACTCCTTCATCTACCACCGCCTAATTCTGAGCTAACTCCTGTGCTGCACAAGATTTATGGTCTATGAAAGGGAAATTTTCGGCATACCTATCTGCGTGACAAAAACATTATGTGCCAGCACAGTTACCACAGAGATGATGAGATCATATGACATTTAGTTTTTAACTATAGTATTTAGAGTATATATTTATGATGTTCCTATTTAATGATAAAATGTTTGCCAAAGACATTCAGTCTATTTTGATATTTTTGTACTTTTCTATCCAAAACATAGACTATATGATGAGCCATACTATTTTCTTCGTTGATAGGTACAATGTTATGCAAATTATCAATTATCATGGAATCAAGCAATTCCATACTTCTTCAGCCTTGTCAAGGCGAACTGAGGTGTTTAAATGCCAGCTCCCTTAGATCTGTTGGATCTACGTCGATACCCACCCTGACGTCGATTCCAGAAAAACTTCAAGGGCGAAAGACATCAGTACTCCAATGGAAACCCAACGTGGACGTCTACAGTCCAAAAACATTAACAGCGTCATTCATTGGGCTGGTCCAACATTAGGTGGGTTTTCAGCTGTCACTGGGCTGGAAATATTTCCAGAAATTCAAGCTGATACCCACCCCAATAAGGGGTGGACCCACCCTGGAGGACTCTCGAAAAACCTGTGCACTGGCCAAATCTAATTTTTTTCCCACACATCGATTTCAAAATTAGCCCATTTTGGTTGGAAAACAGCACATCTGCCAACCCTGGTTATAATACATGATGTCTATTGCAGTGGTGATCTCATTCACTATTCAAAGGAAATTTAAAGACTAACTTATTGATAGCCAATACAATACAGTATCTGACTGTTTTTTAAGTTATGCAATACATTATGATTTTAGTCATAAATATTAAAGAGTGAATATAATTATACTCAACATAACCAGACTTACAGAAGGACTACTCAAAAATCTAACAAGATGAATTCCTAATAAGCCACTCAGTTAAACTTGCAGCTATTGGTAGTCTTTATTAAGGTTATTTAAGTTATCTATTTTTAGAATTTACAAGTATGTCCCATGTGTGATATTCCTTACATGTCCTGCACACATGGGAGCAAGCGTGAACATATATGCACTGTATTCAAGAACTCTTTATGGAAGTGTATAAATTATGTAAAAAGTTATGATGAAGCAACCCTTTAAGAAATAACTTTTGAAAAGTCAAGTCTATGATTTATAATTAAGCAAACTGACTGATTAAAGTTGACATGCTCAAATTACACTTTTCCCCATTTTTATTGTGTTAAGCATGCTATTATTCATAGGGGGAGTGGCACTGACAACATGACACTTGACTATGACTTACACTTTTAACATCTCAAATGAATAGCTAATGTGTTTTGTGAATATTAATAGCCTTTGTGCATTTTTCATTCTTGAGTACCCCTTCCTCCAGCTTTATATTTGAATAGGAAAAGCTGACATTTATTGAAGTTTCTAAATAAAGAGAATTCCTACTGAGTTATTTTCCAAGTAATGTTTTGATCATCTTATCCATTGTACAGGCCATTGCTTTAGCATAGCATGCAGCCTTCTAATGTCTAATAATAGGAAATGCTATAACATTTTTTGTTATTGGATTTAACTTAACACAGATGCAATGGTGTGTTAATCTTTCTTGAAAGCTAATTTCTGTGTTTTCCTTCTAAAAATTAACTTAAAATGAAATATACAAAACTTACATTCAAAATATGATTAACTTTACTTAGATTGTAGCAAAAACAATGACAGCAACAATGCAGAATGCAGTGAGCTGTTTCTAGACATATCTAGATGAGTTTATCGAACAGAAGTTGATTATATGTGATCAATGCTTGTTAAGCATTATCCGTATTATCCTTTGGCAAAAAATGGCAAACTTCATCTTGTTCATTGCACTCAATAATAATAATAATAATAATAATAATAATAATAATTCTTTACATTTATATAGTGCTTTTCTTGCTACTAGAAAGCTTTTAGACAGAGGGGAACCTCTTCAACCACCACCAATGTGTAGCATCCACCTGGATGATGCAACAGCAGCCCATTTTGCACTAGTATGCTCACCACAAATTAGCTACTAGGTTGTTGGGTTGAGAGAGTTAGCCAGTTAAAGACAGTCGATGATTAAGGAGCCAGAATAAATAGGCCATGGACAATTTAGCCTGGACATCCAGATACACCCTGCTCTTTACAAAGGATGACTAAGGATCTTTTATGACCACAGAGAGTCAGAACCTCAGTTTTACTTCTTCAATGGGCAGCACCAATTTTTAGAGCACAGCGTCCCTATCACTGAACTGTTGCATTAGGAACTACATTCAGACAATCATTGAGACCTGCCAACAGACCCTCAACCTACTTCTTCTAATTAATGTTGTGTACTGTATCTTGTAAATTACAGATACACAAAACATTGGTTAACAATTCTACACATGTCTTACTATTTTCATAGTTAGAGTTTTACAATTTGGCTTCACCACAGTTACTGTGAGTCAGTGCAGCTAATAATGAATTGGGGTCTTGTCTCAGTGGGGGTAACTTGCTCACAAAAAAATCCTTTCCCAACCTGGCCGCTCTCTTCCTCTATGCAGTTGAGATTTTGCCCCTGACTCACCTGTCTCCAAGCTCAGTGAGTTTATGGAGAAACCCTACAATGACTCTGAGGAGACAAGGGTAGCTTTACTTTGTAACACCAGGAAGGAGGTCCCTCTAATAGTACCTGGTGTCCCTGCAACCCAACTCTGTCGGATCCTTTAAGAGGACCGTATATTGAGGGAAGCCCTCTTGTTGCATCAGGGGATAAGTCCCTTCTGTTGGCCTGAAGATATAATAATCTATTTACAGTCCTCCATAGCCCTGTTCTCATTTTATAAGGAGGGCTTGGATATATTGTGAACAGCTTGGCTGCCCGCCACCTACCATGCAGGGGGAACATTGCATACTGGTGTCTAAGTCACATATCATTCTCGTGCACCTGGGCAACTCTCCCCTGACATCCTGTACACTAACAGTGAATACTGTACTTGTGATGTTCCTCCTTCTGTACTAGCATGATGACATCATATCATCACCGCCAGTGCATCTTTTTCCTCTGCTCTTCTTCCTAGAACATTGCTGAGCACCTATCACTGCCCTATTCCCAGCCTTGACTAATCAAGACTGTCTACATTATCCCTTACTTTGTACATACCTGTATATGACTAACATTTTTATTTAATTTAATGAAATGTATTCTTCTTGTCACCGATTCTGTTCATAACTTTTATGGGCAGAATTTCTAGGCGCAGCCAGGGTGTTGAAGGGGTCCAGTTTGGTGGACTCAGGATTGGGTCACTGCTTTTTGCAGATGATGTTGTCCTGTTTGCTTCATCAGGCCGTGATCTTCAGCTCTCTCTGGAACAGTTCGCAGCTGAGTGTAAAGCAGCTAGGATGAGAATCAGCACCTCCAAATCCGAGACCATGGTCCTCAGCCGGAAAAGGGTGGAGTGCCCACTCAGGTTTGGGGGAGAGATCCTGCCCCAAGTGGAGGAGTTCAAGTATCTCGGGGTCTTGTTCACGAGTGAGGGAAGAATGGACCGTGAGATTGACAGGCGGATCGGTGAGGCATCCGCAGTGATGCGGGCTCTGCATCGGTCTGTCATGGTGAAAAAAGAGCTGAGCCGTAAGGCAAAGCTCTCAGTTTACCAGTCGATCTACGTTCCTACCCTCACCTATGGTCATGAGCTATGGGTAGTGACCGAAAGAACGAGATTGCGAATACAAGCGGCTGAAATGAGTTTCCTCCGCAGGGTGTCTGGGCTTTCCTTAAAGATAGGGTGAAAGGCTCAGTCATCCGGGAGGGGCTCAGAGTACAGCCGCTACTCCTCCGCATCGAGAGGAGTCAGATGAGGTGGCTCGGGCATCTGACCAGGATGCCTCCTGGACGCCTCCCTGGTGAGGTATTCCGGGCACGTCCAACCGGGAGGAGGCCCCAGGGAAGACCCAGGACACGCTGGAGGGACTATCTCTCCCAGCTGGCCTGGGAATGCCTTGGGATTCTCCCGGAAGAGCTGGAAGAAGTGGCCGGGGAGGGGGAAGTCTGGGCCTCTCTGCTTAAGCTGCTGCCCCCGTGACCCGACCCCGGATAAGCGGAAGAGGATGGATGGATGGATGGAAATGTATTCCGATATCTTTTAATCTCTCTAGGGAAAAGCAATAGGACATCTGTCTGTCTACATTCTGTGCCCTTGCCCTGGCATACTTCTGTCCGGCATCCACAAAAGGGTTGAAATGCCCGATGAACAAAGGCAGGTTTGGTAAACTGCAGCATACGTCCATGCATCACATCCTCCACAGCAGTGTCCACATCAGGGCTGCAATGATGATGAAGAAAGGCAAAAGAAAGAGAAATATAAGGTAAATCTGGTGCACAGAGGTTTGTAAATGCAAAACGTGATTGAAACAGACAAACTTACCATTGTAAAATACAATTTAATAAACAGCCGTTTCTCTATACTAGTTACCAATAATAGTTTGAAGGCTTTTAACATTGGGAGTTAACGTGTACTGGCCTTGCTGACTACAATCTTAGTTTATCAAGCAACTAAACACCAGTTCAAATACATCTTTGGAAATAAGGCGACTGTTTTATTTATTTATTGTGAAACTACAGAATTAATTACATAGATATTTGATGTAAATTTCATAAAATTGCAACAAACTTTCCATAAAAAAATGCAATGCATTAGGATTCTAGGAAACTGATTGCTAATAAAGTATTGTTTACAATCTTTAAACAAATAGCTTTATGCAAATTTAATTAGGGATTCTTAGAATTTTAAGTAGAATGTAAATTATGTGGTAAATGAAGAAAGGAGTCTATAATAGCATAAAAAACTTAACATTAATGCTGTGAACATATATTACATTGACTTAACTAACCAATAATATCCTTTAAAGTAAAGGTGGTCTTTTTCATTTTGTAATTTGTACATTCATCCAAATCAAAATATTCAAGAAAAATATTCAATATTATATAAAATTAATACTTAGAGGAAGCATTTTATTAGGAGATAGCAATAGAATATTAGTTCAAATTAGCTGGAAGAATCCACATGTACTGCACGTAGCTGCCAAACTAAACTTACTGTACATCAATGTACAGTTTGTGAATATAATCATGTTGCCAAGTAAATGCCTACTTTTGACTGTGGATTGGTGAGCTTAGGTAGTGAAAACATTGAAATATAAACTCTGTCAGGCTCAGAACAGTAAAGTTCCTATAATCCTTTAAATCAAGACTGTATGAATACAGTTGCTAATTCTTACCCATTTCTCCTTTTTTAACTACAACTAATTCATGAAAAGAAGTACACTACAATAACATATTGCTTTTGAGTCATTTGTACAAAATAACTCTTTCTTTGTTCAGAAATTCTTCCGTGCCAGCAGTGGTGTGTACAGTTTAAAAATGCATGTGTAGCATAGATTTAGGAACGGTATGTACTTTGCAGAGTGAGCTTTGACTCATTGTCTGTGAATGTGAATATGAGGCCTTCCTTACTCAGGAGTCTAAACATGAGTTGCCTTGTAATGATTGATATCATTTTAGATAAATTATTTTTTCATAGCTTTACTCTCGTAGGTCAAGCCTGTCTTGTCTAAGCGCAACCTTGAAACAGTGATACATGCTTTTATAACATTTCGTCTAGATTACTGCAATGTGCTTCTTTTTGGAATTAGCCAGGCCTCCATTGCTCGCCTACAGCTGGTACAAAACGATGCTGCTCAATTTTTAACTGGCACAAGAAAGCATGAGCATGTTACCCCGATTTTGGCTTCCCTTCACTGGCTTCCAATTCGTTTTCAAATTCATTTTAAGATCCTTGTATTTGTTTTTAAATCCTTTAATGGTTGTGCCCCTCTTTATTTGTCGGAACTGCTGCACCCTTATGTACCTTCTCGCTCTCTCAGGTCAGCAGACCAGATGCGTTTATGTGTTCCCAAGACACGATGCAAACTACGAGGTGATCGAGCTTTTTCGGTTGCAGCCCCAAAACTCTGGAACGATTTGCTGTTGTACGTTATGAAGGCTCCTTCACTAGCTGCCTTTAAATCCTTTTTAAAAACACATTTTTTCTCTCTGGCTTTTAACCCAGTATGATACTGTATGTTGGCTAACTGTATACTTTTTATTAAGAATCTCTTTAATGTGTTTCTGTTTCATCTACCCTTTGGTTTTGTGTGTCTGATATGTTGGGTTTTTATTGTACAGCCTTAATGTTGTTTTTAAAGTGCTTTATAAATAAATAAATAGCTTTATTTAATAGCAGTCTCTCTAATAGTCAGAGAGAATAGTTTGGAAAATGGAAGTATAGCATATTATAGTAAACAACATATCTAAGTGGCCAGTATTGAAAAATTAAAATTCAGCTATTTGCTGTCACGGAGATGTGCTAATGATGAAATATCCCTGTGCTTTTTTAGCATGTAATTTAGATTCTGAACACTAAATCAGTACCATCGGTACTGTTAACGGTAAGTTACATCAGCTAGGGATGAGTGACCCAAGTATGAGCTGGCATTACATCACCAGTGGCAGGGGTGCCTATATAAATGACAACACAGAAAACTTGCATGCTTTTCCAACTAGTGCGGCAAAATGTGAGCAGTTCTTTTAAGGATAGAGAGCCACCTTAAAAAACCATGTAAACAGCAAAGAATCCATCCATTGCGGTTCTCTGTGTCAACGCTACATTGGTGTCAGAAGCAGTTTTAGGAAACCTACAGTCTGACCTAGCAAAGTGCTGAGTGCCTAGGAGACCTAAACCAGATTTTCCTGGCTCTTCAGAGGAGTTGCTGGATAGTCTCGAGGCTCAAATTCATAATCTAGAGTGCCCTTTGCAGCAGCAGTACAGGGGGCAAGACAGCTGAGAGACTGCCACCTCTGTCATTCCACCACTTCTTATCCTTCTGCTAAGGTCCATTATGATGGGTGCATGGGTGCCAGTGGAGATTCGGGCTCATGGCCGATTGTTTTGCCACTATCCCCAAGTGAGCTGTGAGAAGCAGGGCTGTTGGTAAAAATGCATAGGCAAAGGACAAGGCAGATAGTAGAGGTGTTGTGAAGTGGCTGTGGAGGGAAGAGTCTCAAAACTGAGATCCAGAACTGGAACACAGTGTAGAGCTCCAGTTCAATGAAAGAAGACAGCCAAGAGTCCAGTACATCTGCGTCTCCACACACACCACATGTCAGCACAGCACTCAACATCCCAGCTGTGCCATTTTATAGCACAGCACTCTTGGCTCCTGCTGATGTGCCCTCATCACCAACTGCCTGACTGAATCAAAAGAGAAAACCACACTACCATTTCAACAATTGTGTGCTATAGCAAGGAGTTGAAAGCGGTTGCTAGGGACAGAGACTTCAGTGGGAAGGCTATGTAATGGCACTGACAAGTTACATCAGCCAGGGATGACTCACCCAAGTATGAGCTGGCATTACATAACCAGTGGCAGGAATGGCTATATAAATGGCAAGCCTGCGAAGTCACATACTTTTCCTACTAGTGTGGCAAAAGGTGAGCAGTCGTTTTAAAGATAGTGAGTCACCTCAAAGAGCCATTTAAGAAGCAGAGAATGCATCCATTGTGGTGCTAGGCACTGACATTACAGTACAAAAGCTGTAAAAGACTTCTAAATCAATATTTTTGTTGTTCCTTGGTAGATTTGTTGATTATGGTACACAAAGGACAACATGCAGAGAAGAAAATATATAACACCTTTTTTTTTAGTAAACCATACTGTTACATACTGAGAAATGCATAATTCTTAACAGAATCCCATTTTCTGAGTATTTGCTACCTAGAAATGTAGCTGGAGTTTTATCTGTACAAATGATCCGACCAGTTTATTAAGAATGTGTAAAAAGTATAACATGCCAAAAAGAAGAGAAGAACATAAGGACCATGAGGTGAAATATTCATGAGGGAAAAGTCTTATGCAGGGTCAGGAACAGTCAAAAGATTAGAACACCAAGAAGTTACAAGCCAAGGTCCTAAAAACCCCTAATTAGTGCTACAGAACAAGTTGATTTGTAAAGTTTCATTTTAGGTCATAACTAGGACTCCCAGCCTTCCATGTCAATGTAATATACACAGAGCGTCAGGACATCAGATGCAGGTGACGCAGGGTATGTGACAGACCACCATGCTCAGCAATAGTAAAAAACATGTCTGTGACTTTGTAACAAGCAACACAATAGTTACATACATGAAAATAACACTGCCAAAAATGATGAGGTGAGCTTACCAACAAAGTGATAAAAAATATAAACAGTGATAAAACAAAAAAAGATCAAGTTCAAATTCATAGTACAATTCCATTGTTATTTGTATGTCTCCTGCAAATAATGACAGTGCTACAATACAAGCAAAACTACAAATGCATTAAAATGGAAAGACGTGAGAAAAGTGACTGTGCGGCATAGCTGAGGTCTATTAAAAAAATTTAGAAAATTCCACAAATATTGTATTGTACCAATTGTGTGAATGACTTCAGTTAATGAAATTAATCAACCAATTGGAAAGGTGCTGTGTGATGCACTTACTCTCCATAAAGGGAATAGAATTTAGCTTAAATTGGTTTAGGCAGGTATGAGTAACTGTGTCAACTAAATATGCACATTCATATAACATGATGGGAGAGGAACGTCATTTGGTATTCATGAAAAATAAAGAACTGTATCTTAAGTTTAGCTTGAACAATGACATCATCACAAATTTAATAACCATTTTCCAAGTTCACCCAGGTTAGCCCCCCATATCATCACATTCAGTCTCTGCAGTAATGGGAATCCTTTGGGGTGAGAATCATTCTTTGAACCTGGAGATTGTTTTGTAACCATAAGTAGTCAATAAGAGTTTATGTTACATATATACATATATATATGCAGCATCACAACTTTGTACAAAGAATCATTTTGCTCTAATCACCCTCACTGACTTCCCTGAACTACATATTTTTCCACAAATATTAAAAAAAATTAAATGGAAGAACATAAAGCTAAAAACAGAAATGGATCAACAACGCACAGCCCAATACTGCATTTTCTATTATTTTTGTGAATTAAGGCAAGAATACAACAATTTTACATATACTTTTACATTTGGGATCAACACAATTGCGAATAAGTAGCCCCACTCAGTTCTATCTTTTCCACATTTAGGAGCAATAGTATTTTTTTGCTTTAAAAGTTATATGACAGCTATAATAAATAAATGCCACAGACTGTATTACTGACCGTACTAGGCAAAAGCAGTATAGATTGAGAGAGATGAAATCAGGAGTTGGTGATGGTAAAATAAACTATCTAAGGTCAAAACTGGGAGAGTGAAAATCAAGTAGCAAATCAAAGAAACTGAGACAAAAATCATAGTAATTGGAAAGAGAGAGAGTCAAAAACAAGAATTTACCTGTAAACTGAGAAAAAATGTAGGACACAGACAGATATACATAGAATTCAAACCAAACACTAAAATATAAAGGTTGTTCCACAAACTTTGTAAAGTAGGAAGTACCCAATGCTGACCTTTACACCTACGACCCACTGATGTTATGCACTGCACACTTCCAGTTGATTTTGCCAAGCAACTGCTAGCAAGAAAGACAACAAAGAATATAAAATGGAAGCATCATTAACAAAAACAAAATGGCACCACATGAGAAACTAATTTATGTTTAGATTAGTTTAAGGACTTCAAAGCTAAAAATAAATTAAACTAAATTCCTTAGCCTCTAAACTCTCCAAAATGATATATTGAATATTCTACAGACCAAGGAACAACTACAACATATTTAAAACAAAAGTCAGATCATGACATACTGAAGAAAGTGTTTATACTGTAAATAATAAACCCTGCCAGTGAGTCAGTGATTTTCTAACCTGCTTAGTCCTGAACATGATTGCAGGTGATTGCTAGAGCCTATCCCAGCTAGCATAGGGCGCAAGACAGGAATAAACACTGGACAGGCCACATGCCCATCACAGGGCGAGCACACCTTCAACCACACCCTATGGCCAATTTAGTAATGCCAATCCATCTAACCTGCATGCATTTGGACTTTTGGGAGAAAACTCACACAGACATGGGGTGAACATGGAAACTCCATGCAGGGAGGACCTAGGACGCTTACCCCAGTCTCCCTACTACCACTGCGCCACCCTGCAGCTTGTCAGTTATTGAGAGATGAAAGAAGGCAGGTGTTTTCCTAAGTAGTTTTGCTTTTACCAACACTTGACATCAATGTACAAAAGAGAAAATGATCTACAACATTTGTACCTTATTTACTTAGTTTTGACATAAATCTTGTTATGCTTATCTAATGTCCCATTTCTCCAAAATTTCTTGCAGCTTTGAGGAATCATCATTAAAGATTATTTTAATATATTTTTAAAAATATTGTCCAGTTATTCAACCAGGTTTAGGAACATTCTATGACTGAGAAGATTTTACTATGTCAACATTTTCAGAAAAGTGTTAAAATGTGAGGCAAGGTAGATGCATCAGATCTTAAAGGTGCATCTTTTATTGTTGGGATAAGAGATCTATTTATGAAATTCTTTATATATTTTATTTGATTCTGACCAATGCAATGTTTAATTTAATTGTTTAATATTTTCCACTCAGTATGATTTATAAAATATTATGTATATTTTGCATTTCTTTCATGTTACAGTGGTATATGTCATAATATTCACTTTATTTCAATAGACCATGTCACTATTAATGAAACATGTCTAAAAATTGTTCTAGTCACTTTTTAAGTTAAAGACACAATACTTCAACAGCTTGCTAACAAATGGAAATGTTTCTTCAACCAGATTATAAATGTTCTTCTTCTTCATGGCACTACTTTCATTGAATCTTCATGGCACCTTCTATCAGACTTTGATTTAATTTTTATATGTGAACATCCCAGAGAAAACTACTGGCAGCTGATTGACATGTTTAAGATACATGGACCCCAAAAATATAATCTTTTTTCAGTTGTTCCACCATGTTCAGGTTTATACTAGATATTTACAGAATATTTTTAAATAAATGTGTTCTGTAATTTAGATGTAGATGTACATACTTATATACACAAAATGTGAATTATTACAAAATAGTAATGATTTACATTTCATTTGGTTAAATAAATTACACTTGTTTCTTTTTATAAATCAAGTAATATCTGCAGTACTGTATATGTACTTACCAAAAGACATTGTAAGATATATTATTACTAAACCCAGTTCAAAGATACTTATCATCTTTGCATTTCTACATTTTTACTGCTGCTATGCACCATGCATGTAGCTGGCTAACTTTATTTTGCTGACAAATTTCTAGGAAGCCAGCCAATTCACAACAAGCAAAACAGCAAGGAACAGCAATATTTAATAAAAATGATGGAGTAGCCCCCTTAATAAGCAAACTAAAAAAAATATACAATTCCTTGTGTTAAAGTATAGGAACATTAAGCACATTTAACGTAAACATATGCTGAACGGTGATATTAAATCCACATCCGCCTCTAACTGTTGTCTAAATAGTATATGTTTAACCAGCCAGAAAAAGGATGTTTTGAAACAAAAATACATTGTTAGGATTGCTATTAATGACCGCATGCCATATTGCCTATTGTTGTTATTAAAGGCCACCCCTTCCTTGTACACATCATTTATTTACTGACAATTTCTTTTTTTTGGTATATCTTGAATTGTCAATATTTAATCCATTGTCAAATCTTTGTGGAATTCTGCTTACAGGGAAACTAGAGGGTTGGCTGATCTAGGATGTGTGAGACTAGTATTTCCACATTCTCTGTATGTCTATGTTCATTTCCATGTACATAATAAATAGTGATTTGTTTCAATATTAGGTTTTACATTTTTATTGAGTATAGTTTTTTATGGTATAATTTTTAAATATTTTTAATTTAGTACTGAATTGAGTATTGTTAATTAAGACTTAATGTGAAAGAGAATAAGATCATGTCATGTAAAATATCTTAACTGATATCTTCTTTTTTTGTTGTTGTTATATAATGGAAACAGCTCAAAAATCTTAATCTTTATCAAACATAATAGTTTCATATTGTCATACATGTGCACAATGGGAGGCAGTCAGTGGGCTATGTGTAAAATGCTGGGTCGGAGGTTGACATAATGCATTAACATCTTTTCTTTCTCCTCTTTAGATCATCAGAAGGAAAGCTTACTTGAACCCAACACCCAAACAGATTCTGCTTCCCGTTCTAACCCCCGCCCTGCTTCTGACCTCACTTCTGCCTATAGTCATCTGGACACTCCTCTTCCTCCACGCTGTCTTTAAAGCCAGCTCATTCCTTTTCCCCAGTCAGTCTCATCCTGGACTCAGTTGTTTGAGACTACTCTATATATTTATCGCTTATTTTAAGAAACTATTGTTAATATATGAGGTGGAACCCCAAACCTTTTTCTTTGCTTGTTGTATTTCTTTCACAATATACAAAAACACATGCGATTAGGCAATATCTTCATTTCTTTTGCAAGGTAAGCATCCCCATCCCAGGACAAGAAGGGGAACTGTTACTATGTTCTCTTGTTTTCTCCATCTGCAGCTCCAAAAGACAGCACCAACAAGACGTCTCACCATGCCTCCCAATGACTCCAAGAGGCCCCGCCCCTGCCAGGATGAACACTACATATTCAGTCCACATCAGAAGTGACTGTTCATTTCAAGAGAAAGGGAGACACAGCTTTCTGTACTCCATGCAAGCGCAATGACCATATTAGATTAGATTCAACATTATTATCATTGCACAGGCGTGCGTGCATTGCTGCACCCACTACACGATGAAACAACTCGGGATCCCTGTTGGCAACCCCCAGGCAGACACGCGGCCCAGTCCCACCCTCCGGAAATGACCCTCTATCTTCCGCAGCCAGGTGTTACGTGGGCAACCCCTTGGCCTGGTCCAGCCACTCGGGTCCCCAACAATGAGGATCTTATGAGCTGGATCATCCTCTGGGAAACGCACCACATGGCCGTAGTGCTGTTACTGACGCTCCCTCACAATGCAGGTAATGTGCCTCATTCGGAACTCCATGAGCAACCGCTCATTCGACACAAAGTCAAACCAATGGTACCCAAGGATTTTCCAGATAGACACAGTACCAGTCTTCATCACAGGTCACTGGATAGCGTCCATGTCTCACAACCATATAGCAAGACAGGAAGCACCGGGACTCTAAAGACTAGGACCTTCGTCCTTGTACATAGATATCGGGAGCGCCACACACCCCTTTCCAGCGACCTCATGACCCCCCATGCTCTCCCAATCCGTCTACTGACTTCATAGGAAGAGTCACCAGAGACAAGAATGTCACTACCAAGGTAGGTAAACCTCTCGACAAGGTCTACACTCTCTCCCCAATCAGACACACTGCTAATGGCTGTGCCCAAGAGCTCTTTAAAGGCCTGGATCTTGGTTTTTATCCAGGACACTCGCAAGCCCAGACATTCAGAATCCTCGCGCAGTCTCTCAACTGCCTCGATCAGAGCCTCCATTGACTCCGCAAAGATCACAGCATCATCAGCAAAGTCAAGATCTGTGAATCTTTCTTCACCAACAGACGCCCCACAGCCGCTGGACCCCACAACGACCCTAGCAGGAACCTTACCTGGCACCTTACCCTGTAGTTGTTGCAATCCAGGCTTCCCTTTCCAGATAGGGAATATAAGTCCCATTTTCCCATGTAGTGGGTGCAGCAACGCACTGTATCAGTGCATGCTCCCCAACTTGACTTGACTTGTCTTGTACAGGTACAACGAAATGCAGTAGCCACCATTTCTTTATTATTTTCTTTAATTTTGTACCTTGCAATTTTGATCTGTAGTCTGTCCAGTTTGTGACAAAGCAAAAGGAGAAAGTAAGATGACAAAATAAAATGCAGAATAAAAAAATCACATTTTTTTTTTTTTTCTAAGAGAATGGCTGACAACATGGGAAAGACCACGTGACTGCTGGAAAGACAGCTGACAGGAGGGAATAGACTCCGTTTGGATTAGCCACCCATGTCTACAGAATCCAATACTAAGCAGTATTTTGGAGTCACCCACTTTATGGTTACAAAGGAAGTTAAAGAAAAAACACCCCTAGAGTCTGGGAGAATGGAGGCGAACAAAGACTCATAGCTAGATAACATGGTTTCAGACCTAGGAACAGAAATGACTACAAGGAAGATAAGCACCTTACAAGAGTTCCATTTTACTACAGCATCTGATTGAAGACTTCAAGCCTGTCTCTGTGGCTAAGGGAAAGTAATATCATTAAAGGGCCTGAAAATACATCATGGGAAGAAAAAGTGCTTGATGGGATGAACAACAGGGACCTCATATTAATAATTATTTCCTAAAAGGTAAATCAAGTCAGGTGAGTGAAATGTAGCAATGTGAGTTACACCACAGTACACAGAACATCAGTACCACTGAGAAAGAAGGCTCAAGCACAGTTGCAGTAGTAACTTGTATCAAGCCCAGCCAGCTTTAAACATCAAGGGAGAAATTCAGTGGGAACAAGCCATAAATTAACCCTTACATACTGTTCATATTTCATGCCCTCACAGTATGGTCCAGATCAATTTTGACCAGGGCCAAGAATTCCCTCATAACAAGTGTCTACATGTATAGTGAATTTTGAACTATAGATTTAGAATGTATAAATATCCTAACTGACATTAATAAATGTATGATAAATCCTTAGTTAATGTTTCAGAGAGCAAGAAGAGTGTATCTTTAAGGTTTAACAACACTAGTTTTTGGAGAAAAACATCTGCTATCATACAATCTCATGTACTGTTTTACTTAAGACATGAAAACATAACTGCCATAATAATTTAAATATATTTTATTGCAAGTGAAAATGACAAGAACATTTTGGTACTGTTGGGATTTATTATATAATCATGTATAACCATTAAAACCTTTAAACACTGTCCTTACTGATATATCATAAACAAATCCTCATAACTGCTGTCTATAATGCTAATTCAACAGTAATTAACTCTTAGAACACAAAACATAAAAAATTCCTCATTACAAACTAGTCTTTGCATTCAAAGCAGTGGTAGGAATCCTTGCGTGTGTAGGACTTGCATGTGTGTTTCCCACATTTGCAATAGTTTGTCTGTGTTTTGCAGTCCTTTTTTGCAGAGATGAAGTTGCATCTCCTTCTCTTCTGTAACCTTCTGTTGGCTTCTTGTGTGACTTCTTGATCAAGGCCAGGTCCAGATCACTGGAATGCCCTTACCAGATCATTCAAATGACATTTTCCACTGCCATCCTGCCTGCAAATTGAAGCGGAAGTGAGGACCAACTGATAGCATCATTTTCAACAAAAATATTTCCCTTGCTGTCTCAGAGACATCTTCATCAGTGGGACTGTAATCAGAGTCTTCCTCTATTTTGTCTTCCTGCTTTGAAACATCCTCCTACAAATCACTCTTTGTTTCCTCATCTTGGAAGACTGGATTAAGGCCCAGTTTTACAGTTCAAGATTCCCTAAACCCAGTATTTTCCTTGATTTGACCCACATTGGTGGATCTAAAATCCATCTCAATAGATACAGGTCAAAGTTGACAGCCTCAATGTACAAAAATTTGTAGCATCTGTACAACAGTATAACATTTTAAAATATTTTCATTTTTGTGCATTTTGGGTCACTTTAGCAAAAGTCATCAAATTTCAGGCTAAATGAAGTTAGGGTATTATTACTGCTGTCAAATGTTGAAATGGGTCAAATGTGACCCAAAAATTATTTAAGGGTTAAATGGTCTGGAACATCAGAAAAGGCAGAATGTGGGACAATAAACACAGACCTAACTAGTGACCTGGAAGGGATAAGGGACACAGTTCAAAGAAAGTTTGAACGGATGAGTAATGTCATCTATAACTATGTGGCAGAATGGTATAGAGTAAGGGTTATAAAGGAAAAGGCATTTCCTAAAGTCTCAAAGGTGGAAAGCAAGTCCAGACGGTAGCAGGAGATTGAGCACCTGGTCCAGAAGGGAAAGAAACTTAAATAACAGTGGAGGAAGGCTTTTGATAGCTAGAAAGAGGGCAATAACACACGCCAGGGAAACATCAAGCGCCGCTTAACTACTGTGAGATGAGTAAAGAATCTGCAGAAATTATGCAGAAGGAGAGTGAGAGAGAGATCACATTATTTGATCCCTTTAATTCTTTTCACTAAATACAATGGGGGAAGCACTGAAATATCAAAACAGAAATTAGAGGACCATCTCATACACGGATGATAACGGGTACAAGTAGTCAGCTAATCCATCAGATCTTAGACCAATTGAATAGCCTGAGCACCCAGTTGATATCAGTCCTCCAAAGTGGAGGGAAGATGAGGTGGCAGTAAGGTGGGTGAGAGTGGCAGCAGCCCCAGGGTCTAATGGGGTTCCATACAGAGTGTACAAAAGCACACCTGGAGGACAATGCATGTGGTCTGGGAGAACAGGAATTGTGACTGAAGCATGGTGTAGAGCAGGAGGAGTCTTGATTCTTAAGGATTAGGTATCCACGGACATTAGCCAATTCTGTCCTTTCATATTTCTTAATGTGGAGGGCAAGATTTTCTTCAACATTGTTGCTCAGAGGATGACCAAGTATCTAGACAGAAACAATCTTGTGGATACAACAGTCCAAAAAGCTTGGAAATTTAAGGAATCTCTGGATGTCTTGAGCTAACTAGCATGATTTGATGTCAAATTCAAACTACATAAAAAAAAAGCGAGATTATCATTGTGAAAAGCAGAGCAAGAAGAGTTGCAAATATTCACTATAGGGAATCTTTGAGGTGGCAAATTGGACTTAACATCAGATTCTGTGTATCTATAAACATAACTATATGATAGACAAGACCCATGAGCACTTGATGCTTGATATAGATCTTCAGGTATGACATGTTAAACAGAGAATTACTGAATGTATTTAAAAACAAACTGGTCTTAATCTGCTGTCTCCAAACTGACCCACAAGTGGCATGACTTAAGGAAACATGGCAGGTCACATGGTACATCAGACCTTTGTTTAAAGTTAAGTAGAACATTTTAAATAAAGCTTTTCTATTAATCAATCTGCTAATAATATTAAATTTATTAATATCTTTAACTAAACACCATGTTTCATTAGGGGGTGAAGTAATTAATAAAACACAGCCTTGCTTTGCTACAGAAAATGCAGATTCTCCTTTTATTTCTTTAATATTATTATGTTTCATCCAGGGTTCCTCCCCTAGCTGATGTTCAGATTTCTTTTTTATGTCTATTTTGCTCATGTTTGATTAATTTGTTAGTGTTACTATTGCTATTTATGTTATTTATTTGCATCATTGTGTGTTTTTTTAGTTTTGTGTATTGTTTAAATTTGTTTCCATGCTTTTACTATATTCAATGTGTAGTGGGTGGTTCTCCAATAGGTGGGGTCTCCTGTTCTTCACTGCAAAGTGACAGCCCACAACTCTGTAATGACTGAGGGAGCACAGAGTGCATTGTGTGTGATTGTAAGTGATTATTGCTTTGGTTTGTTATTGATCCTTTTTGCTCTTTTTCCCGACTTCTCTTTGGATTTGCGTTTTTGGGACTTGTTTACCACTGAATTACCTACAGTGCAAATCCTAATGTTAATTTTGTGCTGCTTCGAGCTTTTGTGCTACAGAGCATTTTTGATTAATAAATCTTTTATTTTATAAAGATTTTTCATTTGCCCTTTTGGCATACAACTGAAAGGTTACTAGACCCTTCCTCTTCTGGGAATTTTTGCAACAGTTTTTGGAACTTTGTATGAAAGAACGTCAAGCTTATGACAATTTCTTCTTTATTTCAGTCATCCTAAAAGAGGATACCAATAAGACGAATTAAATCCTGAATATCAATTAACCACACCTTCTTTAGCATGGGTAGTGAGGTAACTTGTCTGGTCCATGGCTTGAGAGCACAGATTCATTCTGTGGTAGGGATTGAGATGTGGCAATCACTAAAGGATAAACTGATTTCATACACAGTAGTGTCTTGAAGAAGAGATTACGTTTACCTCTTTTATAAGTCGCTTTAGATAAAATCATCTGCCAAGCAAATTAATGTAAATGTAAAGAAGATGCCCTGCATCAAAGACCAAAACATAATTTCTACACTACCTCTCTCCAGATTATAACCTCTCCCCCTATATATACATGTGTATAGTCTGGGGCTGTGGTTAAATCTACTGTATATATATAAAATCCTAAGCTTAAAAGTGCAATGATTTTATGCAACGATTTTATGTGACTTTTTATGTCACGTTTCTTGTTACGCTTTAAATATGGCTTATTTTAAAACCTACGTCTATATGTTTGGTATCATTCTTTTCAGAATTTATCGAACTTTAATGAGATGTTATTACATTTTCAGATTCTTATTCTGTTTTTAAATTATAAACTAAAATATCAAGAAAGTCGTGGTTTTTATTTTTGATCGTGTATACTTTCTTTCACAGGAACTATATTAAAAAAAAATCTATTCATAACACCAATGTTTGTATTTAGGTGATTTAGTTAGTTGAAGGTCGATTTACGATGACCCATTGCATACCACTTTAGTTTTCACGTGATTTTTCCTGTTATTTAAATTAGTCATTTTTTAAAAAAAGTTTTTTTTATGTATAAGAATGTCAGTTAAAATGAATGGATCGTTTATTTAGTCTCTTATAAATACTCATCGAGCATAGTGGACCTCAGTTTAACGGGAATACTCTAATCAGTAAGAGAGTAAATATTTTATTCTCATTTCATGATTTTTACTCTGTTAAATAATAATTAATTTTTCTTTTCCATATTTGTAGAATTTTGTGATTTTCACTACAATAAATAATCATTTTTCTTTTGTACATTTACAGATTTTACTAATATTTTGGCCACAACTGGGGGCTGGGCGCCAAAGGCACCAGGGGGGCTTGCCCCCCTAGTATATGTATAATCTGGGAAGCATGAAAGCTGTCATTTGATCCTAGGGGACGGAGGAGGCATCACATGTCCACTGGATGAACATGTTAGAATGGTGTCAGAAGTGGAGATAGCTTTTGCCCACATGATAAATTTCAGCAGGGCAGAGTGCAACATTATTGCATCTCAATAGTGCTTGTTTGGAAAGTTACACAGCTTCTACTTTAGGTTAACTAACTGTGAGTCTAAATTGGCTCCTATTTAGTAACTGAAGTGTATGCCCTGCGTAGGACTGGTGCTCTGTTCAGAGTTGTTACCCACCTTGCACCCCTGTGCTGTCTAGACAGGATCTGGCTGCCATAACCCTGATCTGAACTGAATTAAGGCGGTTTCCCTATGTTTATATGTATGAATTTCGTTTATGCAGTCTGTCACAAATTACAGCACCATTAATACATTAGTTCTCAGTGCATAAATTTGCAGGTGTTGTTTTAACAAACAATGACTACATTCTTTTCTCCATCAATTTTTCCATTCATTTACTGGAGTAATATCTTTTCTTTTATAGGTTTTCTAGTGAGCCAGAGTCTGTTACACTGGGTGTGAGTCAAAAAGAAACCGGCCATACTCACACATGCACTTACTGTACATTGGGCCATATTTGATTTATCAGTTAACCTAACAAGTTTACCAAGAACAAACAAATGCAAATACAAAGACAATGGGGAAATTCCACATAGACAGAGACTTGGGCAAGAAATAAATCTGGAGTGGTGAAATAGCATCTCTTTGGCACTGTTCCTCCTGAACATTATACCCTAGAGTGGAATCATCAAGAGGCCTTACAGCAAATCACTGACATTGAAGTTTACATTTGTGAAGTAATCTTAATCAGCATTCACATTACTTAACAAAGCATTGTTCAGAAAGTATAGTATTCAAATCCTAATTAAAATAATAAATTAGAGCCGATTTTTTTCCAAACACTAAATTACATTTGTATTTCATTTTGGCAACATGTTTCAAATATATGTGAACTATTTCATGGACATACTGTAGCCTTTTATTTGGTAATTTCACACTTGGTGAGGCCCTGAAAATACTATGACCTCATGAGAATGCTTTTGGGATGAGTTGCAGCAGAGCAGCAAACCCTTTGCAAACTTGTCAATGTGCCCTTGAGACCACAGGGACGGTGCAAAGGCTAAAGACAGAGGCAGAGTCAACAGACTGTGAATTTTAAACACCAGGGAGGCCCAAATCACATCCCATTACTGTCGATTTGGGGCCTACAAACGTGAAGCTGAGAAGTGCGCAGAGGCTCACTTCAGCAGCAAAAAGGAGGAAATCTCTCAACGACGGTCAATGCCATTAAAGATCTGCAACTTCATTCCGTTAAAATAGTCTTTGATTTGAAACTACAGGGATATGTAAACTTGAAGCCGCATGGGTTTTGAATGAAAATGATGAAAAAGCACAGAATATAAAAATCCCAGGTGCAGGAAAGGTTAAGTAGGACACACATTTTTATATTCAGCTGCTGTAATTGATTTAAGAGTTTTGCTTTTGCACAGTTTAGCTGTATACTGTATGCCTCTTACACTGTCTGATACATAACCTACATCCACCTTAAAATGCTATTATTATTCATTCATCAAATATTTGTACTGTTTCTAATTGCTGACTGGTGTAAAGATCTACCAGAGATTATCCATTATAGAAAGTAATTTAAAACAAAATGACAGGCTGGCTTACTTAGTAGGACTCACTGCACATTACAGAGCAGGTTTAATGTCTCTTTTAAATGGAATTAGGTTAAAATAAAAGGCAGGAAACCCAAAGAGAAATGATTCTCAAACCTTGCCCTGGGGATTTTTCTGTGGCTGCTGGGTTTTGTGGCAATACATTAATAAACAGCCCATTCTTGCTGTTAATTGAACATGTTGTTCAGTTATAAATTACCAACAGTATATGTTTTCCTTTATGGATAAATTCAGAAAAGATGTCAATGTGTGTTTTGTATAAATAATCGGATGTGTTCTTGATATATACTTTACTAAAGCAATTCCTTTATGATTAACAGACATACAAGATGTATACTTTTGGGCTTCCAGTTTTATTTGCCCATGTGGCCACTGAAATGGTCTTTGATTGTAAAAGTGTGAGAAAGAGGAAAAAGTAATAGGCAAGGGTCTAAAATAAAGCGATAAAGTATAGGGTTATTCAAGAAGAATGTCCCTTGGCATTACAATTTTCTTTCACTGGGCTGCTAGGTGTCAGAAAAAATAAACTCTTTTCCATCTGTGTAACAAAAGAAACTTGGACAATTTCCTTATCACTCAATGTAAAGCAGATATTAGTAAGTTAAAAACTACCATAATGAAATTCTGGGAATTCTTTTTGGATAATTCTTAGGACTTGATGGGGCAGATTAGAAGTTAGCACAGATGGAAGGGTTGAATGTGACAATAGGAGTACTGTGTCTCTCTGTTTCCTTGCCAGCCATGAAGATTTTCCCATCTAGCGACATTGATCCAGCCTCTCCCACTCTGTCTGTCTCTTCCAGGACATGCCATTTTAAAAAAAAAGCTGACCAGTAGCTGTGGGCAGTCATGTTGAAGTCTTGGAAGAGAACACCTCTGCACTTAAGCAGATAAATTCTTGTGTGAACTCTCAATATTTGGCAATAAGCAAGGATCAGGGCAACCTCCAACCTTTCTCTTTTGGTGTTGTTTTGGTGTTGTCCTTTCTCTTTAGGTATTGACAACCCGTATATCCACTATGACTGTGTCATGGAGAGCAGGACTACTTGATTTCTATTTATTTTTTATTGTTATCGGTGATAAAAAAGTCATCATCACTAAGCCTACTAATTTAGGGGGCTCATTACACTTTTGGTAATATAATGATTGATAACAGTGCGTAGATTAAATTAATTTAAATAACTTTTATTTAAGCCAAGTGGAAAGTTAGATGCATACAGCTGCAGAAACATAAAAAACAAGAATATAGGCTCATAGGACAAATAATACAATCAATCAATCAGCCAATCAATTAATCAATAATGAATATTGTGCAGTAACTGGAAAATGAACTTAAAGAGTATCAGCATATAGTCTGGGGCATTGGGAGGAAGAATTGAATTGCCTGATAGCAGTAGACAGAAAAGCCCCCAGCAGTGCTTCTCAGCAGACCATTGATTAATGAGCCACTGGCCAAAATTGCTCCAAGACAGTCCTTTCTGGATAAGATGGAGGGTATTATTCATGATGGCATCCAATTTTGCCACCTCTTTCCCACAACAGCTTCCAGTGTGTTAAGGGTTCTTCAGGTATTCCTGATAGGTTTCTTTAGGCATTGTGCATCTTTTGAGTTGAAGTTGCTTCCCTAGGAAGCTGAAGCATAGAGCAATACTACTGACTGAAAGAACATTTCCAGGAATTTGCTGCATACATCAAAAGTACTTACATACATTAAGTGTAAAATACTGTTTACAAAGGTATAAACAGCAGCACCCTATTTTTTATTGCAGCAGGGGTGCTCAAACTTTTTCAGCTTGCGAGCTACTTTTAAAATGAACAGGTCGAAATGATCTACCTACATTAAAAATTATATATATATATA
>JANRMT010028174.1:100418951-100448778 GCA_026402145.1 Polypterus bichir lapradei
ACTAGCAAAATACCTGCACTTCGCAGCGGCAAAGTACTGCCTTAAAATTTTTATTACGAACAAAATTAAACCTTTTTAAACTTAGGGAAAATATACCAATAATTATTTGTTAAGGATCTCCTTGTATACCACATTGTCAGTTCGGCCCTCCGGTTGTAATATGACCAAGCTGTGCGCTGCGCTTACTCTTGAGCATGCAACGTACAAGTTGGCCATGTGAAAAGTAATCTTGTCTCAAATCTCACAGCTTGAATTGCTGCTGTCATAATTGGTTTGAGTTTCATGGTTTGTTTCAATTACGACAGTATTTGCAGGACTTGTGTTGAAGTGACATTTGGCATCTGTCAAGCGTTGTAAGCACACAACCGGTTTCATCGATAACTTCACATCCAGCTTTTGAGAGTTTAAACATTCATAAACATCAAAGAGTCCACTACTTAAATCGTCACCTGTGAATCTAAGATGTTTAAGAGGCATTGGCGGTTGTCCAAAGGTGTAAAATATTTGGCCATTTCGGTACACTTGAAATCGACAACCGAACAATTCAGCGGCAGCCATCAACTTACATGCAGAACCATAGGTGAAGGGCTTAAGCATTTCACTCTTATAGTGCTCCTGTGTAGTATAATTATCTCCTGTACCGTCATCAGTCCACACCTTGAACTTGTCCCAGTTATTCAATACATAAGACACAATGTTCCTCTGGATATCAAGAGTGATCCTGATATAGCCGTGCAATATGTAACAAAGAGAATGGAAAAAAAAGGTAGGTGCCATCTCCGGGCATGGAAACCACTCGGTAAGTGATAGTTCTTTGATCGATGGTGATCACCTCGATAGACATGTTAATGGGGGTATGGTTGGAACGATAAAGGAAATGTAGGTCGAGCTGTAGGCTATGGACATATATATGTACGTAAGTAGGATTCAGTTAGCGTTGGGAACCCGCGTACCAAATTTCTTGAAGATGGGCCCATAAGTAATAAAGACCATTGCAAAGTTCAATGGCGGCCGACACTGGCGTCATACCTCCGAAATAAGTATGTACATCGGTTTCGGTTAGCGCAGGGAAGCCATCTACCAAATTTCGTGAAGATCGGACTTTGTCGACCGTTAAATTAGAATTTCGAAATGAAACCTGCTTAACTTTTGTAAGCCTTTTCAGCCTTCTACCTACACGGGAAGTTGGAGAATTAGTGATGAGTGAGTCAGTGAGTCAGTGAGTGAGTGAGTGAGTGAGTCAGTCAGTCAGTCAGTCAGTTAGTCAGTGAGGGCTTTGCCTTTTATTAGTATAGATATATATATATTGTGGTCCCCGGCCGGGGCTGGAGCCCAGCCGGGATGCCCACGAGGACCGGAGGAGGGCTTGTGCCTCCTCCAGACCGCGAGGGGGCGTCCGTCCTGGTTACGCTGGTGGCCTCGGGTAGGGGGCATGAAAGCCCAGCCCTGTAGGGGCCCGTGGCCACCGCCAGGCGGCGCCCCACTTCCAGACCATCATCTGCCACATCCGGCTGAGGCAGGAGTCCGGCCAGGACGCCCAGGAGGACCGGAGGAGGGCTTGTGCCTCCTCCAGACCGAGAGGGGGCGTCTGTCCTGGTTATGTTGGGGGCCTTGGGTACAGGGCTTGGAAGCCCAGCCCTGTAGGGACCCGTGGCCACCGCCAGGCGGCGCCCCAGTGCCTAAATATCCCGAGAGCCCAGCACTTCCGCCACACCAGGAAGCGCTGGGGGGAAGACTTTGGGAGACACCCGGAGAGCTGCCGGGGGGACAGCCGGCACTTCCGCCACGCTGGGGCGGGGCCAAGGGAGGAATGCCGGGAACACCTGGTGCTCATCCGGGAGCTGTATTTAAGGGGCCGCCTCCCTCCAGGCATTGGCAGAAGTCGGGTGGAAGAGGACGGAGCTGGAGTGAGGACTGGAGGCGGCCAGGAGAAAAAGGCACAGAGACCCACTTAATACAATCCAGGCTTGTTGGAGGCAATGGTTTATCCCAGCAGAAGCTAGGCCTGGACAGGGTACCTATTTAAAATAGGGAACATACAGTCATCTCTGTAAGTATTTGAACAGTGACACAATTTTCATAATTTTGGCTCTGTACACCACCACTACAGATTTGAAATAAAGCAATAATTATGTGATGAAAGTGTATACTTTTGGCTTTAATTTAAGGGGCTTACCAAAAATATTGTGTGAGCCGATAGACATTTTTATGCATAGACCCCCTATTTTCAGGGTCTCCAATGTATTTGGACATTTGACTGACAAGCTGTTCCATAGCCAGCTGGGAGAATTTCTCTCGTTATTTCATTAACTGTTAAGCAGGTAAAAGCTCTGGAATTGATTCCAATATAGAGGTTCTACCACAAAATGCAAACCACTGGCAAACCTCAGGCATAGGAAGACCAGATTAGACTTTGCCAGAAAACATATTCTAAAACTCTGACCAGTTCTGGAACAATTTTCTTTGGACAAAAGAAACTAAGATCAATATATACCAGAATGATGGAAAGAGAAGAGTATGGAGAAGAAAAGAAATGGCTCATCATCTGATGATTACCACAACACCTGTGGTGGAGGCAGTGGTATGGCATGATCATGCATGGCTGTGAATGGAAGTCAGTCATTGTTGTTTATTGATGATATGATTGCTGACAGAAGTAGGAGGATGAATTCGATACTGTCTTCTACGATTCAGCCAAATGCTGTGAAACTGATATGACAATGCTTCACAGTACAGATGGACAACGAGCCAAAACATATTCTGAAAGCAAGCCAAGTGCTTTTCAATGCAAAGTAATGGAATATTCTTCAAAGGCCAAGTCAATCAACTGACCTCAACACAACTGAACATGCATTTCACTTGCTGAAAACAAAAGTGATGGCAGAAATTTCAACAAACAAGCAGAAACTGAAGACAGCTGCAGCAAAGGTCTGGAAAAGCATCACTAGGGTGGAAACCCAGCATTTGGAGATGGCCATGGGTTCCGGCCTTCAGGCAGTCAAAGGATTTTCAATCAAATATTAAAAATGATCATTATAATTATTATTAGGTTAGTTTGTCCAACTTTCAAATCCCAGAAAATAGGGGGAACCATGTATAGAAATGTCTTTCATTCATAAATTGCTCAAACAATATTTATTGGTACACCCCTTAACTTAAAAACACAAGTCTACAATTCAGTCACATCTTGGTTGCTCTATTTCAATTCCATTATGGTGGTGTACAGAGCCAAAATTATGAAAATTGTGTTACTGTCCAAATACTTATGGACCTGACTGTACCTGACACACATACACTGGTCAAATTTAAAGTCACTAATGTACCTACCACACACATTTTAGGATGTATGAGAAAACCCCAAGTACCAGGAGGAAATCCCAAAGTGATATAGATGGAATGTACTGACTCAGATGGATGAAAATCGGGCAGGGGATTTGAATCTGGGATTCTGAATCAGGTAGCAGCTGTGCTAATCACCTTGTCACCATTCTTAGAAGTACAGTATATTTAAGGAAAAGTATATTTTCAAGCAATATAAAAAGCTGCATGTTATATTTTTCATTTAAACATGTCAAGCTTCCTGGTTTTTAATGGTCAGGAATTGATTATTCAATTTTGTACATGAAAGTTTTGTATTTTTGGTTGCTGAATATTTGTATCATTATTTTGATCGCATCATTGAGCCACTACTATTGTCTTATGTTTTTTTACTATTGCCACACACCACCAGTCTTGTTGTTCAGTGTCAGTTATGTTTAATGTCAGCACACAGTGTATATAAAACATGATGATGTGCATGGTCCAGCACCAGAGTTTTTATCCAAAAAGTCTTTTTGCAAATCAATTATATTCTTTTTGATAATGAGACATATAGTGTGTCTTAGCAATTATTGTGAGTAGCAAACAAAAAAAAAACAAAAACAAATGATTTGTTAACCAGAGACCTGGTTAGCTAAAACAAAGGGTCAAAGTCAGGTGATCAGGCTTATAAATAGCAACCACAATCAAAAAGCAAGACATTACTCAGGATTCTAATGCAAAGTGAAAGGCCTTCTTGAAAATAAGTTAACTGTACTAGAGAAACAAGACATTGTGTATCCATTGTGGGATAATGTATAGTAAAGGCATCATGTTTTTATAACGTCATCATGACGATCAGTGTCACGTGATGCATCCTAGAAGTATTGTGTAAACAAGATGGTAAATAATAGAAATGTTTCCAAATAAGGTCAGCTTGAAAACGTCATAGCAAAAGAATTTTTGGATTAAAAAAAATAAGTGTGAACTTGTATGGATAACAAATGATTAAAACTACAAACAAGAGCTAAAAATACTACTTAGTATTTTGACTTTTGCTTTGCCCTTTTTGACCATATGTCTTTTTTTGTGCAATGGGCTTTGAAAACATTTTTTCTTAATGTTTTTTGTTTTATGTTATATGTTTTGTTATATGTTAATGTGTTTTGAACCCATCCCTGTTCGTGATATTATATTAGCTTGACCCTGAACAATTATCATCTGCCAGTAACAAACTTTTAATCTTTAAAAACGCAAGCACTTACAGTCAGCAGGATCACAAGAGTGCAACACAGCAGTTAAAGCCCTTGATGTTAATGCACATGAACATTGCCATTATTCATTAAACAACTGTAAACCTTCCAGCGAGCACATTACATATCTACTGGTCGATTGATTTAAACCTCGTACACAAAGAGACTGGTTCGACTTTTTACACATCTCCTTTCACAGTAAAAAATATGGGGCCTCATCTACACATCTTTGTTATGTGGCAGGAAAGAAAAGTAATCAGAGACCCATATTAACATAGGTAGAACATTCAAATACAACACACAGTCACCAGACCAGGCTCTGAATCATTGTCCCTGAAGGTGTGAAGCAGTATTATTAGTCACAGCCACTATAACCTCCATTATCTTTCCTCGCAGTGTTACAATCGGTAATATTACATTCCCTGAAGTGTACTGAGCTGTAGCATTTGAATACAGGGGATTCAATATACCAGATACCAAATCTAATTGATTTCATTCTGAGCAATATCAGATTTTAACTGGACAAAAACATTAATTAAGAACGTGGTTATTTCCCAATTCCTTCTTTTTTGTGTCAGTCTAGAAATTATAGTAATACAATATGCATTACTGCAATTTACAGTGATGAATTAGTCTGCCTGACTTTCCTTTTTTAGTATTTTGCTTTCATTTAAATGTTTGCTTATTAAAGTGAAGAAGCCGTTACTAATGAGCCCACGTGTGGCTATGGCACTGAAGTAGCCCCACTTTGTTTTTCAATGTCATCTGCAGCTTGGTCTATTCTACTCTTTCTTTGTGGTCAGTATTTGGATATAAATAAGGAAACCAGCTCCACAGAAAAAAAAAATGTACCTAAAAGAAGAAACTGACCAAAAATAATTTTTAAGTATTTAAATCTTTGGCAAATTCTTTGTCTGTATGTTATATTTTTTAAAGCAGAATAAAAGGAGACAAATGAGCTAATTATAAAATGTAAGTAAAAATTACTCTCTGATTATAAAACTGTTTGAAATGAAAATCAGCAGTAGGGTCAATTAGGACTGAACTTGAGAACCATATCTACAAAACCATTGCCTGACAAATGTCACATGAAATAGTATAGTCACTACCATCAAGAAAATAAACCTGCATACAACATTGTAATTGGTGTCTTTTACATGGAAAACAAATCTTTTAGCTATTTAATTATAACTGATAATGGCAGAAAGTGTTGATAGCACCCTTATTATCTTTAACTAGACACTGTGCACAGGTTGTAAGAAGCCCAATATAATGGTAGGTTCTAAACCACTATGCTGTTATGCTGCCTCCAGGCAATTTTATTTAGCACCCAATTAGCTGAGTATTGTACTACTCTTCAGAGAATGAGGTAGTCACCTTGAAAAGAGCATTCATGAGGGCGAATTTAAATGTGAATAATAATTTAAAATTTTGGCATTTTGGATTTATTAATTTATTTCAGTTTTTATACACTTTTTGAAAATGTGTTTTTACAGTATTGACAAGTGTTGCCCCCTTACAGGGGTAAAAAAAAATAATTATATCAACAAACATCTTTTGGAATGTTATTACCCAACAAAAAACGTATTAAAATACATTTCTTAAAATGTGCACTCAAAATATGTTAATAAGTCAATTAAGGAAGCCTCAGCATCAAGTGTGATATCCACTATTATAGTGTGTAAAACACCATGTCATATTACCTTTCTTATAAATTCATAACATTTTATATCATTCTTGCAACACTCTGCCCATACAATCTTCCTGTTTTTCTAAGATGTTTTCTGCAGCCCTGCCTCATGAACTGGGCGTGAGCCTTCTTCTCCCTTCACATTTGTTCTCATGGTTTTTGAAGTATTCTTTCTACAATGCAAATGCCTAAATTTTACTTTACATGTTGTTCTTTTATCCTTGATTATTGGGCCAGAATCCCAAATTAATTTCTGCCTCAAGAGAAACCTGAGTACTCTCTATTGCTCAATCAGCCTGTTTCCGAATTAACTCAGTCCTATCATTCTCCATAAATTTGTCCTTGCTCACTACCTTTGCCACTCAACATGTTCTTATTCTCTCTCTCTCTCTACATTGGACTATGTCACCTCTCTGCTGCCTAGGAATTGCCATTGGACCTCTACACTTTATCCAAAATGCTGAGGGCTAAGAGGTGCATGCTCTGTCTCACTGCACACTGTTTTGTTCTCTTCACTGGCTTCTGTTTGCTGCTCTCAATACTGCACTCTTCTCCAAGCCTATAGGTTCCCATGTTTTTGTGATCTCACTAACTCTATTCTCTAGTGTTACTACTGTATATGTTTCTCTGCTTCTATTTGACACTTATTGATTTATATTAATAATTTTGATTCTTATTTAGTTAGTAAACCTCTGAATTTTTCAGACGTTAAAAATGAATCTCAGAGGTCTGTAAGCCTGTACTGGCTGCATGAGGTGCTGTGAATCTCCATGTTAGCACCACGCTCCCTGGTTGCTTCTGGGAGCCTTTTCAACCTGTAACCGTGGATAGTCAGACTGAAATGAGCCGGGCAAATGAGGACACATACATTCAGCAAGGGGTTTGTGTAAAAAGTGATAAAATCCAAACAACAAAGTGCAAACAGTGCAGTGATTTCAAAGAATCAATCGATTAGTAAATAAATAATTCAATAAAAACAGTAACAGTCCATGAGTCAAAATGCAGAGTTAAAAGTAGAGTAAGACAAACACAGTCATCGGCCCTTAATGTTCCTTCTCTGATCCCAGCTCAACTTCCTCTCTATCTCCCCCACTCTCCCATAACTCACTCAGCCTGCGGAGACTCCAGCAGCCGCGGTCCAGTCTACTGACCTCCATCTTGGCTGCCCCATTTGAGGCCAGTTGTCCTTGCTCCCTTGGAGTACCTTGGAGAAAAGAATAGAATAATCAGCAGTGTTTGATTGGGAGCTGGTGTGATACGCTGCCTCATCCAAGGTGTGAATGAGATACCTGACTGATCTGCTTAATTTGACTCACTCACACCAATATAGTTTGGTGAAAGATACAATATAGTCGAAAATTGCTATGTATCTGTTGCACCTCCAGTTTCCTTGTGAAAAGTGGACCTAAATTACAGACTCTAAAATTCTCCAATGTCACTCACAGCACTGCTCAATGTTCAGGCAGTTAATTAACAGGTGACTGTGGTCTATCTGAGCAAAACTTGCAAAGGCTGCAGATTGCAGCTTGCTATTAATATAGTGCCTGCAGTCACAAAATGATGATTGTCCACTCCATAACAATAATCAGAATCAGAAAAACATTATTAACCTTGAAGGAAATTACTTATGTTACAACTTAACAACAAACAAGGGACATGTTACACTAAGAGCAAGTATAAAGTAATCATGTAAATATAAATAAACTATAATAAATGTAAGTATCAAACTAGAGTACAGACCATTGCACCTTAAGTTAATATTGCACATTTTGAGAACAAATAAGGTTATTCTCATGTGAAGAGCAGACAATTTATTGCACAAGAACAGATAGTATGTTACACATTTCAAGTACTTCAAAAAATATAGCGGGATCTATACTAATAAAAAGCAAAGCCCTCACTGACTGACTGACTCACTGACTCATCACTAATTCTCCAACTTTCCATGTAGGTAGAACGCTGCCGCTATGAGGCGTTTGTCATGCCTAGGACGAATACGATTTTTGCGAGATACAAGTTTAGTGAGAAGACGCAAGGTATAAACGAGGCTTTTGATCACTTTGTAACGGAGTTAAAATTGCTTGTGAAGGACTCTGCTTATGTAAACGAAGATGAGATGGTCAGGGATAGAATAGTGTTTGGCACAAACTCAGCAAAAGTGCGAGAGAAAGTTTTAAGTGGCGGGTCTGAGCTAACATTAAATAAAGCCATGGACATCGCAAGATCGCACAAGATAGCAAACTTTCGATGCATGTACTCCGAGCGGCTCATGTGAACTGACTGTGAACGCAGTACGCAGACAACAAGAAAAAGCTCCAAAGAGCGCTGAACAAAAAACGCATTACACAATTGAGAAGGCAGCAAAAGAATATGAAGCGAGTGACGCATACAAGCATATTCATAAGTGCAGCTACTGCAGAAACAAAGCACACGGTGGAAAAAGTCAATGTCCAGCTAAAGGAAGAAAGTGCAAACGAAGATGAGATGGTCAGGGATAGAATAGTGTTTGGCACAAACTCAGCGAAAGTGCAAAAGAAACTTTTAAGTGCCGGGTCTGAGCTAACATTAAAAAAAGCCGTGGACATCGCAAGATCGCACAAGATATTCGCGAGATACAAGTTTAATGAGAAGATGCAGGGTATAAACGAGACTTTTAATCACTTTGTAATGGAGTTAAAATTGCTGGTGAATGACTGTGCTTATGCAAACGAAGATGAGATGGTCAGGGATAGAATAGTGTTTGGCACAAACTCAGCGAAAGTGCGAGAGAAACTTTTAAGTGCTGGGTCTGAGCTAACATTAAATAAAGCCATGGACATCGCAAGATCGCACGAGATAGCACAACCACAGCTGAGAACCTTCGATGCATATACTCAGATCGGCTAATGTGAACAGAATGTGAACACTGTACGCACACAAAAAGCAAGAGCTCCAAAGAGCGCTGAGCAAAAAACGCATTACACAATTGAGAAGGCAGCAAAAGAATATGAAGCGTATGACGCATACAAGCATATTCATAAGTGCAGGTACTGCGGAAACAAAGCACACGGTGGAAAAAGTCAATGTCCAGCTAAAGGAAGAAAGTGTAAAAAATGTGGTAAATTGAACCACTTTGCTAAAGTTTGCAGGACTGGGAAAGGTAAACCCGTGCATGCAGTGTGTGATGTCTCAGATAAAGAGGAAGACGAGCTGTTTATTGATGCAGTAAGAAAGGAACAACCCTCTGAATCTGAACAAGCCTTTGTAGACATATCAATAGGAAAGAAAGGTGTAAAGCTTAAGTTTAAATTAAGCTCATAGACACGCTGCCGCTAAATATTCACAGGCAAATCCACAACTTAATACCGGGAATGCCTGTTAAAAATCTTAGATTCACGAGTACCGATTTAGGTAGTGAACACTTCGATGAATGAAACCTGTTATCTTTACAACGGTTGACAAACACGGAATATAACTTGAACACAACACATCTTGCAAATACGAACCTGATTGAAAGAAATAATGATAATCAAATCCTTGAGGACAGCAACAAAACAATTACATTGACAATCATGTTACGTTATTTTTTAAATGTTTCCTTTTCTTTTTCATAACTTCTTTAACACACTACATCTCCGCTGCGAAGCGCGGGTATTTTGCTAGTATCCAATAACTTAAAGTGTGGTTGAGTGACCGGAAAAGGAGTTATAGAGTCTGATGGCTGTGGGGAGGAAGGATTTCCTGTGACGTTCAGTGGAGCACTTGATGCTAGTCAGTCTACTGCTGAAAACGTTCCTCTGTCCAACCACAACATTATGAAGTGGGTGATTAGCATTTTCAATAATAGACCAATGTCTAGACAACATTCTCTGATCTGCCACAGTTTCCAAGCTGTCCAGTTTCTCTTCTACCACAAAGGAAGTTTTAGTCTCCTGATGCCTGCCACTTTCATGCTGCTCCCCCAGGATGCCACAGTGAACAAAATGGCACTGGCAACTACACTGTTATAGAACATCCGCAACATAGTGTTGCTCACACTAAAAGATCTGAGCTTGCGTAAGAAATGCAGCCTACTTTGAACCCTCTTGTATATGGACAGCGAGTTCCTGGACCAGTCTAGCTTATTGCTCATATGCACCCCTAGATGCTTGTACTCCTCCACGATCTCTGTCTCCACACCCTTAATAGACAGGGGAGTGGCTGGAGATCGCGATCTTCTTAAATCAACTACCAGTTCTTTAGTTTTACTGGTGTTAATCTGCATTTGATTCAGCTCACACCAGTCAACAAAACTGTCCACTACCTTCCTGTATTCCGTCTCGTCTCTATGTCTGATACTACCAACTATTGCAGAGTCATCAGAGAATTTCTGCAGAAGGCAGCCCTCTGTGTTGTAACTAAAATCTGTAGTGTACAGGGTGAAGAGGAATGGTGACAGAACTGTCCCTTGTGAAGCACCAGTGCCACACAGCATGCTGTCAGACACAGAGCCCTGTAGCCACACAAACTGTGGCCTTCCCGTCAGATAGTCCATGATCCACGAAACTAAGGGAACATCCACCTGCATTTCCTATAGCTTACTACCCAGTCTGGCTGGCTGGATGGTGTTAAAGGCACATGAGAAATCGAAGAACATAATCCTGAGAGTTCCTCCTGGCTTGTCTAGGTGACTGTAGGCACAGTGCAGCAGGTAGGTGATTGCATCTTTGACTCCAATCCTCGCCTGGTAGGCAAACTGGAAAGGGTCCAGTGCTGACTTAAACTGGGGGCGAAGTATTTCCAGAACTAGTCTTTCAAAGACTTTCATGATGTGTGCGGTGAGTGTCACTGGCCTGTAGTCAAAAGGGGCACTAGGATGTGCCTTCTTTGGATCAGGAACCAGACATTTTCCATAGCACTGGCACTTTTTTGATACTCAGGCTTAAGTTGAAAATCCTAAGTAGTACACCACAGAGTTGTGAGGCGCAGACTTTAAGTACCCTTGGGCTGATGCCATCAGGGCCTGCCGCCTCATCAGAATGAAGTCTGCGTAATTCTCTCATGACTTGGTCTTCTGTAAAGGTGGTGGATGGTCTGGTTGTGTCAGTGTTGTGGATAGAACAGGGGGCGGAGTAGGGTTCAGCTGGTAAGGAGGGGGTAGGAGATAATGATTCACTGCATTCTTTCCCCTGTAATGAGTGGTGGGAGAGGGAAAAGTTAGCAGGTGAGGTACAGTCATGCTTTATCCGGGATGATCCCTGGCTTATGTTTATTTAAATGGCTTCTTTTTACATTGTTATGTATTACTTTTTCTATATTTATTATATGATTTTTTTTTTTATTTTCATTGTTCTGATTTTTCATATTTTTTGTATCTGTGTAATAGATTGTGTTTTGGTACTTGTGTATCTTGGAATTCCTTTTTAGCAACTCCCTTTTGCTGTTTTAAGCATTTTCTTGTACTTATCTACATCTTGTGGAATGTTTTGGGGATATCAGAGACTGTCTTATTATTTTTGAACTTTGAAAGTCTAATTGCCATTTTTTGGCCTGCACAGTCCCAAAACCTCTCATTTGCCTAGGGTCAGGCTTACCTGGGTGAGGCCTGGCCTGTTTTTGTGAGGCTTATTGAAGCCTCCCATTTTGCAATTTTGTAATGCCAGAATCGCAACAAATATCTTAATATCAGGATGAACTGAAATATCATTAAATAGATTCTTTTGTCACATTTATTGTCCCCAATTAGGGTGGGATTCAAGGGCGAATGGCTACTGCCCCAATTGGGTCTGCCACTGCATCCAGTTTTAAATTTTTTTTCTCAAACAAACTACTGAAGAAGAGCTAGAATGAAAACTCGGCAGCAAACAAGAAATTTGTCCACATTCCTCTTATATAAGAAACTTGCTCTGATGACGGCTATGATGAAGAGATGCTCCCTGTTTCTACGGCTGCTTGAATGTTTCTTGTTATATCAGCATTAAAAGCTGTGTGCTTTTAGTGCTTCACAAATTGTTTATATCATTCTCCATCACCTGTTTTGAAGTGTTTATAGGTGCTTTTGGGCCAGTATTATGTTCAAGACAGATAACCCATTCATCAGGGAACATGTGTCCACTGAAAGAGACACACACAAAATACAGATTAATTTCTTTTGGCAAAATTAGGCTATGAAATTAAACTAAAAGTGTGTCCTTGAAGACAACCAAAGTGAGCATGGAGAGAACATTCAAGCTTCATTAAAAAGGTATCATAAACTCGAATACAAATAGTGCCGAATACAAATAGCAAAATTATCAGTTTCACCACTGCACCCAGGATGTGATAAATAATAGGATTATTAAAAAAAAACACCTCATATAATAAACCAATTATTTGTTATTCTAACAGAAATACACTTTCAAATGCATCTAAGCAGCTTGGGGTAATATTTTTGATGACCATGGTTCAATAAACCATATGTAGCCAATATTATAATTAAGAATTTGTTCATTCACCAAATCAAATTGTAAAACCACAAAACTTCATTGCAAATAATATTTATTTAATTAATTACTTAATTAGTTGATTGATTAATTGATTAATGAACTAATTTCCACTTTTGAACAACCCACATACATAACTGTCTAGAATTTTCGAGTCTACTCCTATTTTATTTAAAGTATGGCACAAACCTTAATAAAAGTTCATTTCTTTGGGAAAACAATCTTTATTACTTCCATGGACTCCTGTACATATTCAAAAACAGCATACTGTACACACACAAAAACAAAATGGGTAATAAAGGAATAAAATAGTTTTTTCTAGCAAGTTTTTCATTTATATCACTAACAAAAATGCAGATATAATTATTAATTTTACACCATTAGAAAAGTAGTACACTTTGGAAACCTGTAGTTGGCACTCGTGTTTTTAATTTACACAAATATTGTGTATTCTCTGCAAAACTATGAAAAATCTAAAGAATTAAAAATATCTGTAGGGCTGTGAATGGCTTTTTTTATGAGGTATTACAATATTAATTGATTTACATTGTAGTAATGTTATTTATATTGTACATTATTATGTTGTATTTATTGATTTACAGTGGTAATTCATATTTTAAAGCTCAATTAATGCTTACTAGATTATTGATTTTAACGCTTTACTAGTAATTTTTGTTTTTATTTTTCTTTATTATTTACAGGAACTAGCCCAATGCATGTAAAACCTTTGCTATTCTCTTAATCAAACATGTAACTCTTTAGATAAAATGGATTATCTCATGTAATAAGAAACATCTTTGAACACTTTATCTGTAATACAGTTTTTGCTGTTTAGCAAAGTTTAGGCCATGGATATCTCCATTTACTTCAAACTTTAAGATGCCAACAGTCTTTTGATTTTTTATTTTATTTTTTTTATGTTTCTGAGTGTTTTAAATTTGCTTTCTTTAGAAAAATGTCTTTTTAATATGGCAAAAGTGCTGTACAACTCAAAACATGGATACAAGCAAGCCCAACTTGAAATCGCATTGAATGTGTGCACATTACATAACTTTGCAAACAAACTATAACAATCTTAAGGTTCATAATGGTCCTTCTGAAGGTATGTTATGCAAATGTGAAGTGCAGTAATAAAGATTTTAGCCAAAATACATTAAACTATGATTAGTTAGAAAACAAAACTCTCATTTGAACAGAATTTGGAGGAAATAAAAATCTAAACTAACCCAGTCCTTATGCAAATGTGAAATAGTCCAAGTTCCAAGATTTTTTATTATGCGCAGTATACTGTATTATATTCTTTTGTGCACTATATGACTTTTGAACAGAGGAAAGTCTGATGCATGACTTAGTAACATTGTCTCTATCCCCAAAGAGGTCCCATTCCTAGACCAGGAGAGGTAACTTGATCAATGCAACAGTAACATCAAGAACAGAAGCAAAATGGGAAACACTTTGTAGCAGCCATTCACAATAATGGCTAACATTTAGTAAAAATTGACAATAATGAAATATGAACAGCCACTCCAGTAGCTCTTAAAACAGCATGCTATTCATCTTTACAAGTAGAAGAGACACAGGGCAATATCCAGATATACACATAATTGCCTTAAGCGATGAAAACAAATGCTCCATGGATGTTTTTCTGAGAATTGAGATACTAAAAGTGGCATCCTGCAGGAATAAGTACAGAGGTGGCAGCTTATTTTAAATTATATATGGCTTTGATAAACATGTAACACCAATTTAGTTAAATTATGTAGTATAGTACACACTTTGTAGACAACAAAATACATGTAGAAGAATAAGACCAAAGTTTAGAATACGTGAGATGAACACATTTATTCAAATGCCCATGTTTAAATGTAGAAAAGAAAAATTCTATCTGTATGTACAAAATAGAGTGTTATAATGTATATCAACAAGAGGATAAGAAATCAAGAGATTTTTAATAATAAATGGGAATACATACAATTTAAATAATAATATACAAGTATAAGAGGTTTTTGTACATAAATATATTAATTTGAATTAATTTTGTATGCACTAAATCGACTATGTGATAAAGGAATAAGTAATACTATATCATCCTTTATGGATATTAAATGATATGCTTTGGTTTAAAAAAGTCCAATGCAAGATCAATTAAATTAAATCTCAAACTCTGTAGGGTTTTTCAAAAGAATCCCCTTACCCACTCTATCAAGAGCTTTTAAATGATTTATGTTATGCTTTTTGATAATGAGATAAAAAAACATATATAATGTAGAAGTTTGCACAGCTTCAACTGCTGCTATGTCTTTTTTGTATGGTGGTGACCAGAACTGTACATAATATGCCAGATGCGGACTCACTAGTGTATAATTATATTATTAATGTTCTGTTATATAGTCTGAGCATAATGTGCCTTTGTATTCAAAAGTTTTTATAAAGTAACCTAACATTTTATTTGCCTTTTTAATTGCTTCTACACATTGCTTAGATGATGAAAACAATCTGTCAACATAAACCTCTAATTGCTTTTTGGAGGTTTCTTCGTTTAAGTCAGCGTCTCCCATCTTGTATTTATAATTGATATTCTTTTTGCTCATGTGTAGAAATTTTCTACATAAAACTGCATTTTGTTTAGTGTTTGCCCAGTTCTGAAGCATGTCCAATTCGTTTAGATTTTTTTGTTTCCTCCTTAATGTCTGCTATTCCTCCAGTTTCAGTGCCATCTATAAATTTCACAAGTTTACGAATCATATCAATGTCATTAATAAAAATTACAGAAAGTAATAGTCCAAGGAAAGTCCCCTGAGGGACTCCACTGATGACCTCACTACCTGTGGAGCATTCTGGTCTTGTCTGTACTTTTTGTCTCCTGCTGGTTAACTAACTTGAGAGGTTATTTTTAATGCCTGCAGCTTGCTAGTTTTTAAACTTTGGTGTGCAACCGCATTGAATGGTTTTCAAAAGTCTAAGTAAATTATGTCATACGGTATGTGTGTACCCATATCTGAACACAGACATTTACTTGAGAGTAGTGTTTTGTGTTTGAATTACTCAACTTGCTTTGTCTTTGATTCTTAAGCTTACTAGAGGAAAGGGTGAATCATTCTGTAGTTTCTGTTTTTTATATTGTAGCATTGGTTCACTACATACACTTCTTGAAATAAGACTTCACTTTATCCTCCTGACAGGCTGTGTAGTTGGCAGAAAACCAGATTTTGAGAGCAAACCAAACACATACACATACAATTGGCCACTGGCTAATTAAAAAAAAATATATGGTACCTTCTTCCTACTGGGCCGTCATTACCTTCCAGACATCTGTTGAAGCCAGTTTGCTTGATGTTAACACTGAGAGTGGCCATCAAGCCTAGCAAGGGCTTAGCTTATGCTAAGGATTACTAAACTCATAAATACATCTCAGGCTGGCTTTAGTTCATAGCATCTCTTGTCCCAGAAAAGTATCACTTCACTTATTAGATAAAAATTAGAATGCTATCTTCACGCTTGCCTTAAAATGTTAGCCAAATGTTCAATGATAAATGATAATTCTTCCCTGCCATTCTGCTTATCCTTCCTATTTATCTTTTCTCACTTCTACATGGAGTTGATGTGCTTCATCAACCTTCACCAAACAGCTCAGTCCTGCACATCCTCGCCAGTCAAGCCCTTTTCCTTCAGATCTTCTTTTACTTTATCCATCCACTCCTGATTCAGCCTCCCTCAGTTTCCCTGTTCTTCTATTCCAGTCACACTTTTGCCCAAATATCTCCTTATCATATGTTCATATCACTTCAATCTACTTTCCTGTACATTTGTAGAATCTCTTCCACTTGTGGTGTACTTGTCTGCCCATACATCATTTCTGGTCTTACCACTGTCTTAAAAACCTTACCTTTACCCTTCACCAATTATACAATCACACAATATTCCTCATACCTTCTTCCAATTGTTCCACCCACACTGCACTCTATGGATTATTTCATCTATTTTTCCATTTGTGTTACCACCGATTCTAGATATTTAAATGTATCCATTCTTTTCAATAGCTCTCTCTGTAGGCTAACATCTGAATCCAGATCATCAGCCTTTTGTCTTCCAAAGCCTTTCTCCATTCTTCCAACTTCATCTCCACTTTCTGTTTTCTGGTGCTACACAACACAATGTTATCAGTTATTATTATTGTGGGCTGCATCAGGAGTGGGCAGGAGGAGGAGTACAGGAAGCTAATCAAAGACTTTGTTAAATGGTGTGACTCAAACCACTTACACCTGAACACCAGCAAGTCCAAGCAACTGGTGGTGGATTTTAGGAGGCCCAAGCCCCCCATGGACCCCATGATCATCAGAGGAGACTGTGTGCAGAGGGTGCAGACCTATAAATACCTGGGAGTGCAGCTGGATGACAAATTGGACTGGACTGCTAATACTGATGCTCTGTGTAAGAAAGCTCAGAGCCGACTATACTTTCTTAGAAGGTTGGCATCCTTCAACATCTGCAATAAGATGCTGCAGATGTTCTATCAGATGGTTGTGGCGAGTGCCCTCTTCTACGCGGTGGTGTGTTGGGGAGGCAGCATAAAGAAGAAGGGCGTCTCACGCCTGGACAAACTTGTTAAGAAGGTAGGCTCTATTGTAGGAATAAAGCTGGACAGTTTAACATCTGTGGCAGAGCAACAGGCACTAAGCAAACTCCTGTCAATCATGGAGAATCCACTGCATCCACTTAACAGTGTCATCTTCAGGCAGAGGAGTAGCTTCAGTGACAGACTGCTGTCACTGTCCTGCTCCACTGACAGACTGAGGAGATCATTCCTCCCCCACACTATGCGACTCTTCAAATCCACGCTAACATTATTCAAAGTTATTGTCTGTTTTTAGTTGCATTTTTATTACTCTTTAATTTAATATTGTTTTTTTTTGTTTTTTGTTTGTATCAGTATACTGCTGCTGGATTATTTGAATTTCCCCTTGGGATTAATAAAGTATCTATCTATCTATCTATCTATCTATCTATCTATCTATCTATCTATCTATCAGCAAACAATACGCACCAGCGGGATATATCATTTATATCATGACCCAGCACATCCATAACTCATAATTCATAATTCTGCCCTGCCATGCAATGAACTGATATCCTGTCCAGGATTAATGCTGCTATAATTTGGTCCCTTTTAAAACTTTTCATGGTACTTTTGTGCACCTATAAACTATCATAAAGGTTTTGACTGATTCTGTACTCTGAAATAATATTTCAAATTTCATTTAGGTCCATTGTATATCTTCAGTTTTTTATTTTCTTTTTTATTGAGCTTCACCATTTAGTGGTTCTTGCTTCTTTTACTACCATTGTTAGCACGTGGGAGAACACAGGTTTTTGGTTATCTTTGTGTGAAAGCATATAAGGCCATCAATGTGTATTCCTGTGTAATTTGAGATTGAATTTAAGTACTTCAGTTTAGTTTGCTTCATTTCAGGTACAAAAAAACACTTTGATTTTTTTTTTCGACAATGAAATTTGGTTTCTAGTCTAGGCTTTGGCAAAAGATAGGATTAATTCTTGGTTATGAATTTTTACTTGACTTCCCATTATGTTTTATCTCCCAATGTGCCTTATCACTTTAAAGGCTCGACAAACACTTGCCTTACATCTGTTGAAGCAGCAATAGGTGAAAGGGATTGGATAATTATATTTGCTTCAGAAAAACAAAGAGGTGGGTGGATTATTGTCATCTTAGTGATAAAAAAACTCTATTTTATTCTTTTCAATTCTGTCTCTAAAGTTCAAATAACATATTAAAAACCACCTCTTGGATTTCCTTTCTGTTCTTATTATTGAATTCTTTTGTAAATGAATCTTCTGTATGTACCACATCGTTGCATCATCAGACTTTATAAATTGACTTGATGTGGTGCTTGTTTTGAAAAATGCTAAATGAAGGAAAGAGTGGGTGAATAGAATAATACTTTAGCAGAACTGAACAAATTAGTGTTACTTAAACATAGCATAGTATGATAATGCTAAGAATATGTGAAGAATTTTATTCAAAGCACAAAATTATACAAGATCAATTAGTGACTCCTGATAAGTTTTCATATAATACTTTTTTATAAATGTGTCCAGATTCCTTTTGCCTTTTGTAGATGTATTATTTTCATTAACATAAGTTATCTTGGTATGTTTTGTCATATTCTTTCCAAGCTCCGAGCATTACTGCTGCCATCTGCTTGCCAGTCTTGTTCTACCCCCCTACTTTTGCTATGAACAAGACATCAACATACTTTAACAGCCAAGCCCAGAACTGTTTTCTGCTCACCCAGAGGGAGCAATGTTCTTATTTCCCCAAAATCTTAAAGTTTGAAGTTGGTGATTCTCATCCCATCTGTTTCCTGCTATGCAGCAAATCGATCAAATCCATCCTGATTTTCCATTTGTTGCAGCAGAAACAATAGGAGCAGAAATGTGCATATGATATTAATACCCTTTTCGTTTTAATCAGAACCCACGACAAAATATATTTTTCATATATGGCAAGCAACAAAAGCATTTGGGAAGCTTGGCTTGATTATAAAGAACTTTTAAAAAGACAGATTTTACAGGACATGTGCAGAATTCCTAGGAACTAAATGTGACCACCCCATACTACAGAATTGTGCAAGAAACATAGGAAAATTACTCTATTTAATGTATTAAACATATTCTTTTAAAGAAATTGTATTAAATATTCTTAAAGAAAACATTTTAAATCTATTTTACAATCAATAAAAATATGACTGTCAAGTGCTGTACTTCAAGTGTTGTAAACAGCAGCCCACATAAATTAAAATTACTGCATTAAATTACCTTAACATATTTGTATTAAAAATATAAGAATGAATCAAACAGTACATTGTCACCACCACAAGTGACAAACTGCAATTCAATCCAAAGGAAGAAACCTTTATAAAGTTAATAAAACAAAAAAAACAGGAAAATCCTAATGTATCTGCAAAGCCCTGAAAAATACTTTTACAGTGCATGCAGTTTTAAAAAGTGCATCTGCATTCTCTTCATACAGAACAAGTATTCTAAGCATCCACAAAGAGAAGTCACAGCATTCTATTCATCCATCCATTTTCTGAATGTGCAGTTACCATCCTTGCACAGGATGTCAGTTTGTTGAACAACATCCACTGCACACATGCATCTGGAGAACATTTTAAGCAATCATCTAGTTTAACATGAGACCAGATTTACAGCTTATTTTATTACATTTGTTTACAATACAAAAACCAGAGACACACAGTATTGCAGAGGTGCAAAGTAAACTGCTATCATTAAGGGTTTTCAGGGTCTTAGCCAAGTACCACACTACTGACAGAAGATAAAATGCTAAGTGGGTTAAGCTAATCTTGTTTAATGGATTGAACGATAAAATAATTAAATAATGGAAAATACATTTTCATTAAATAGTGCAAAGATGTTTGGAATGGTAAAGAAGCAATGAATTAATTCCTTAATGGAAATTCTGAGATGCAACTTGTCACTGATAAAGGACCAGTTTCTTGTATACCTCTGACCAGTGAGAAGGGACTTATACCGGTGAGAAGAGCATACTAGACTCTCACTGGCTTTTTTGAAAAGAGTGATACATGCAAATGTGCATGAGAATCAGTGCAAGCTCCACTGGCTCAAGAGGTGGAAAGAACCTTTTGAAAGGTTGATTCAAAATGGGTCTCACTGTGCCGGCAGAAGGAAAATGTCTGCTTTACTGAATGCTGTATATTTGGCAAAAAAGGAGAAAGCACAAAACAGAACTGAACATACACATGCACCGTTCTTATCCCTACCACCATTGCCGTTACCTCCCTTACCTCTTCATATCTCAAATCATTCCTGAGGCTGATTGAAGACTTATGTGCCAGCTTAAGTGAAAATGTACTAAGTAATTGCAAGACAAACATTGACTTATGCCAACGAAAGAAGAGAAGAAGCGGGCCGCTAGGATGGAGAAAAGAAGAGCTGCTCAGGAAGCAGCAAGCGTATCAAACTCTGAGCAAACGAATGCTAAACGTACTGAGAAAGAGTATGAAAATTATGAATGCTCAAGTCAAGTGTGTGCATTGCGCTGTTACTAGTAATGAATAAATACTGTTTAAAAAGGCAGGATATTGTATATCTCTTCAAAACACTGCAAACATCCATGAAAAGGTGAATGAGATGGCAGTGTGTTCTGTCCACCAAACTGAAAGTCCTAGTTATTTTGAGATGTTTCACTAGTGGTGCATTCCAGAATGTTCTAGAGGATACTCTAGGACTGAGTACTCCCTCGATAAGTTGTTCAGTGACCTCTGTATTTAGTCCCATAGCAGCAATGGCACCATGAAATAACGTGAAAAGCAGAAAAAGAAAAAGAGGAAAAGAGGATTTCATGCTGTCTGTGGATTTCCCAATTTTAATGGTTGCATTGATTTAACTTATATAAGAATTATTATCAATGAGTTTCTAAAGTTTGCTTGTAGAAAAGCTATTCTTCCCCAAATGTAACTTTATTATTAGAAAAGTTGTGGCCAAGTGGCCTGAGGCTACACATGATGCAGTAATATGGGAAAACTGCAATCTAATGCACATGGCAGAAGATGGTGGATTCAGTGGTGGATTGGTTTTGGGAGACAGTGGGTATCTCCTGTCTCCAGACCAGTTAACACCTGTTAAACACTCCTCATTCATAGCAGAAGAGAGGTACAACATGGATCATATACACACAAGACAAGTTTTCGAGAGGTGTTTTGAATTGATGTAAGGTCATTTTAGACCATTGCATCAGTCAGGTGGTACCATACAATATTTGTCTGAAAAATGTATAAAGATGATTGTTACAGCTTGTACACTACACAATCGCCCAGTGCAGCAGGAAGTGGAAGTACAAGAACTCGAGGAAACCAGCCAGACAATACTGAAGTGAACAACAATGTAGCATTATGTGTAATTGGAAACACAATCATACAAAATAAATGTTTCAGTGTAAGCAGCCTCCTCCATGAACATATACATGTTTTTTAAGGGGAAATAGTATATTTATTTACAAATGAAAAAATGTCAGGGTCCTTGGTTTTCCTCGCCTTTTGGAAAGACAACTGTAAAAAGATAAGTCAACGTATTATTTACATTTAACATATATGTAAAACCAGAGGTGGTGCAAGTGTGCTGGTTTTTTGTTCATTTATTATTTTATAAATAAACTCTGCTTACCCAATAATTTAAAATGCCTAGATGTCAGGTACATTTTACACAAACGGGACATATGGAAATGGGTTAATCAAATAAAATAAAGTAGTTTGTCCTTAACAATTAACAAATTAATTTACTCCATTGTAGACTTTTACAGTTGGTACTTACCAGAAAGGTCAATAGGCACTAGTGGCACTGCCATGGCTGCAGGTCAACCTGAATTGAAGTGAAGTACTGAAAGTGCCAAGGTTTGAGTGGCCACCATATGATTTTCTGAAAAAGCTGCTAAAATCTTAATGGATTTCAATATTTCTTTCAGTGATTTTAATATTTCTCTATGTACCCCAACCTCATTCTCATTCATCCCCCACTTGTCTTTGCCTCTGGAGCAACTTCTCCTTTTAAATTTGAAGAGACTCTGTACCATTTTTTATTATTTCCTCACGTCACATGCAGACAGCAAGATTCTGCTGTGGCCTTGTTTAAGAGCTGTGCTCCTGGCTGTCTACCTTCAGTGCGTCCATGCCACCTACTACACCCTCAAACTGGAGTTTTCCCAGTTATCTGCAGAACCCTTTCCTCATGATTTGAGAGTGGGCACTCACGGTGTGGCCCACCACCACTTTTCTCAAATTCTTCCACATTGGAATATTTTATATACTTTTAGCAATCAATTGTGTCAACAATTTAATATCTGCAGTGTTTCAAACTGATTGCTTAGTGTTTATAGTGTTTTTATTTTTATCTTTTTTTAATCCATTTACATTTATGTCTGATGATTTGCCATTATTTTGTTCTGCTTTTCATGCATACTTAATTTATTAAGATTTTCCTTAAACTGATGTTTCAAATGTTCTCAAAATTTTGTGATTAAATTTTCATTGCTTCACATCAGCTAACTGTTTTGAGCTGCTAGTTCCATCAAAGCTGGGAGCAGTCACACCTCTTAAAGTGATGTGTTTGTTCGGGCATGATGTTGCTTTACCAGTAAGAGCTTTTCTTTTCTCACCAGTCTTCTCTTCTACCAAGCCTTTGAGAAATGGACGAAAGAGCTTTGTGAGAGACTAGTGAGAGAAGCACAGTGAAGCTCTCACCACTTATTATCAAGAAACCCGCCATCAGTCTCAGAGCACAACAGTGCTGTCAATAGGCTTGCCAAGAGTTTGACGTAAGTTAATAGATAATACAATGAGAGCAACACAAGAGAATTGTTATATCATTAAGTTTGGAACCTTAGTGAGGAAGTTCACCTTTTTGGCACATTCATTCATTCATTATAACATGATCTGTGTTAATAACCAAAAAGAGCTTTCACAACTAATGTGTCCAGGTAAAGATACTCCTTAAGACCTTAAGCTTTCCCCCATTCCCCTTTGTCACCAATTCAATGGCAGGCCTCATTTCACATACCATATAAACCCATCCTCCATTTTTCCTGTAGCTGCAATAGTTCTCACTGATGAAGTGTTGCCATGACTATTTTTCATTAAGTGTCGCAGCAGCGTTAGATTTTTTTCATGTTTTGAGCTATTTACATATTTACAACAATGATGTAAAATACCTTTAAATGAATGCAGGTTATCTAGAAATGGCTATGCAAAAGAAAATGCTTTACTCTTCCTTCTGAAAGTAAGGAAGGAGATTTTAGATAGAAAGAAGTAGGTCATGGTAATTGTCTTAAAACCTTGGGATTTTAAGAACAAGAATACAAAAACATTTTGAAAACCATTTCAAAGTAAACAGTTTGAGTTAGCTATAGTACATGTACTCTGGTAAGTGTTCCAATAATGAAATATTTTGAAAAGGGTTAATGTCCCCATGAAGATCATAATTTCAAAACAAGTTGTGTTAGCCTGTGCAATAACTTTCATAACACAGATTATAATATTTTCTGATTTTCAACTGTTCCTAACAGTTTTTTTTTTATATACATTCATTTCCTCTATGTCCCAAAGACATGAATATTAGTTTAATGCCATTTCTATATTATCCTAGTGAGTGTGGGTTTATAAGTGGGCATGCCCTATGACATATTGGCATCACTGTATGAGAGCAAGTGGGTGAAGTACATTAATTAACAAACCGCCGTGTTTCATGCAATATAGGACAATGTGGTAGATATCAGATAAATGTCTGGAGAAATCTTATTTGGTCAGATACCAAATTGATGTAATATGAATTTTTTATTGAAAAAATTGCAGATTTTGAATGGCTGGAGCCTGTCCATGCCACATAAGGCATCAATAAACCATACATCCATCCATCCATTATCCAACCCACTATATCCAAACTACAGTGTCATGGGGGTCTGCTGGAGCCAATCCCAGCCCACTGCAGGGCGCAAACACACACACCAAGGACTATTGAGGATCACCAATGCACCTAACCTGCATGTCTTTCCATTGTGAGAGGAAACCCTTGCAGACACGGGGAGAACATGCAAACTCCATGCAGGAAGGACGCGGGAAGCGAACCCATGTTTCCTAACTGCAAAGCAGCAGCACTACCGCCGCGCCACCATACATGAGCTTCTTTATTTGCTAGGCACACCACTTACATTGTCCTCACTTTATAGTTATCAGTTCAACCTACAGAATGTGATTGGACTGTGTGAGAAACCTTGAGTACCAAAATGAAACCTACATTAACTCTGTACACAAGGCACCCCAGTCAGTAACCAAACTGGGTCTGAGCTCTCAGACAGCATATTGTTACACAATGTAGTAGAAAATACAACAAACATGAATGCAAATGATACGATTAATTCACAGAGAGTAAAGGATTATCTAGTATTTCTCCATGGTAAAGTTAAGTGTGGTCAGTGTCAGACATATAACTTGACATGTTGTCCCTGGATAAAAGAATGAGTGTAAAGTATAATGATAGAGAGTAACAAATAATGGGAGGACCCCTAATGTAACCATTGCATGGATGATTATATAATGAAAGGACACAGGTAAATAAAGAAATAAATTAAACAATCAACAAAGTAAAAAAAAAGTAAACAAATCAGAGGCGAGATTGCATTGGTTTGGACATGTGCAGAGGAGAGATGGTGGGTATATTGGGAAAAGGATCTTAAGGATAGAGCTGCCAGGAAAGAGGAAAAGAGGAAGACCTAAGAGAAGATTTATGGCTGTGGTGAGAGAAGACATGCAGGTGATGGGTGTGACAGAGCAAGATGACGAGGACAGAAAGATATGGAAGAAGATGATCCGCTGTGGCGACCCCTAATGGGAACAGCCAAAAGAAGAAGATATTTATTTATAAAGTTCCTTTCACTGGCAAAGGCTACAAAGCACTGTAGAGTTATATAAACGATTAAAAACATTAATTGAAAAAACAGTAATAGAAACAAATGGACAGTAAAAATACACAGAATGAACAAACAATAGAACAATATGACTCACAGAAATGGTACACAAAGGCTTGTCTTAACAAGCACGTCTTAAACTGACCATTAAACTAACTGAATGATGCCTGACCCATTCTGGTGCATGGTACAGAAAGGAGATCCTGCTTCCAGATATTGATCAGCAATGTAATGTCCTACAAGATCATTAATGGAGGGCCTGGCCATGTACAGAACTATAAGTGAGAATCAGGATTTTAAACTGAATTTTAAATTCTGCTGACAGCCAAGTGAGGGATGATGAAATCGGTGGAATATGAAATGTCCAGATCTGCTAAATAGCCTGGCAGCTGCATTTTGTACAGTTTGCAGATGGTTCAAGGCAGATTTACTCAGACATGTAAACAATGAATTTTGTCAGTCAAGATGAGACAAGATAAAACGATGGACAAGCATTTCAGTCCCTGTGCCTAGAAACTTCTTCAAATGGAAGAAACAACAATGACTGGGAGACCTGACATGGAAATTAAAAGGTGAAAGACTTATCAAAAATGATACCCAAGTTAAGAAGACATGTTTGAGTGGAAGCAGATGTGGATGAAAATCAGAGGAGTCAAAGATCAAGACCTCAATTTTCTGTGGATTTAACTGTAAATAAATAGCAGATAACCAAATGTTCAACTCCAGCAGACTATAATAAACAAATAGATAAAACAATGTTAGACCCTTTAGACAAGAAGCTGGGCATGGAGTCCTACATTATGCATAGACTCCTGCAGTTAATGGCCTCTCCAGGGCTGTTTGGCCCTTTTGTAATAGACTGGGAATCAAAACTGCAGGGAGCACTGGGAGTTTGGCCCAGGAGTTATACAAGGCATTCTGATGTCAGAAGCAAAGGTAAGCACCAGGAGGAACCTGTGGAGGAGCAGAGGCCAGTGTAGTTTGTGTGAGAAGAATGATTAATGGATAGGAGTGCTTCTGTGGTCCTTGGGGTGGGAAAGTGGACAAGCCAAACCATGGATTTGTCAGGAACACTTTCTTGTATTAAGTAAACAGAGAAAGGCTCCTTTTATTTGTGTGTCTCTGTTTTCTGTCACTCCTGTCACCCCATCTATACAGTTTAAGGCAGGACAACACAAAAAAAGATATAGTCAGTCAGTCATTTTCCAATCTGCTTTATCCTAACACAGGGTCATGGGGGTCTGCTGGTGCCAATCCCTGAAAGCACAGGGCGCAAGGCAGGAACAAATCCTGGGCAGGGCACACACACACACACACACACACACACCCACAGACCAAGCACACACTAGGGTCAATTTAGGATCGCCAATGCACCTAACCTGCATGTCTTTGGACGGTTGGAGGAAACAGGAGTACCCGGAGGAAACCCACGCAGACATGGGGAGAACATGTAAACTCCACGCAGGGAGGACCCGGGAATTGGACCCAGGTCTCCTTACTGCGAGGCTGCAGTGCTATCAATGCTCCACTGTGCTGCCGAAAAAGATATATTTATTTTTTAGGGAGAGAGAGAGAGAGGGGTAGGGAGCATGCACTTATACAGCGTGTTGTCGCACCCACCACACAATGAACCACAGAGGTCACAAATATTGGTAGAAACAAACTTCTCTCCGGGTCTGACTTTGTGGATAGTAGATGGTTAAGTCTTGAATTAATTTCTAGGCAGAGCACATAATTTTATTCTCTTTGAAAAAACTGTCATTTGTAAAGCATTTAGGATCGCTATTTAAAACAAAGCACTGTCTTTTAGCAAAGTGAACATTTTAAAATTATAATTTTATGTTTCAGCATAATAATAATAATTAACATGTAAAAAAAGGCAACTTCTCTGTTTAAAATACTCAGGAATTATGTTGCGCATGTTGATTGTCATCATTAAATTTCACCTTGTCTTTGTCATTTAAAGTAGCACTCACTCAAGAATTGAAAAAGAAAACTGTTAAGAAAATTTTCTTACTTCATTTTTTTTTGTTTTACTGGCAGCTGTTTTTCATATCTCTGTCCAACTATTATTTAAAGCTGGTAATTCAGAGCTTGTTCCATCAAACACTGAACATGAAGTATTTTTTCTTACCTTTTTAATGTTAAATACCAAAGGAGTTAGAAGTTTTGTTATTATGTACTTCAAATTTAAGTTCATTATCATGTGTTGATAGTATAACATGTACAAAGTACAGTGAAATCCTTGCTTGCATGTCTCCTCCAAATAGTGACAAAAATACAGTACAAACAAAAACACACACATAAAAAATTATAAATATCATGCAATATGCCGTGTCTATTAAAAGTATTTACCCCATGCAAGTTTCCACATTTTATTGTTATAAAACATTAAATCACAGTGGATTTAATTAGTTTTTTTTTGGTGCTAATCAACAGAAACAGCCCTTTAATGTACAGATGTACATTAAATGTATTAAAAATACTATTTATACAGCATATTAGCTGTATATATATATATATATATATATATATATATATATATATATATATATACATACTGTGGCGGATGGCCGGACCCTTACCTGGCCGGGATGCCCTGATTATGTTTGGACTGGGAGAGAGAGTATTTTTCAAGCCTGTTTCTCTCCCTGACAGACAGAAAGCAGCCCCCTTGAGCATGGGAGTTCAACCCTGCTGGGCCCGTGGGCACCGCCAGGGGGCACATAGACGTTTTAAGGGCCCTATTTGGCAGCACTTCTGCAAGAAGAAGCTTGTTGGGCACCTAGAGTTCTTCTGGGTGCCCCATAAAAAAGGGCCAGTCCCCACCATTCCGTGGCCAGAGTCGGGAGGAAGAGGACAAAGCCTGAGGAGGAGTGGAGGTGGAAGGACTGGCGGCAAAGAAAGGACTGTGTTGGTGCTTTACTGTGTGTGCTGGATTATTGTAAATAAAACATGTGCTGTGTGGCAAAGTCGTATCCTGGCTGTCTTTGTTGGGAATAGGGTGACTGTACATGCCCTGGGCTTCACAATATATGTAGATGTTGTGATATTTGGGCTTTATAGTGCCCAACCCGGCACAGACTTACACAGAGGTACGTGTCAAAGGAACAGAAATCTTTTATTTTTCTTCAGCCGTGGGGAACGCCTTCCCCATGTCCCACAGGCCCAACACAGTCCCAAACACAAATACGTTCCCCGAGCACACTCTTCCTCTGGCACCACCAACACTCCTTCCAGGTAACTTCATCCTCTTCCTCCCGATTCTGGCCCTGAGTGGTGGTTGCTGGCTCCATTTATGGCCCTCCCGGAATCGCTCCTGGTGCTTGTTCACCTGTTCCCAATTGCACTCTCGGATGGGGCCAATAATTAGACCAACCAGGCTCAACGATCTCTGCCATGCCTCCTGGTGGCCATCCCAGGTCCCCACAGGGTTGGGGAGAACTCCATCACCCTGCGGGAAACTGAAGCATCATCGTCAATCAGGTAGGCTGCCAGCAAGCATCCCGGGGGAGTTACTGAGGAGTCCATGGCTGCTCCCCCGGAACATAAGCAGAAGGGGCATGTGACCCGGCCTGCCACAATATATATGTATATATATATGTATATACAGTATATATATATATATATATATATATATATATATATAAATATATATATATATATATATATATATATATATATATAGGGGAGGCACGGTGGCGCAGTGGAAGCGCTGCTGCCTTACAGTTAGGAGACCCGGGTTTACTTCCTGGGTCCTCCCTGCGTGGAGTTTGCATGTTCTTCCCGTGTCTGCGTGGGTTTCCTCCCACAGTCCAAAGACATGCAGGTTAGGTGCATTGGCGATCCTAAATTGTCCCTAGTGTGTGATTGGTGTGTGTGTCTGTGTGTGTGTGTGTGTGTGGCTCCAGCAGACCCCCATAACCCTGTAGTTAGGATATAGTGGGTTGGATAATGGATATATATATAAATATATATATATAGTCAGGGATGCCAGGGGCAACGACCCGGCCGGGACGCCGTGAGGGACCGGAAGAGGGTCAAAGACCACCCTGGATCACGTGGGGGCCACCTTCCTGGTTGTTCTGGGGGCCACGGGTTGAGGGCATGGAAGCCCTACCCTGTAGGGGCCCGTGGTCACCGCCAGGAGTCGCCCCAATGCCTTGGGGACCTGTTGCCCCAGCACTTCCGCCACACCAGGAAGTGCTGGGGGCAAGACTTTGGGAGACACCCGGAGAGCTGCCAGGAGGACAGCCGGCACTTCTGCCATGCTGGGGCGTGGCCAAGGGAGGAATGCCAGGAACACCTGGTGCTCATCCGGGAACTGTATAAAAGGGGCCGTCTCCATTCATTCAGGGCTGGAGTCGGGAGGAGGAAGGACGAAGCACAGAGGAGGTGTGGAGGCGCCCGAAGAGAGGCATTGTGGCCAGGACTGAGTATTTGGGGGGGGTTTTGTGCACGTGACTGGGTCTTAGTGACCATTGGCTGGGGTCTGTGTGACCAGTTCATTTATTGTAAATAGTTGTAAATAAACGTGTGGTGGTTGAAACAACATGTCCGCCTGTCTGTGTCCGGGCCAAGATCACTATATATATATATATATATATATATATATATATATATATATATA
>JANRMT010028174.1:100452436-100469071 GCA_026402145.1 Polypterus bichir lapradei
ATATATATATATATATTAAGTTTGTGAACTTATCCTTGAAAAAGTGCTAAATACCTCAGTGCTGAATATCACTACGATCACCTTCAAAGTACTTCCCTTGGGAAGCTACGCACAGACACTAGCAACCTTCAAAGCAATTTTGGAACACTTTTTCTGGAATTGCCATTAAAGCTGTCGTTGTATTATGCTTGATGTCCTGAATGTCATCAAAATGTCTTCCTTTCAATATTTCCTTTTTTTTGGGTAAAGAAAAAAGTCATTGGGGGCCAGATCAGGTAGGGAGGGTTTTCCAATACAGTGATTTGTTTACTAGCTAAATAATCCCCCACAGACAGTGCTGTGTGAGCTGGTGTTTGTTCGTTGCTCTAATAAAAGCTCCGACATCCTTGCGATGGTACACAAGAACACACAACAACAATAACGAACACCACTCAGCAAGACACCATACTTACTAAGTCACTGTTTCTAAACTTCTTCATAGATTACCAATAGTACTTATAATGTTATTATGTCACTCCAACAATATATGTCCTAAAGCAGCTGTCTTAAAGCTGGATACATATAACATCTCCAGACATTTTTCACTAGTCCTTCATTAGTGGCCATGTTAAGTTTTTCATTATTTAAATATTTTTGCTTATCTGTCACATAGCACACTCACTCATTCCTGGTTAATCAGGAGTTAACATGGCTTTCAGTTTTGAGTTATGGGGGAAAGAGAGATTATCTAGAGAAGCTAAGTAGACAGAGAGAGTTATTATAAAAACCCACATTGACAATGCCGAGGGCAGCCATTGAACTGTAATCCTTGGAGCTGTTTGGCAGCATAGCTAGCTGCAATACCACAGTACAGTCCAATGCTGAGAATATTTATTACTTTGTTACCATGAATTAAACTGATTTGAACTTTATACAAAGAATGATGGAAACTGAGACAAATTGCCCAGTCATACTGTTGTTGTAGAACCTTAATGTCTTTCAGCAACTCACTGGATAAGATAATTGAATTAATTGATTTCTAGCCAATTAGGCAAAGCAGAGGAACTGAATCAAAGAACTCCTGGTACAGGGTCGTATTGGGCTGTTCGCTTCAGGCCCTGGGTTAAAAAATTATCAGCTAGCAATTAAACTTTTCCCTCTCTGATAAGGTTGTATTCACTATTTGTCTAAACAAATCTCCCAATCCCTGTTTAGCACTCAATACTTTGTTTTAATTGCAGAATGCTTATGCAACAGACATACTAAACTGAAACAAGTTGATTTAGGGGAAATTTTTGCTATTAAAAAAAAAAGAAAAACTCAACCAATTAACACTTTTTCATTATTGTGCTCCATTTACTCTCACAGACACTATTATAGCAAAGGTGAAAACTAAAGCCATTAAATTGCTATTATATATCAAATGATAGAAGGGTTCCTACTCCTTTGGGGCATTGAGCAAGACCCTTAACCTGAAAATTGCTTTAAGGGCACTATATAATGGCTGATCCTACGCTCTGACCCTCAAAAGTCATGAGAAAAGACAATTTCCTCTTGGAGATTATAAAAGTATATCAAAAAAATGAATTATCATTGATATTACAAAAATGTGGCACTGTTGTGAGTTATTATAACATAACATAGGCAGTAGGTTATTTTTTGGTTCATATGGAATTGTTCCGGTTGGGGGGAGATTAGTAGTAGGCTGCCTGTCCTGTATAAAGGGACTAAAAGAAAACAAATCCTACTTTACGTTAATATCAGAACAAAAACTTTTTTGCCCTACTGTTAGTTATGGTGCCTGGCCATTAAGAGCTTGGTGTTTTGTTATACTGTATAAATACTTTCTTTTTACCCTTAATTTGATGAAAAAACATTGCAAAAAAATGCAACTCAATCAAACAAGTCAGATAAGAAATACAAGAGTATGCTTCAGATTAATCCAAAGAAAAACTGAGCATTTAGCCCCACCCAAACGTTTTCTTACTGTTTGATAACTCTTATGTTTTTATTTTCATACAAATGAAAGTCTGGTGATGAGGTCAAAAGTTTGCTATCAAGTTAAGCTCGGATTCTGATTATACGATGTTCAAAATGTCGAAAAAAGTTGATTTTAGCATAGTGTCTGTATGTGCCTGTGGAAAATCAAAACTGATTTTCATGTCTTAAACTTATGATTTTCATCAGAAAATTATGCACTGTGTAAAGCCCATGGATTACTACATCCCAGCAAAGACAGAACATTTTAGAACAAACAGTTTCCGAGATATCCACCTTGATTGTGGGCGATAAATGCCATAGAAATTGTTAAATTTAACCGTCATTTTTGCAGTCTATTCCATTTAGTCATGATTTGCAAAAATTTCTGACAGCTTTCGTACTGCCAGAGCATATGCTTGATGATGAAGAGAAAGAAATAATCCCACACAAACACACACCTATATTTGTAAAGGTCGACGTAAGCCAGCCCTGTAACATTATCTGTCTATGCAGGTGGTTTGCTTCATTTGACCCAATGTGTTTAGTTTCAAGTTAAACTTCATTAAAGTTGTTCGCTTTATTCAATTTTCTGTAGATTTTCATTTATTTGCATACATATTAAGTATGATATATGTTAATGTTTATGATTGGGTCTTATTGCACATTTCAGTTAGTTGTATGGATCATTCCATATCGATATTTTTAATAGTGGTCCTGTGTTATTTTATTCTAGTTTAATGGAGACCAAAGAGTTACTACTTTAACTATGTGGCTCATAATTCTAAGAAATAAATTAATAAATAAACATACATAAATGTGCATCTTTAAAACTCACAAAAATATTTCATACAGTCCACTAAAAACATAAGTTAAATACAGCAAATAAAAGCAACACCCACCCTTGTTCATTGATGTACATTACATTGGCATGCGAATAAATAAACACATATCCAAAGCCGACATCTGCCACAGTGTGAATAAAGCAGAAATGAAGGCAAGTCATTTCCAGAACAAATCCCTTCTTAAAAGCTCACTGTTTTGCTCTCTCCCTGCATTTTAAGTGTTCCTAACGTGGCACTCTTCTCTAAATGCATCCAGTTTAAATTACTGGTATACTTCTATGTAGACAGTTTAATAAGATATGAGATGCATAGATGTAGTTTGAAACAAGTATCACCAGTTCCATTAATAGTTCCAAGAAACACGATTTGAAAAAATTCTTAATAAGTATTGATCACATATGCATTTTGCCTGCTAAAACTGATTTTGACAAGATGCACAATGTGCCGCACAGCACAAAAGGTAGCCATCCTCAGAAAGTTTAAATGGCTGCCATAACATATATGTTGTAATCTTTAGTATTGCTCAAGGATAGACATTAATTAAATGTCAATAATTGTTAACAAGCTTTGAATTCATTGAGTGATTGTAGAGCAATATAAACCTTAAACAAATTATACTTCAAGTACTGGAGTCATTAATCAAAGTAAGCACTTGGGAAAGAAAAGAACAGAAAAAGTGACACTTCATGCTCCAACACATTTTATTATAAAATCTAAATATATTTGCTTTGCAAGTTGTAATTAAACTTGCTGTAATGACTACTAGTGCGATTTTTCTTACTGACATTCATTAAAAAATTCTAATTAACATTCAAATTCAACTCTAATAAATGCTGAAATTCTGAAAGAATAGGATTGGCTGGAGCAGGTCAAGTGTAAGTGAGAATAACAGATGGACAGCCTTTTGAGGTGCAAAGCAAGTTGCAGTCTGGATAGGGGCTGTTATGGTGTACTTGTTAAATGAAATTTAATGAAGTAAGTGTACAGTAAGTGCCCCGCATGGGACTTGAAAGGCAGGATTTATACATAAAATGAATCATAGTGAAATAAGAGAAACTGCTTCTAAAAAGGATCTTGGGCTGGCAGTGGATCAATCTCTGTCTTCAAGGCAAGGTGGAAAAGCAATCAGAAAGGTGAACAGAGCACCAGGTTATGTTACAAACATAACAGACTATAAATCAAAGTATGTCATATTAATAAAAAACAATGCAGTAGAGAGACTGCTGTGGAGTATTTAGATCGTAAGTCGCTCCGAAAAAAGGAAAAGTAAACCTTTGAGATGTCTAAGGAATTTCAAGAGGGCTACCTTTTACTACAGTTTTGAGACATGCCTGCAAAGAATTAAAATCATACAGCTGTGTAAGGCAGAAATGTTGGTTTAAACCCAAAAAGTTCACATTGTTAAGATGAAGAAAATGTTAAGAAATGTATCACCATGGAACACCACAAAAGCAAATTAGCAGTTTTAAATTTAATAAGGTTCTGACACGTTGAACAGGATTAAGCAGGTCTGATAATGGATGGATGGATAGATGTATATATGAATGTATGGATATTCTAAGTAAATTAAAAAAGTTGGAAGGGAGGACCACTTTCTGGAAATTTTCAAGGTTAAGCTTATCAGTGGTCTGTTTGGTACAAAAACACCACAGCATCTAGCAAAAATAACGTTCTTTGTCATCTGCATTAAGAAATAATTTCAGAGTCCCAAAAACATCTGGAATTAACCTTTAAAATGTTTTTCTCTTTACATACAAGAAGTCACCTTTTTCCATTAAGGCCAAATATTTCCAGTATCTACTTCAAAAATTAGGAGATTCTTTTCTGAATTATTGGTTAGTTGTTACAAACATTTAAAAAAGTCACTATACAACGCAGCAATAGAAAATTCCGACCAATGTCACACCCAATCAACCACAGTGAAGAACAGACTAATTCAAAGGATGGGATATGTTACATTTGGTCTCTCACCAAAATTTGTAATTGTATTTGGAAAAGCAAACCACATTTTTGTGCAGCATGAAAAGTGTGTGGGCTATAGACCACACTACAGTATTTTGGTGTATGAGTATCAAGCAATGTCGGTGTCAGTGGCAGTGGCTCAAATGTGCAATATCACAACATTTTCAAAACCACTTAATTCCATTAAATGTCACAAAGAACTGAGGCTTATTCCAGGAGCATCAAGTTTAAGACAGGTACCATCCATCACAAACATCCACTCTCGCACTCACCCTTTAAGATGCTCACAGCACACAGGGGAGCAATGTGCAACCTCCAGACAAACAACACTCAGGTAGAAGTAGAAGTAAAACCCAAGACATGGGCTCTGTGAGGCAGCTGTGGTAACTGCAATGCTAACATACCACATGCCACAGTGGATGGGTTCAAGGGAAGTGTTATCTAATTAAAAAATACTTACTGTAGCTTAAAAAGAATTTTTCCTTAATACATGAAGAAAAAGTGGGCACTTACTGTAGTTTCATTTGAGTTAATAAAATGCCATTTTGAAGCTTTGTTTCTTTATCAAGTTATTACAAAGTACAATGTCTATGTAATAGGAAAAAGCAGAAACTAGCAGGCTAATCAATTCATGCTGTGTGTCTTGTCCTACTGCATTCACTATACCATTTTGTAATGCCACTGAACCATACTCTTTGGCTATGAATATACTGTTTGAATCACAAAATATCAAATGTAGCTTCCTGGATATATAGAAATTACTTTGTAAAGATATGTGAAAGTATTAATTTATGGCATATTAACCTTAATTAAAAATTCAGTTCTCTCTGTATGTCTTTCAGTACCACTGCACATCCTATATTTACCACCAGAAGGCATGCTGCATATATGATAAAATATCACAAATATTCCAGAACAATTCTGAGCAGATCAAAGCCGAACTCACATTAAACAGTGAATACAAAACAAGACAATCTTCAGCACCATTCTGTCTTCTGATTTGTTGGTCTCTGAAAGATGTGGTTTTGTTTTTTATTTATTTATTTATTTTAATTTGTGACATTTATAATTCCACATCAAACAAATGTATTGCATTGTTCAACTTTTTAAAGACAGACGTGTTTATATAGACCAGAGTATACTAAAAAAAGTATTTAGGTAACCAGTCACATTAGATAATGTTGATGAAGCCAGTCAATGTCAGGTATATTTTTGACTAGGTAATAATTTTTGATAAAAGACTTTCAGCAGATTATTACATTTCGGTGTAAAGATATCATTATGCTGATACATAACAGTGACCCCTTCATATGTAAACTGATAAAAGACAGCCAAAGGAAAGTACTTCTAACATTGTGAATGTGCTGAATCAGTAACCAGAATTACTAGACGTTTGATTAAATTAATTTTACAAACACATTATTTTCTGTAATTCCTCCTTTACATTTAGCACATCTGGAAATGATAAATATAGATCATTTAGACAGAGTTATATTCTGTCAGTATAATGTGAAACTTTTTTGGTATTTGTTACACTGTATTAATCCCTGAGGACCTTTAGGGGTCAGAGTGCAGGGTCAGCCATTGTACAGTACCTCTGGAGTAATTTTCAGGTTAAGAGCCTTGCTCAAGGCCCCAACAGAGTTGGAATCCCTTCTGGCAGTAATACGATTTGAACCAGTAATCATCCAGATACCTGCACAGATCCTCAGTCTCAGAGCCATTTTTATTTCAATTCATTCTGTAAAACGCTCTGAATCTCTGGCTGATTGTGCAAATAAAACAGGTAGCAAGCATCCTGGTTGAATAGGGAAAGCCTCCGCTTGATTCGCTCACCAACCACAACCTGTGCTACGCACCAGCCACTTCACATCTCTGCAGCTCGTGGTGTGAAGAGGAGGGCTGAACGCACCCCAAGGAGACGTGGTCGATCCTCCAAAACCCCCTCTTAAACGGTGATACAATGGGAAACAAATACAGTTGTTTGTTACCTACTCAGCTTCTGGTTTGCTGCTGCTGCCGTGCCGCGTGATCTGTATCTCGTGCGGTGCTTCGAAAATTTGAAAGCCTGTACAGCAGCTGTCCTTTTGTCTCACTGCCTTGTCTCTCTTCTCCCCCAGACATCCTCTGTTCCTGTTGGAGGTCCTGCTCCCAGGGTGCGCCCCTCTGAAAAGGAAGATTTACTATTATTTTAATTGAGAGACGGAACTGTGTACGTGTATTGCGCCAACGTTTTTGAATTCTTTACGACATTCTACTTTGTCATCTTCTCTTTGTCTTGTATTTCCAGCCCTAGGTGTAGTTAAATCTCTTGGCACAAAGGACGTGAAAGTGCCTCTCTTCAAAAGATCACGTCTAGTTGCAGGATAAAAAGTCTCGTCTCCCAAGATTTTTCTATTATAATAGAGAGATATATACTGTATATTACATATGACAGCAGCACATTGTGTCTTTTTGTTGCTCCTATCTATCTATCTATCTATCTAATCTATCTATCTATCAGTTTCAAAATCGACATAAGTATATATTGATGTTTATTACACGAGCATCCTTACATCTATGGAAGAAGCACAATTTTTACTGCACATAAAGCATATTATCAACTGCTAATATGCAACAACTACAGACTCACATTTCTAAAGAGTCGCTTAAGATTTTTTTTTTAAGTGTTGGGCGGTCGTTGCTCATTTAAATTTTAAAACTACCTGCTTTGACATCTAATCCAAGCCATAGTGATAGGAGTCCTGTGACTGATTTCAGGCAAGTTTGCTATCTTCACCTGAGTGGAACTGTCACTTTGATTAAATAGGCAACTTGCATCCTGCTGACATTTTCCAGCTGAAATGATTTTGCTGTAGCTGCACGGTTGATAAGCCTCCTGTCCCTTTCCAGTATCTGCTGCACTTCTGAGTACTTTACTGGTTGATTTACCTAACCATATTTAAGATGAGTTTGAACTGCAAATTGACACTAAAGATTGGAACATGTGTTACTAATAGGATAATGATAACTATTTTGTATAACTGGTGTCAAGTTGTCTTGTGTGTGACCCTGAATGGAATAAACATTTTTTATTAGATGCATTTTTTCAAAAAAGGAAACCTCTGATTTTAAACTGGAAATGGAGAGGTGCATCTCAAAGACCAGAAAACGCAGGAATTCTGTGAAACTCCTAGGCACAACAGTACAAGATAAAACAGTTATGACTTACTGCATTGTATTAATCATCTGCAATAGCAAGGTTTTTGCAGCTCAGTATTTGTTTGTGTCCTAGATTCACATTTAGGAACAGGATGTCCTTAAAATTAAATTGTCTGTTCTGTTCATGTTCTTGGCAGTCTCTTTGCTCTTTTTTTCATTACTAAATATATAATGCCTACTGATGTTGTATCAGTGTCTATCTGTCTACTGTATTGGCACAGAAAAGGCTTGCTTTATATGTACTGCATGAAGATGGAATTAAATACGGATACGTAATGAATACAGTTCTGATCAGCACCTTACATACACTTTGGACATTTGGGAATGATACTCAGCCTTCTCACAACTGAATTTACTATATATATACATATCAATACACATAGAGGCAGCCTAAGGGGTGTGAGGGGCCTAGGGCTGACCAACCCCATGCAGGGCCAGTTACTGCAAATGCTGTTACCGGTATGTGTGGACTGTATAAACGTGAATTTAATAAAAATAATGTTAACATACACCAGATTTTCTCATTACAGTATTCAGCTAAATTTTTGCAAGATAAAACAGGGAATTTATCAAAATATAATGATATATATATATATATATATATTAAAAAAGTGCAATTCATGACAATACCACAACAGTGCGAAATGTGATGCGGTGTCATACAGAAATGTTCTAGAAAGGTACCCAAATTGCAAGTATACTCTGAGTCTCGATATGCAGGATGTCATAGTCATACTGTAACTCACGTTGATGCCATGTCAGCCGTTTATCATTAGCATGTTTTTGTGCATTAATATTCTGACATGTTTATGGCCTACAAATAAAATTTGAGTTTCAGTGTTTCGACAGGAAGTATGAAATTAACGTAGAGGTATCATCATGAAATCTCTTACCGGTTTCCAGGTTCACAGGCAAAAATCCACTTTTCTTGCCTGCCGATTGGAAAAGTTGTTGATGAAATCTTCATAGTCTAATCTGAATATAATGTCTTTTTCTATAGATCAGTGAAGCCAACTCAGCAACTAATGGGCTACACCTATTTTAGGAATGGATGGCGACCCTATTCAGGCGATGAAGGTGGACTATGGAATGTTTTCAAAGATGTACATGTACGGAATTTCACCTTGAAGAAGGATTTTAAAAGGGTTCCTCTTAGAAGCATCTCAAATATATATATACTGGAGAATATAACTTGACAAATCTGCTCTAACAGGAAAAGCAGGGCCCCCTTAGGCGCGGGGCCTGGGGCGGTCGCCCCACTTGCTACCCCCAAACACTGCTCTTGGTCTACATACAGTATACAGTATATACACACACATCGATGACCCAAAACATTATGACCAACACCTTATGATGCAAATGATGTCAGCTATCTTGTGACAATGAAGAATGTAGAGGTCAGGGATATATTAGATGATAAGCTGTTATTTAGGTACTTATTGCCAATTTGTTGAAAGCAGAAGATGTGGACAAGTGTAAAGACCTGAATGACTTTTATATTGGCCAGATCAATATATCTAGATGACTGGGTCTGAGCATTTCTGGTGGGGTCCTCACAGTCAGCCATTTTGAGTACCTACTAATAGTGGTCCGAGGAGGAAATAAAACAAAAACTGACAACAGGGTGTTGGGCAGTGAGGACTTATCAATGTGAGGAATCAACAAGGGGTATTCTGGTACAAACCAACAGAAGGCTACTGTGGCACAAATCACAAAATTTGACTGAAGGTTACGGGAGTAACGTATGTAGCTGCAGGCCAGTCAAGCCAGTCCCATGCTGACTCCTGCTCACCACTGAAAGCAATTACAATGGGCATGCAAGTGTTGGAACTGGACATTGGATCGACAATACAAAGCTGCCTGGTCTGAGGAATCCTGTTTGCTGTTGTATCCTGTGGATGCCAGGTATGGTTGCATCCTTTATCCGGGAAAGAAATGGCACCAGGTTGCACTTTGGGAGAAGACAAACCAGTGGAAGGAGTGTTTAGGCAATGTTCTGCTGGGACAGCCTGGGACCAGACATTAATTTAATGCGTCCTACCAACTGAAACATCATTGTAGACTAGGTACAGCTGTTCAGGGCAAGGATGGCATGTGCTCTGTCATACTGTATGAATTGTCCAGGAATGCTTTGAAGAACATAATAAAGAGTTCAAAGTGTTTCTCTGGACTTGACATTCCCCACATTTCAATCCAGCTGAGCATCTGTGGGATGTGTTGGAACAATAAGTCAGATTCACCTCCCAAACACACAGAGGATTTGCTGCTAATGTCCTGGTGCCATATGTCACAGGACACCTTCAGAGGTCTTGCAGAGTCCATGCCTCATAAGGTCAGAGCTATTTTGTTGGCTTGTAGAGGAGCAGCAGCATATTACGCAGATGGTCTCAATGTTTTAGCTCATAAGTGAACATATATATATATATATATATAAATATGTGTGTGTGTGTGTGTGTGTGTTGTGTATATATATAGTGAGGTTTCTGAATTCTTTTGAGACCCAACCCCCGCCCCACCCCCAACAGGACAACTTGCTGAAGCACAATTACTGTGTCTGTGGAGGACTGCTTTCCATTGCAGAGGCAACCACAAGTTCGCAGTGCAGCAGCAGAGCGCCACAGAAACAATTATGAGCCTGTCTGTGTCTGTGCATAGCAGAGTGGAAGATTCCGCTGCAATAAATAACCGTGCTGTTCCTGTTTCAAGATGAACAAAGTTGGTTTTGCTAAAGGTCTGAGACCCAGCCTCGTTTTTGGGATGCAAGAGAGTGATTCATGCATCACAATATATTTATTTATTCATTTTAGATATACAAATGATCCTTGACTCAGGACATGGGACATATACCACCAATAATAACTGATCTACTTAGTGGCTCTGTTCATTTATATATCTGGTCACAGATTTTAGAGTGTTACATCCATCCATCCTCCAACCCGCTAAATCCGAACTACAGGGTCACAGGGATCTGCTGGAGCCAATCCCAGCCAACACAGGGCACAAGGCAGGAAACAAACCCCGGGCAGGGCGCCAGCCCACCGCACAGCGCACACACACACACCAAGCACACACTAGGAACAATTTAGAATCGCCAGTGCACCTAACCTGCACATCTTTGGACTATGGGAGGAAACCCACGCAGACACGGGGAGAACATGCAAACTCCACACAGGGAGGACCCAGGAAGCGAACCTGGGTCTTCTAACTGCGAGGCAGCAGCGCTACGCACTGCGCAGCAAAATACCCGCGCTTCGCAGCGGAGAAGTAGTGTGTTAAAGAAGTTATGAAAAAGAAAAGGAAACATTTTAAAAATAACGTAACATGATTGTCAATGTAATTGTTTTGTGACTGTTATGAGTGTTGCTGTCATCAAGGATTTGATTATCATTATTTGTTTCAATCAGGTTCATATTTGGAGGATGTGTTGTGTTCAAGTTGCATTCCATGTTTGTCTAGTCTATCCCTGACCATCTCATCTTCATTGTCAACCGTTGTAAAGATAACAGGTTTCATTCATCGAAGTGATGAGTACATGCATCGAAGGTTCTCAGCTGTGCTTGTGCTATCTCGTGCGATCTTGCGATGTCCACGGCTTCATTTAATGTTAGCTCAGATCTGGCACTTAAAAGTTTCTCTCGCACTTTTGCTGAGTTTGTGCCAAACACTATTCTATCCCTGACCATCTCATCTTCATTTGCATAAGCACAGTCATTACAAAGTGATGAAAAGTATTGTTTATACCTTGCGTCCTCTCATTAAACTTGTATCTCACAAATATCGTATTCGTCTTAGGCATGACAAACGCCAGCAGCAGCGTGTCTATGAACTTAATTTAAACTTAAGGTTTACACCGTGCTTTGTTTCCGCAGTAGCTGCACTTATCAATATGCTTGTATGCGTCACTCACTTCATATTCTTTTGCTGTCTTCTTAATTGTGTAATGCGTTTTTTGTTCAGCGCTCTTTGGAGCTCTTGCTTGTTCTCTGTGTACTGCGTTCACAGTCAGTTCACGTGAGCCGCTCAGGGTACATGCATCGAAGGTTCTCAGCTGTGCTTGTGCTATGTCGTGCGATCTTGCGATGTCCACGGCTTTATTTAATGTTAGCTAAGACCCGGCACTTAAAAGTAAACACTAGTCTATCCCTGACCATCTCAACTTCGTTTGCATAAACACAGTCCTTCACCCGCGAATATTTAGCGGCAGCTTGTCTATTGGATTGCTACTGACTGACGGCCTTATATGGGCAGGCATTCAATTACGTGGGAGGCATGATGATGGGGGACGCAACTCCGCCTCACACGGCGACCGAGCTGCAGGCTATGGCCGTATATATGTACATAAGTAGGTTCCAGTTATGACCATTACGTGTAGAATTTCAAAATGAAACCTGCTTAACTTTTGTAAGTAAGCTGTAAGGAATGATCCTGCCATATTTCAGCCTTCTACCTACACGGGAAGTTGGAGAATTAGTGATGAGTGAGTCAGTCAGTCAGTGAGTGAGTCAGTCAGTCAGTAAAGGCTTTGCCTTTTATTAGTATAGATTGTATTTTTTATTATTTCTCTTTTTATTTTACCATTTTTGTTGGATAATATATAATACGTAAAGTATAGGAACGTTACATAAGATAAATAATATATGGAATATTTGACATTCCAAATGAATGCATATGGACAAAAACATTTGAACAATACATTTTTATTTCTGCAGTTTTTATAAAGCAGTCCAGACAATGCAATTGAGATGTAGAATGAAATATAAAAAAGCCCAGCAGGCAGAAACAACATTGGATTTTTAGGTTCAGTCATCAGTGCACAAGCTCTCACTGTGCAAGAATTCAAAAAACACTTCCATCTAGGAAGGTTTGCATTCATCTTGACTGAATTCAGTTAGGCGTTTCCAAAATTTCTTTCTGAATCGTGGAAGAAAGAGTGTCTTAAGTTGAACGAAGGTTTTTTTCCTATATTTTTCAGATACAGTATATGAATGACATAAAGGGCCATTGTGGATGGATGACAAAAAACTGCCACATTTTCCTTATGGGGGACAGGTTGCTGGTTTATTTCTTAAACCTCACTCTTAAAAATTCACAATTAGTAAAAGGCAAATGAATACATTTAAACTTTTATATGTTAGGATAAGCGTCAAGGTTATATAAAGAAGATAGTATTGTTATATCCAGTATTGAATGATAACATTCTGTTCATCTAACAAATTTGATTAGCTAATGGATAATATGACCAAGCTGCTAATTCTTTTCCTTCTCCAAAAATGACATGGTGTCTGTTTTGAGACATGACTGGGCAGTTTGGTCCACATTTCCATTACCCAATGCAGTAAGAAATGTTTCCTGCTTTCTATCTTCAGCATGTTGTCCTTGTTCCCAGTGGACATGCATTATTGCACTCTCCAGCTGAAAGAAGGAATCTGTAATGAATTTACTAATACACTGTACATTTGGGAATTGTGCCCAATTGGAGGATACTGACAAAGTGAGGTCAAGTGCACCTGGCTGGCTATTTGGGAGTTTGCCATGCAGAAATATCTAAAAAAATATGTGTTAAAGTAAGAATACTAGAACTGTATGCACAGATTAATTTACAATACATTTTCATGCATTATTAATATATGATTATTTCAAACATAAAAATAAATTCACCTGTTAATGTTCAAACCACAAGAGCAATATGGATGAGTGACTTTTGTTTTAATTACTTAAAAATGTATGCCTATTTAATAGTATTAACTTCATACCCCACCCCTGACCTTTGCTTTAACAGGGGTGCCGAACTCCAGGCCTGGAGGGCCACAGTGGCTACAGGTTTTCATTCTAACCCTTTTCCTAATCAGTGAGTAGTTTTCACTGCTAATTAACTCCTTTTCCCTTCATTTCAATAGCCCTGTTTTTAAGGATTCAGTCCTCTGAATTGATTTATTTCTTCATTAAATGACAGCCAAACAGAAATGAGACGTGAAACAAGCCAACAGATGACCAGCTAAACTGGGATTTTAAACTCCAACCAATTTCACTCCAACCAGTCTCTTAATGAGAAGTTGATTTTTGCTGTTAATTAAGCCCATTATTTAATTCAATGGCTTGTTGCTTCTCTCATTCTGCCACGGCAGACATTTCCAAATCTGTTGATTTTTCTGTTTTTTCTAAGAACATCATCAAAATGTTTTGGTGACCTGACAGATCAACCTTACTGAGACCACCTTTCTTTATTTTTAGATATTGTGTGATGGGCACAGGTGAGCTGGCCATATGGTGGCTTGTTTGATGTCTCATTATTGTTTGGCTACTAATTAAGGAAAATGAGACAACTAAGGGGCCTGAGTGAAGTTAATTAAAATTAAGGCAAAAGAAGTTAATTAGCAGTAAAAATGGCTCACTAATGAAGGAGATGGTTAGAATGAAAACATGCAGCCACTGTGGCTCTCGAGGACTGGAGTTCGACACCCGTGCTTTAGAATAAGGATGTTAGCAAGATGAATGCAAACTAATTACAGTCTTTTTAATATCAGTTTTGTAAATCTAGCTCAGAATTAATGTTGAAGTGTTATACAATCCACAGTGAAAATTTAATTATGATTTTCTTTGTTTTTAAATGTTTTTGCCGATGTACAATACTCATCTATTAATTACTTTTCCAAGTAGCTGATCTTATCATAATGTTTAACAAATTTCCTATTATTAAACTTTTCTACATGTAACTTTTTTTCTAAAAGTTATTTATCAATTGTTCCACAAGTTCTGAAGTGCTGAATTAGAAGAAATACCTTTTCCAGAGATTTAGAATCACACAAATAACTACTATGAGAATTCAGCTGGACACCGATCAACGATAAAAGACCTTTTAATATCAAAGTGAAAACAGATCAATGCAAAGTGACCCAAGTTAATTACAAATGTAAAACATTCCATAATTTATCTCATATGTATTCAATCCATTTAATATGCCACACTGAAATCATTGATGTAGCAAAATGGTTTTCAAAGTCACATTTGCTAAATGGAGATCATTTGTCTGCAGACAGGAGGTTTCAGTTGATTGGAGCATAAATACACGTGATCTGGAAGGGCCAACTTGTGATAATTCAATGTTAATACATGAACATTTCATGGCTCTTAATTTGTAGTGTGTGTGTACGTGTGTGTGTGTACATATATATATATATATATATTCTTCTCAAAAAAATTAAAGGAACACTTTGAAAACACATCAGATCTCAATGGGAAAACAAGTCCTGCTGGATATCTATGCTGATATGGACTGGGTAATGTGTTAGAAACGAAAGGATGCTACATCGTTTGATGGAAATGACGATTATCAACCTACAGAGAGCTGAATTCAAAGACACCCTGAAAATCAAAGTGAAAAAATGATGCAGCAGACTAGTCCATTTTGCCGAAATTTCATTGCAGCAACTCCAAATCTTACTCAGTAGTTTGTATGGCCCCCAACAGTTTGTATGCATGCCTGACAATGTCGGGGCATGCTCCTAATGAGAAGACAGATGGTGTCCTGGGCGATCTCCGCCCAGACCTGGACCAGGGTATCACTGAGCTCCTGGACAGTCTGAGGCGCAACCTGGCGGCATCGGATGGACCGAAACATAATGTCCCAGAGGTGTTCTATTGGATTTAGGTCAGGTGAGCATGGGGGCCAATCAATGGTATCAATTCCTTCATCCTCTAGGAACTGCCTGCATCATGTCATCACGTGAGGCCGGGCATTGTCGTGCACCAGGAATAACCCAGGACCCACTGCATCAGCATAGGGTCTGACAATGGGTCCAAGGATTTCATCCCGATACCTAATGGCAGTCAAAGTGCCACTGTCTAGCCTGTAGAGGTCTATGCGTCCCTCCATAGATATGCCTCCCCAACCATCACTGACTCACCACCAAAACATTCTGTAGAGCTTCTCCAGACCCTTTCACATTTGTCACATGTTCTCAGGGTGAACCTGCTCTCATCTGTGAAAAGCACAGGGCCCCAGTAGTGGACCTGCTAATTCTGGTACTCTATGGCAAATGCCAATTGAGCTCCACAGTGCCGGACAGTGAGCACAGGGCCCTCTGGAGGACGTTAGGCCCTCAGGCCACCTTCATGAAGTCTGCTTCAGACTGTTTGGTCAGAGACATTCACACCAGTGACCTACTGGAGGTCATTTTGTAGGGCTCTGGCAGTGCTCATCCTGTTCCTCCTTGCCCAAAGGAGAAGATACCTGTCCTGCTGATGGGTTAATGACCTTCTACGGCCCTGTCCAGCTCTCTTAGAGGAACTGCCTTTCTCCTGGAATCTCCTCCATGCCCTTGAGACTGTGCTGGGAGACACAGCAAACTTTCTGGCAATAACACATATTGATGTGCCATCCTAGAGACGTTGGACTACCTGTGCAACCTCTGTAGGGTCCAGGTATTGCCTCATGCAACCAGTAGTGACACTGACCATAGCCAAATGCAAAACTAGTGAAAAAAACAGTCAGAAAAGAGGAGGAGGGAAAAATGTCCACCTGTTAAACCTGTTTTTGGGGTCATCACATTGTTGCCCCTCTAGTGCACCAGTTGTTAATTTCATCAACACCAAAGCAGCTGAAACTGATTAACAACCCCCTCTGCTACTTAACTGAGCAGATCAATATCCCAGAAGTTTCATTGACTTGATG
>JANRMT010028174.1:100469471-100488404 GCA_026402145.1 Polypterus bichir lapradei
CAAACACAATATATAAACTAATCGTGCTACCGAACGATTTTTTCATTCCATACATTGGTTGTCCATTTGGACTTGTATAATTATACTGACTCAATTGTCCTTTTACTCTTGAAGTTGAGCCTCCTGTTTTCATTGCTTCCTCTCAGCGTCCTTTGCTCTTAGACATTGCACAAACCTCCTCAGTTGACTACTTTGATTCCAGGGAAGCAGTTATAATCCAAGGTCTGCCAGTGTTGCCAGGCTTTTTATGATGGCATTGAGAGTCACCCCAGAAACCTTGTAAGAGACCCTTATTTCAGACACTTGTAATGGTAATCACAAAATATTGTGCAAGAATTTCCTAGCAGAGAAATAGTTATTTAAATTGAAATGTGGTGATCCATTGGCATTTTGGACAATGTAGCTGCCTCAAAGAAATATGGGCCTGATTAACTTTTCAGCTGAGCATTCTTCTAGAGTCTGTGTTAATGGTTTTGTGGGATTCTCCAGCTTTCTCTTCTAACTTAGAGCCACTTCATGCCTTATGCTTATGTTCCATGTACTACATAAATCCTCCATTTGTATTAGTCTAATGACTAAACATTTAATGTTTGTTTTTATATAGGTTATTTTTATTTTTGTGTTACTTACCCAAGTGAAAAAAATATAAATATTGATATCAAAATGTTAAAGTTAATATATTTTGATATGTTTGCCTGTTTTACTAACAATTAATGCCAGTCCTAATCTTCTAAATGCCTTTGTGGCCAAAACCACACAGCTGATGTAACTGAAATTAGTCCCTGAATGATAATGCTGCACCTTTGAAGGATACTGACAGCTGGCCTGTATTATACCAATTCTCCTTAAGGGCCTTTGTTGACACACTTTTTGGCAATGTTTTAGAGGGGTCACAGAGCTCATTCCTGGCACTCACTGACAATTCCGAGCCGACTCTGCAATGTCTCAGCTGTTTGATCTTTACATGTTCTCTGTTGCATAGAAGTGTTATTGCTTAACAGCATTAAAAAACCCATGGCATGATTGCAGGATAGCAATCTGCATTTGATCCATGAAAAAATTAAATTTGCCTTAACTTATTTTATGTCTTCTGATTTTAAAAAAAATGTATTTTTTTATTTTAACATGGTTGAAAAAAGCTTTTTAGAAATTTAGTGTCTGAAAGTAGACATAACAAATCTTACACCGAAAGCTAGGTTTACAGAGTAGTTCTCCCAAGAACTGTACTCTCTTTAAATTTCAAAGCACCTATTTTAGTCATAAAAAAATACATTGAGCAGATGGAAAGAAAATGCAATTAGAGGAAAGCAGAGAAAAGTGTTTGGTGATATATTCGATTGCCATTTAAAATGATCTTGTAAGATATTCTTTGTTAAAATGGTGACTTCTGAATGTGGGTAGAGAACCTGAAAAAAATTCTTCTTTTTAAAGTTCAGCTTAGAAAAGTCATATTGAAAGGACATTTGAAACAGGCTAAGATATTCTCAGGTCAGAAGATCAATATCTCATCTAAACTGGTAGTTCTGCTTATACCAGAAAAAGGGACTTCTAGTGACAGAATTGATGGCTCTCATGGTTCATGCACTATATAAATGTCCCAGCAATGATTTTACTTTTCATTCTTTTTCACAAAAGAATACAAATAATTTATCTAGACCAATTGCTTACTGTGAATAATCATATTTGTCTTGTTCAAGTGAAATAGATAGACTACAATAGTTTCATGTTCTCTGCTTATCTAACTCCTATTCAGCTTGGTCTGATACAGGGTTGCTGGGAACAGAAACCTATCATGACAGCATGATCATATTGCCACACCATGACAGGAATGATACTCATGCATTTGCCATACTCTCTTATTAGTTGAAATTTAACAATTAATCTAGTATGTCCTTTTTAATAATGTGGGAGTAAACCAAATTATCTGGACAAATCCCAGGGAAGATACAAATATTAAAGTAATGCACTGTGCTGTATCCTCCTATAAACTACTGTACACTGTAGTCAGTAAGCTGGAGGACAGGTGCCACCTTCAAGATAGCATATTTTGCCTTCCTTTTAAAAGTATCCCTGTAAGGCAAATAGCAAAATGAACTGAAGTATGTATATCATGTATAATTACAGAAGCTCTTTAAAAATAATGCTTTCTATGAAGCTGGAAACAGAGAAAGGAGATCACTGTAAAACAACATACAGTGAAAAGACTCTATTATTGTAGATTTGACTGAAGGGCAGCATAGTGGCATGGTCGTTAGCACTTTTGCCACACAGATATAGCATCCTGGGTTTGAAACTCATGGCTAGTGTGAGTTCACCTGGGGCCTGATGTATAAACGGTGCGGACGCACAGAAATGTTGCGTAAGAACTTTTCCACGTTCAAATCGCGATGTATAAAACCTACACTTGGCGTAAAGCCACGCACTTTTCCACGGTACCTCATACCTTGTCATACGCTAGTTCTCCGCTCGGTTTTGCAGACTGGCGGCACCCAGCGTCAAAGCAGTGCTACTGTTCCTGTGTGGTTACACCTTATTTTCCTGACGCGGCTTTATAAATACACTGAAACTAACCGCATATTGTTTATTAGTGTAACGCATCTGATTGTAATTAACTTGTAACAATATAATGGTCCAGGGAATAGCCATAGTATTCCAAATACCATAACTGCTTTAGCGTTGTTACTCTCACTGCACCTTCTTCTTCTTCTTCTTTCAGCTCCTCCCGTTAGGGGTTGCCACAGCAGATCATCTTTTTCCATATTACTCTCACTGCACCACTCGGAGTATTTATATCACTGTATCTGAGTGTGAATCACAGCAGCAGCTGATCGGAAAGAGAATTATCAGTATACAGCTTCAAGGACACGCTGCCTCAGCCATGGCAAAACGTTTCAAAGCCTTTCCTGACCTCACGGTTCAGAAACAGTTTCATCCCAATAGATATAAACGCACTCAATCAATTGCACCTTGTAGAACTGCTTGTACTTATAAGTACAATCACCTCACTGTAAACTTACACTACAGTTATAATATCGCACAACCTGAGCCACTTTATAAAGCGCGTATTTACATATGATGACGATATCATTTTTAAGGTGAAATGCAGCAAAATATGTTTATTATATTATACAGATAAAACTTTAAATTCATTTAAATAATCTATATTCTTCACTGGGAGTGTCGTGAAGGATAGAATAATTAAACATGTACTATGAAGATATTTCAATGTCCCTTAAACGTTTTGAAGAATTGGCGCTAAGCTTACAGATGGCTTAACTTCTATTACAGAGCTGATTGTGTGGTGATTGGTTATTTGGGGAAAGAAAAGCAAGGACTGCAGTGGCAGCTACGCCAATATATATCTATACTAATAAAAGGCAAAGCCCTCACTCACTCACTCACTCACTCACTCACTCACTGACTGACTGACTGACTGACTGACTGACTGACTCATCACTAATTCTCCAACTTCCCGTGTAGGTAGAAGGCTGAAATTTGGCAGGCTTATTCCTTACAGCTCACTTACAAAAGTTAAGCAGGTTTCATTTCGAAATTCTACACGTAACGGTCAAAACGGTCGATAACGGTCGACAACGTCCGCCATGTTGAACTTTCTTATTTATGGCACCATCTTCACGAAATTTGGTAGGCGGCTTCCCTGCGCTAACCAAAACCGATGAATGTACTTATTTCGATGGTATGACGCCATTGTCGGCCGCCATTTTGAACTTTCCAACGTCACTAATTTTCCAACTTCCCGTGTAGGTAGAAGGCTGACCCAATCTTCACGAAATTTGGTAGGTGGCTTCCCTGCGCTAACCAAAATCGATGTACGTACTTATTTCGGTGGTATGACGCCACTGTCGGCCGCCATATTGAATTTTCCAAACATCACTAATTCTCCAACTTCCCGTGTAGGTAGAAGGCTGAAATTTGGCTGGCTCATTCCTTACACCTTACTTACAAAAGTTAAGCAGGTTTCATTTCGAAATTCTACGCGTAACGGTCATAACGGTCAACAATGTCCGCCATGTTGAACTTTCTTATTCATGGCCCCAACTTCTTGAAATTTGGTAGGCGGCTTCCCTGCGCTAACCGAAACCAATGTACATACTTATTTCGGTGGTATGACACCACTGTCAGCCGCCATATTGAACTTTGCAACGTCACTAATTCTCCAACTTCCCGTGTAGGTAGAAGGCTGAAATTTGGCAGGCTCATTCCTTACAGCTTACTTACAAAAGTTAAACAGGTTTCATTTCGAAATTCTACACGTAACGGTCATAACGGTCGATAACGGTCGACAACGTCCGCCATGTTGAATTTTCTTATTTATGGCCCCATCTTCACGAAATTTGGTAGGCGGATTCCCTGCGCTAACCGAAACCGATGTATGTACTTATTTCAATGGTATGACGCCACCGTCGGCCGTCATATTGAACTTTCCAATGTAACTAATTTTCACAATGTCCGCCATGTTGAACTTTCTTATTTATGGCCCCATCTTCACGAAATTTGGTAGGTGGCTTCCCTGCGCTAACCAAAACCGATGTACGTACTTATTTCAGTGGTATGATGCCACTGTCAGCCGCCATATTGAAGTTTCCAACGTCACTAATTCTCCAACTTCCCGTGTAGGTAGAAGGCTGAAATTTGGCAGGCTCATTCCTTACAGCTTACTTACAAAAGTTAAGCAGGTTTCATTTCAAAATTCTACGCGTAACGGTCAACAACGTCCGCCATGTTGAACTTTCTTATTCATAGGTAGAAGGCTGAAATTTGGTACTTATTTCGGTGATATGATGCCAATGTCGGCTGCCATATTGAACTTTTCAACGGTCTTTGTTACTTATGGGCCCATCTTCAAGAAATTTGGTACGCGGGTTCCCAACGCTAACTGAATCCTACTTACGTACATATATACGTCCATAGCCTGCAGCTCGGTCACCGTGTGAGGCGGCGTTGGGTCCCCCATCCCAACGCCTCCCACGTTGTTGGCTGCCTGCCTATATAAGGCCGTCTGTCGCTCCAGTCTCTACATTCCCTTCCTTGCTTCGCCACGGTATTCACGTCTCCCTTCTGATAACTACAGCCTTTTTATTTAATCCACGGCTTCTCCGCTGTTTTATTGTTCATTTATTACGATTATAGTTATTGTATAGGTATTTTAGACTTACTTTACATTGTTCAGGTACCCATTTCCTTTATCATTCCAACCGTACCCCCATTAACATGTCTATCGAGGTAATCACCATCGATCAAAGAACTGTCACTTACCAAGTGGGTTCCATGCCCGGAGATGGCACCTGCCTTTCCATTCTCTTTGTTACATATTGCACAGCCATATCAGGCTCACTATTGATATTCGGAGGAACATTGTGTCTTATGTATTGAATGACTGGGACAGGTTCAAGGTGTGGACTGATGACGGTACAGGAGATAATTATACTACACAGGAGCACTAGAAGAGTGAAATGCTTAAGTGTACCGAAATGGCCAAATATTTTACACCTTTGGACAACCGCCAATGCCTCTTAAACATCTTAGCTTCACAGGTGACGATTTCAGTAGTGGACACTTTGATGTTTAGAAATGTTTAAACTCTCAAAAGCTGGATGTGAAGTTATCAATGAAACTGGTTGTATACTTACAACGCTTGACAGATGCCGAATGTCTCTTCAACACAAGTCCTACAAATACTGTCGTAACTGAAACAAACCATGAAACTCAAACCGATTATGACAGCAGCAATCCAAGCTGTGAGATTTGAAACAAGATTACTGTTCACATGGCCAACTGTACGTTGCATGCTCAAGAGTAAGATCAGCGCACAGCTTGGTCATATTGCAACTGGAGGGCCGAACTGACAACGTGGCATACAAAGAGATCTTTAACAAATAATTATTGGTATATTTTCCCTCAGTTTAAAAAGGTTTAATTTTCTTCTTAATAAAAATTTTAAGGCAGTACTTCACCGCTGCGAAGCGCGGGTATTTTGCTAGTTGAATATAAAACAGAAAGAGAAAATAACAACACAGCTAAAAACGCAGCGACAAATTTCGGCAAAAGTTTAATGCTTGTGTCATGAGCACGAGGCGGCTATGCAGTGTCCGCAACGGACGTGGCCATCCACCGTGCATAAGCTACCTTACTGACATTGGCGGGCGAAGGAGCCACCTATTCTTCCTCTGCCCAGTGCCACCATAAGCCTAGAGCCGCCCCTGAGTACTGCTGCAATAAATAATTTCATCGAAGGTCGCACACAATCACTGAAACTCATGTTAAATAACGTATTTTAACTCCTATCATCATAAAAATATCACGTATATATCTCAGTATTTTAGTTATTCAGAGAGCTGTAATATCACGGATGTAACGGATCCTGTGTCCAGTTGGAGGAAGAGAGCCGGTTTAAGAAGCAAGTAGTGATTCACACACATAGAGCACATAGAAGATCAAATACAAAACAAAGCATTTAACGTGCTACTTTAATTACGATGTGATTTAAGAAACTGGTTAATTAAACGATTTTAAGATGAAGTTTATGATGTTCTACTTTAATGACAAAATAAACTACGTGATTAAAGTGGAAATGTCGAGATTGAAGTTGACATTTCGTGCTTTTTCCCCACTGTGTGCCTTTTTTCTCTGTACCCTAATAAGCTTTCATATGACACTCAGACAGTGGGCTACAACTTGCCTTTTCATGGCGACTTTGATATGTGACTTCTTTTTTATTTCCGGCACTGTGCGATTTTGTGAACGTGAGCTTTCAAGATTCTCCAACACGCTATGTCACTCGATCAACTTCCTTTTGTTGATTATACCACGGTTTATTTGTACAAATAGTATGTTTTTCCTTTGCCTCCACTTGGTATTCGCTGAAATTCTTATATTTTACCCCATGCTTTTCCCATTGTCTTTTCACAGAAGGCTGAGCTTAAGGGCGATTTATATTCATTTGCATATTCAAAGAGGCGTAATTCTGGGAGGAGTTGGGGCGTTACATAAAGCGCGTGCACGAACGTTACTTTTCACGCTGATCGGGATTTATGTAGCGGAAGAACGTGGAAGTTGGAGTACGCACAGATTCCTGCATCTGGATTTTTCTGTGCATAAGCACATTTCGGCTTTTGTGCTTACGCCATGTTATAGTGCGAGTTCTACGCACGGCGTTATACATGAGGCCCCTGGTGTTTGCATAGGAATTCCTTTCAGATCCTCCAAAAAATTGCAATTTAGATTAATTCATGATTATAAATTAAATGACAGGAGATGGTTTTGGATCAGCTTTTAACACAGGGATAAAGGAGAATCATAGAACTAACAAAATGAAACCAGGGGATAAAAATCACCAGTTGTGAGTGAAAGTAAGGAGGAAGATGAGACCAGGAGGAGATGGATTCTTGAACACTCTAAAGGACACAGTGATGATGAGAGAAGATAATATCTTGGAACAGGTTACAGGACAGCACTGACCCCTTGGCATTCCCTCACAACTATAAAGGAAAAAAAAAAAAAACTTTATATGTTATTATTTGAAGCCAGACATTGTGAAGACAATTCTTTCAACAAATGTCTGACCAGTGTGCAAACTGTTTGCATCAGTTTGACTACGTTTTTGGTATGTGAATCTCTATAAAACGCATTTATCTAAAGCTGTATCAGTGACAATAGATAATGTTATTTAAGCTTCCAAAATGTCATAAACTTATCAGATTGCATTTGTGTGTGACATCAGTGCCAAACTAGTAAGAGACTGAATCTGTAAAAATGCAAAGCATTCTGTGACATCAGTACGCAGGTCGATCCTTTTAAATGACATTGACGTGTTATGTCCAGTCAAATTGTCCAATATCTTATTCTAAAGTTGGAAAACTCTTTCAGCAGCAGTGACTTTGGGGCATTGCACCAGCGGCAGAAGATGTAGCTTTCTTTGTTGTTAAATTTGCAATATATGTTAACATATAAATACATATTCTAGGAATTCTGAGGTATGTCCTTGCATAAGATTTTCAATTGCTGCCAAATGTGCTTCATATTGCTACTGAATACTTGTTTAAGATGTTTCACATATGATATTTCCAAATTCATATGTGAATAATGCCTTTAATAATTAAGTATTCAATGCACAAATTCAAAACCATAATGTACAGGGTGAGTCAAAATTATGTTAACATTTGAATGGCAGAAACAATTTATTCATAAAACATATTTCATATGTGCAAGATGATTTACTGGAATGCCTCATCCTGTTCGCCATCATGTTCAACACACAAAAACCAAAGAGCAACAGTACCATTTAAAGCCCGGACACAGATTTCGTGGATAATAGATGATACCACAGTCTCATCTATTCTGTCCTTTAGTTCACTGATATCACAAACTTTCCCGCTATGCATGTGCTCCTTCACCATACCCCATAACCAGAAATCAGAGGGTGTCAAATCAGGGGAGTGTGGAGGCCATGGCAATGGTCCACCACGACCTATCCATCGGCCTGGAAAGGTGTGGTCGTGATAAAAATAATCCATTAGTGTTAACACAATTTTGGCTCACCCTGTACTTAGACATTGGTCTGCTATAGATTGCCTCGCAGCCTCTCTAGCTTTTCTAATAGCATATGCATTTCCTTTTTGTGTTATTATTGATCAACTATTATTTCTTTATCAACGCTGAAAAGACTGCCACTGTGCTAGTTACATGTTCTTATATTTTATGAAAATGAAATAAAACATAACTTTTAAAAGCTGTTCTAAAATACAATATACATCCCATCAGTTTCATAGTTAAAATCACAGGTACTCAATCTGATGATTTTGCATCCTCCACTGTGCTTTTTGAGCTTTGATTGGTGATATCACTGATTGGTTTGTAAGACTGCTTAAATCTCACAAAGAAACTCAGAGCAAACAAGTCCGAAAATGAAATCCAATAATCAAAACTCAACAACAGAAGTATAATTATTTACAAAAAATTAGCACCTACAATTATATGTACTTTAAGAATGTCAACTAACCACTACTGGATCTGTCTCTCTGGCTGACTTATAAAGTCAAAGGGAGGACTCAGCAGTAGAGATGTCAGGGTGGCCCTGCCTCCTGGGGCCGCACCAACTGGGAAATCAGGAATTAGACACCACTTCAAAGAAAGTGTACATCATTAATGCATAATAAATGCAACCAACAAATGATAAATACACATGAAAAATAATAATTAAAAAAACTACAGAAAATAAATAGCAGTCAGGGAATAACCTCTGGCTATAATGTAACAGTGTAATGGTAAAATAAAAGAAGTATATTATGCTAATATCCTTTGTATAAATCTAGTAACTAATCTTAAGGTAAGGCTAAAACTACCTATTGCTGAAATTTCATGTCATGTGGGTTAAGACATTGAAAACTACCATTATGGAAAATATATCCATTGCTAGGCTAGGGAAAATTGTTCATTTGTTTGAACAGTTATTTGCATACTAATATATAAACACACACATTAGTATATCAAGTCCATAGAGTAAAATCTGGATGAGTGGAAAGAGCAAGTCAGAGTTTAGTTGGAAGCAAGTAGTTTTTTCTGAATACTTCAAGTTTACAAGAGAATCTGAAAGGGATTCCTATGAGAATGAAGATATAAACAAGCTGGAGGGTCAGCTTTTGCTTTATGTTTACCCCTAGGCTGAAGCAGATGAGTGTTTAGGGACTAGTTTCTATTTCCTGGTACTGTAGAGGGGCAAGAGAAGGGCAATTCAGACACATCATAGAGTTTCTTCCTCAGGTGGAATAAAATATTTCAAAGAGAAAAGAACCACAAGAGATTGGAATATGTAATAAAAGAAGCAGCAAAGCACAGCTAAATAAACCAAGACTCTGACAGCCCAGGAGAAAGAGTAGAGGTGAAGGTTCGAGGAAAAGATCTAACTATATACTTTGGCTGACATAGTGCTCTGTAGTCTGCAGGATACAAAGTCTTTGAAATGAATAAGCGGAGAAAGTTCAGTAAAAAGTGTCATTAAAGCTTAGAAGTTAAGATTTTAACACTGCTCAATTGAAATTAGCTCATTAAATTGAGTTTTTACATCTCCTAAGCTGAAAACTGTCCAGTAAACTATGTCTTAAAGACAAGTTAAAGTGCTTAAAAGACTTTATTAAAAAAAAAAAGAAGATGTCATTAGCAAAGACTTTCTAGCTGAACATTCAATGTGTGAAGTCTTTAAATGTCCAAGAAATGTAATAGGTTCCCTTAAAATGAATATTTAAAAATTAACAACAGCAAATGTCTCATTGGAGCAGAAATTGTGTTGAAAACAAAAAAGGGAACTAATTGCTTTAAGTTTAAATGTAAAGTTTTATCAACTGATTATTTTTATCTCTTGATTTGTGAATGGAAATGTAGCCTTGCTACACAAAAAAGAAAAATGAAATTGGCTCAACAGCAAATTAAGGCTCTGTATGCAAACTAGGAGAAGAAATAAATCAACTTATTTTATAGATAATTGTTGCCAAAACTGTGGCTATCACACACACACACACAGAGTTTTTGTTATATCTCAACCAGAGTTCTTTCCCTGACTAGGGTTCAAAGTCTTGTCTTATGTCTTTCTTGTTCTATTTTGTGCCATTGAGGTATGTTACAGTTACTATTGTTTATTGTCTGCTTTGTTTTCTATGCATGTGTTATGTTCCATGTGCTTTGTGGGTGGTCCCCCAACAGGTGGGGCCACCTGCCAATCGATGCCAGGAACTGCCCTTCACCCTACACATTCAGAGGTTCACCTGAATGCGCCAGGGAGTGGTGAGTTCTTGTGCTTTATGTTTCTACTGTGTTTTTTGAGTCACTGATTTTTTTAACTTCATGCTGTGTTTTTGACTTTCTGTATTGGAACTTAGGTTGTATTGGGTTTTTAAACAGTATATTAAATTTGATACCAAAAGTTTTGCTATGATATATCACTTATACCCGGTCATTTATTTGTAACTTGTAGTTTTTGAGGATGATTATTGACTACATAATTTTACTTTCAGTCATTTTCTCACATTTAAATCAGAGTTGTAATCATGTAACATTTTAACTTTATATTTTTTTTGATAATTTACATGTAAGAAGTCATATTTCTGTGAACCAAATATTTACACATGACTTTTTAATGGGACTATTGGATGTTACTTAGTACCATACATGGGAATGTTTTAGGAATGCGCCATTTACTGTATCTTTTTTGCTAATTGACGTAACTGAAATGCTTTCTAGCTGTTATATGTAAATGAACCTAACTGATAAAGGAAACTAACCTATTAGGATAGATCAGGCTTGCCATGGAGAACTCAACTACTCACATGGCAAGGCTCTACCACTTGGTGTAAACGGATTCGTGCATGCAAGATGACCAACACAATTAACTGATCAGCCCATTGTTATGGGCTTGGGTTGTCAAATGGAACCAGATGCACCAGAGAAAATCCATATGAACATAATGAGAACATTCTGTGTCTAAAAAGAGAGCCTCACAGATTTGTGAGATGGCGACCCCATCACTGATTCTGTAGCCTAATCTAACTAATGTGTGCAGATGTACAGTACCTGTGTAATAGGTAACAGGAAAATTAAGAGGTTTTGTTGTATCAAACTGATGTCAACATGTCTAAGTGTGATCCAGTACAAATTAGGAAAAAAGGCAGTATTCACACACAGATTAATGTGCAGGCATATTGTGTCTCCAAAGAGCTGTACTCAAGTATTATAAAACACAAAGCAAGGAGAAGCATTTTGATTCCAAGTCATTATGAAGGAGAACCTCTGGCTTCTGGGCATATACAGAGTATAAATACATCTTTGTTTATTTGTAAATATTCATTTTATTTATTAATTAATGTTAGGCATTCACAAATATAAAGAAATAAAAACAGCCACAGCTAGCACCCTACCTATTTGCTTTAGCTCTTTAAAGCTAAACAGATTTTTTTAGCGTGTCAGAACCACCTCCCTGCTCAGACCAGAGGTCTCCTTAACTGGGATTTGACAGCCAGTTCACTATTCATCTGTACATTTACTAAGCCATCTTGAACCAGATATCTTGGAGCCTCCAATTATACTACATTTCTTTGGGATGTGCGAGGAAACATTAAAATATCAGAAGAAACAAAACAGATATGGGAAGAGTATACAAACTCCATACAGAGTGTAACAAGGCTGAGCTATAAACTCAAATTCTCATAGTCATGAGGTAGCAGCACATGTCTTACATCAACATCAGCTAATATAGTGTTTCTCAACCTTTTCGGTATGGCAACCCACTGTTTCTCATGCCATTGTCTTCGCGACTAACCGAGGGTGAAGGGGTTAATTGAGTATAATTATTGGAGCAGTGACCCACAGCAACCCATTTTAAACAATAGCAACTCATGGCCCACCAACAGCAGGTGCAACCTCCAGTGGTTGAGAAACACTGCACTAATACACATTATTACACATGAGTGCCTGGGAGACAACTTCAGGGCTTGTCGACTTGTAACTCCGGCCCCTGAGCCAGGGATTGTTGTATTTTGAAGGCATATGACATCACTTCCAGTTCTGGGACTTATGGACCTACCCCTTCTGCTGTACCACCTTCATAACCATCATCATTACCATCTTTCTCCAGTCTAATGATAAACTCACATCTGTGAAGATGTTTCTTTACACATTAAATCATGTTTATTGTTTTGTTCCATAATATACAGAGTATGGCTATGAGGCCCCTATTTTTGTTCTTTGTTTCATTTACAACAACTATACACGGGCCCACAGGCAAGTAATATAATGTAAGTGCTTTAGTCATCCATCTCTTTGATTTGTAATTTCTAGACTATAAGTAAACACTTAAAGTATTTGTTATTATGTATTGTTTAGACTGAATATTTGTTTGCTTATGCTTCAGAACCTTAAGCTTTACTTTAAGTTATTTGCAGTCTCTGTGGAGTTTCTGGGTTTACTGATTTTGGCCAGTTTCACCCCAAATCTTGGTGTTTTTGGAGTAAATTTTTGATGATTGGATGTCCTCCCTGACAACAACTCCCCTTTTCACATTTGATAAAATGTATCATGTCCTAACCCCATGTCACAGAGGTACACCAACCTATAAACAAAATAAATTTTTAATTAGAGTATATCCAGGATTAATTCTGCTTGCCTTGGTTACATTTTTACTCTCTGTTATAATTACAAACAACAGGAGTACAATTTTGTATCTACCCATCAGTCAATTTTGGGAGAATCAGAAACCATCATTATTGATAGCTTGGATTGCCACTATTTAATAAACACTCTTTAATGATAATGTTTACTTCACTACTTGCATGCCGTATAATTTTGAAATAGTGCAAAATCCTAAATCTACTGCAGACTAGTACAATAGGAAAATTATATCTGGTATTACATAATATTAGTAAAATGCAACTGTTATTACTAGAGCAATTTGAAAATGTTTCAGGATATGAAAGTTTCACATTAATATCATCCTCTACTGCTTCACTCTCGGGTAATCAGTGAGCCTGCTCAATTACAGAAAGCCTACACTACTTCTTATTTAATATACTGTACTTTATTTTGCAATTTTGTTCCATCTTGGCTGATGGGAAAGAGGGCTTTATAAATTATTTTTGTACTGAGCACTGGTGGATTTTAGGAGGCCCAGGCCCCTCATGGACCCCGTGATCATCAGAGGTGACTGTGTGCAGAGGGTGCAGACCTATAAATACCTGGGAGTGCAGCTGGATGACAAATTAGACTGGACTGCCAATACTGATGCTCTGTGTAAGAAAGGTCAGAGCCGACTATACTTTCTTAGAAGGTTGGCCTCCTTCAACATCTGCAATAAGATGCTGCAGATGTTCTACCAGACGGTTGTGGCGAGTGCCCTCTTCTACGCGGTGGTGTGCTGGGGAGGCAGCATAAAGATGAAAGACGCCTCACGCCTGGACAAACTTGTTAAGAAGGCAGGCTCTATTGTAGGAGTAAATTTGGACAGTTTAACATCTGTGGCAGAGCGACGGGCATTAAGCAAACTCCTGTCAATCATAAAGAATCCACTGCATCCACTGAACAGTGTCATCTCAAGGCAGAGGAGTAGCTTCAGTGACAGACTTTTGTCACTGTCTTGCTCCACTGACAGACTGAGGAGATCGTTCCTCCCCCACACTATGCGGCTCTTCAATTCCACCCGGGGGAGTAAATGCTAACATTACTCAAAGTTATTGTCTGCTTTTACATGCATTTTTATTACTATTTAATTTAATATTGTTTTTTGTATCAGTATACTGCTGCTGGATTATGTTATTTTCCCCTTGGGATTAATAATGTATCTATCTATCTAATAGAAAAAAGCATTTTTGGCTTACTGATATGTAATATTAATTGTATTGGTACTGTAAAATCAATAGCACAAAGGAGAAAAAAAGGCATAAACTTTACATGGTTGTAAAGAATGTATCATTTTTTACCAAATGCCCTCTGTCTCATCTCTCTTGGTTCAAGAAAGTTTGTGTGTATCACTTTTTTTTGGTCAGCAATTAGTACTGGCAGTTTGCTTTGTTGTGCATCTTTTTGTTTTCTTCTTCTGTATATTTGAGTGTAAAGTACAATCACAGAACTTATCCAGTAATTATTTTATTGAAATATTTACCTACTGTCTCAGGATAGAATAGGCTAGGATAGAGTGAGTTAAGTTCTTTTCTATTTTATGATTGTTTATTGTTGATATCCCCTGTTATTTTGTTCCTGATTTAATAAACATTCCGTACAAAAAACTAGACTTAGTCCTACTAAATTTGCAGGTTCTGGATGCGATTTTTTGTTGGGAGTTGGAAGGGAAAGCTCAATTTCACCTTACCATGTAAACAGAAAGGGATTCTTTATTATCTTCTGTTGGACCACTGAACTGTAGCAAAAAGGTTCTAGACAAAGGGGAATGCACAAAGTAAAAGGCAGTCCAATTTTGGGGTTATTTTTTGAGTCAATTTAATAAATATACAATGGGCTACATCAAGATAGTTCACTCGGTATCTCCTTTCAACTCCAGCTGCAACTGGTAATGAAAGGAGACAATTGTTTGTTCTCATTTTTTATAGAAACAATAAAACTATATTTGTGTAAGTTTATTTGCATGTGTACACAGTATTAGACTACACATAAGGTAGACTAAGTAGTAGTCACTACAAGCAGCTGTTGTGTTATGACTTAAGGATTAAAACCATCTCTAAAGCTACTGTTGGGAGTGCTAAAATTCTTGTGTTATGTGCCATAATCGAAGGTAGAAAATAGTGACTCTTCAGAATGGCTGACGTGTATAATAATTTGTCTTTCAAAGTGCAGTGTGTTATATATCAGTATGTTCTGAATGCAATGGAGCAGTATATCTGTGATATTCTCAACTGACTTGACCACCCTCTGTAGTGGTTTGCAGTCCTATGCTGAACAGGTCCTGTACCTGGAGATTATGCAGACAATAATTTTATATACAATCATGAGAATAATTAATCAATAAGAATTCTCCACATTAAAAATCAGAGCTGAAGACCTCAAAAATCTAGTTAGGCATGATTTAGGAGTATAACATTATGTTATTGTGAAAAGAAACAATTTTTAAAGCCATCTATTTTAATACCTGCTTAATTCAAGATATTGTTGCTTGGATAAATCTTATCCTGACCACACTAGGCAGGAGTCTAACTCAACAAAGTAGGTGAAAGGGCAGATAATGGAGAATCGGGTAGATTGTCAGAGAGGGACTGGGACAGCATACATGCTTGGACAGATTTGTGACAAATTAAACTTAATTAAATTTAAAAGTAATTAAATGCAACTCTTCACTATCCAAGTCGGAAGTTCTTACTTGTGTTTGGGGGAAGTCGTCAGAAAAAAAAATTGAAATGTAGAGATGTCAGGTAATTAAAAGGAACTAATCTGGGCATCTGTGTCCTAGGAGATTTCGTTTTGCCGACGTGCTCACATCGTTTGTACATTAGCAGCTAAGTGACTGTCTTTCTTTAGAGGTATCATTTTGCCGATGTGCTCGCCTCGCTTCTGTATTAGCCGTTAAGTGAGTGACTCTTTCTTCGGAGGTTTAGTTTTGCTGATGTGCTGGCCTCGCTTGTGTATCCTTAGAGGTGGAGCCCTTACCCCAACTCTACCTCTCACTTCCGGGACAGACAGACACACACACTTCCATGCACAGATGTTTATATATATATATATATATATATATAGATAGATATATAAGGATGACATGGTGGTGCAGTGGTTTGCATGTTCTCCCGATGTCTGTGTGCGTTTCCTCCGGGTACTCCGGTTTCCTCCCATAGTCCAAAGACATGTAGGTCAGGTGCATTGGCAATTCTAAATTGTCCCTAGCGTGTGTGCTTGGTGTGTGGGTGTGTGTGTGCCCTGGGTTGGGCTGTTGCCCTGCCCGGGGTTTGTTTAATGCCTCCAGCAGACCCCCGTTACCCAGTAGCTAGGATATAGCGGGTTGGATAATGGATGGATGGATATATATATATATATATATATATATATATATATATATATATATATATATATACTAGCAAAATACCCGCGCTTCGCAGCGGAGAAGTAGTGTGTTAAAGAAGCAATGAAAAAGAAAAGGAAACATTTTGAAAGTAACGTAACATGATTGTCAATGTAATTGTTTTGTCACTTTTGTGAGTGATGAGTGTTGCTGTCATATATATATATAAATATATATATATATATATATATTTACACACACACACATAAACATATATATATATACATATCTATACATATACACATATATATACACACACACATATATACATACACTAGCAGAATACCCGCGCTTCGCAGCGGAGAAGTAGTGTGTTAAAGTTATGAAAAAGAAAAGGAAATATTTTAAAAATAACGTAACATGATTGTTAATGTAATTGTTTTGTCATTGATATGAGTGTTGTTGTCATCTCTCTCTCTCTCTCTCTCTCTCTCTCTCTCTATCTATATATATATATATACTAGCAAAATACCCGCGCTTCGCAGCGGCGAAGTACTGCATTAAAATTTTTATTAAGAAGAAAATGTAACCTTTTTAAACTGAGGGAAAATATGCCAATAATTATTTGTTAAGGATCTCTTTGTATACCACATTGTGAGTTCGGCCATCCGGTTGTAACATGACCAAGCTGTGCGCTGAGCTTACTCTTGAGCATGCAACTTACAGTTGGCCATGTGAACAGTAATTTTGTCTCAAATCTCACAGCTTGGATTGCTGCTGTCATAATCAGTTTGAGGTTCATGGTTTGTTTCAATTACGACAGTATTTGCAGGACTTGTGTTGAAGTGACATTCGGCATCTGTCAAGCATTGTAAGCTTACAACCGGTTTCATCGATAACTTCACATCCAGCTTTTGAGAGTTTAAACATTCATAAACATCAAAGTGTCCACTACTGAAATCGTCACCTGTGAATGTAAGATGTTTAAGAGGCATTGGCGGTTGTCGAAAGGTGTAAAATATTTGGCCATTTCGGTACACTTGAAAGCACCAACCGAACAATTCAGCGGCAGCCATCAACTCACATGCAGAACCATAGGTGAAGGGCTTAAGCATTTCACTCTTCTAGTGCTCCTGTGTAGTATAATTATCTCCTGTACCGTCATCAGTCCACACCTTGAACCTGTCCCAGTCATTCAATACATAAGACACAATGTTCTTCCGGATATCAAGAGTGAGCCTGATATGGCCGTGCAATATGTAACACAGAGAATGGAAAAGGTAGGTGCCATCTCCGGGCAAGGAAACCACTCGGTAAGTGACAGTTCTTTGATCGATGGTGATTACCTCGATAGACATGGTAATGGGGGTTGGAATGATGAAGGAAATGGGTACCTGAGCAATGTAAAGTAAGTGTAAAATACCTATACAATAACTATAATTGTAATAAACAAACAATAAAACAGCGGAGAAGCCGTGGATTAAACAAAAAGGCTGTAGTTATCAGCAGGGAGACGTGAATCCCGTGGCGAAGCAAGGAAGGGAATGTAGAGACTGGAGCGATGGACGGCCTTATATAGGCAGGCAGCCAACAACGTGGGAGGCGTTGGGATGGGGGACCCAACGCCGCCTCACATGGTGACCAAGCTGCAGGCTATGGACGTATATATGTACGTAAGTAGGATTCAGTTAGCGTTGGGAACCCGTGTACCAAATTTCTTGAAGATGGGCCCATAAGTAACAAAGACTGTTGAAAAGTTCAATATGGTGGCCGACAGTGGCATCATACCACTGAAATAAGTACGTACATTGGTTTCGGTTAGTGCAGGGAAGCCGCCAACCAAATTTCGAGAAGATGGGGCCATAAATAAGAAAGTTCAACATGGCGGACGTTGTTGAACGTTATAACCATTACGCGTAGAATTTCGAAATGAAACCTGCTTAACTTTTGTAAGTAAGCTGTGAGAAATCAGCCTGCCAAATTTCAGCCTTCTACCTATACGGGAAGTTGGAGAATTAGTGATGTTGGAAAATTCAATATGGCGGCTGACAGTGGCGTCATACCACCGAAATAAGTACGTACATTGGTTTCGGTTAGCGCAGGGAAGCTGCCTACCAAATTTCGTGAAGATGGGGCCATGAATAAGAAAGTTCAATATGGCGGACGTTGTTGATCGTTATGACCGTTACGCGTAGAATTTCGAAATGAAACCTGCTTAACTTTTGTAAGTAAGCTGTAAGGAATGGGCCTACCAAATTTCAGCCTTCTACCTACACGGGAAGTTGGAGAATTAGTGACGTTTGGAAAATTCAATATGGCGGCCAACAGTGGCGTCATACCATCGAAATAAGTACGTATATCGGTTTCGGTTAGCGCAGGGAAGTCACCTACCAAATTTCGTGAAGATGGGGTCAGCCTTCTACCTACAC
>JANRMT010028174.1:100493404-100509093 GCA_026402145.1 Polypterus bichir lapradei
GAACTTGAAAAGAAATATTTTTTGGAATGTGATCGCGCAAGTCAGTACATCGAGCCCGCGTGCTATTGTGGTTTTGCTTGTGTGCTTCAGTAAGTTACCGTCCCCTCGCTCTTACTTTTTTACCGTTCATCTAATGAATACACTGAGTATGGCTTTATCAAAACAATCATTGATCGCGAATAAAGTATCCATTATTCATGAAGCTTCAATAGGTGTATAGGTGATCTGTCTTTCTGCGTTAACCGCATGCGTTTTCATACGTCTCAAACTAAGGGGATGCGAGGTTAAAATAAATCGAGAAGCGCGCGTACATACTTAGTGCATCCCCTCTCGGGAATCGAACCTCGGACGTGGGCGCTACAGGCGAATGCTTTGCTATCGCGCCACTGCGTGTGGTTTATCTATTTGAGCATAGCAGTGTAATTCGGTTTTTCTTCAGCACTCTATGGAACTGTTACTTTTTGTCTGCGCACTGCGTCCGTTCACGTGAGCCGCTGAATATGGTTTTATATGTCACTCGCTCGCTTCTAATTGTTTCGCTGCCTTCTTAATTATATAATGCATGTTTTCTAAAGCGCGTTTTGTAGCTCTTCCTGGCTTTCTACGTAATGCGTGATTACATGAGAGGCGTGATTATGTCATATGAAACTCCGCCCCTCCAGCTGAACTCCATTACAGTAAATGGAGAAAAACAACTTCCAGTTATGACCATTACGCGTAGAATTTTGAAATGAAACCTGCCCAACTTTTGTAAGGAAGCTGTAAGGAATGAGCCTGCCAAATTTCAGCCTTCTACCTACACGGGAAGTTGGAGAATTAGTGATGAGTCAGTCAGTCAGTCAGTCAGTCAGTGAGTGAGTGAGTGAGTGAGGGCTTTGCCGTTTATTAGTATAGATATATATATATATATATATATATATATATATATATATATATATATATATATATTTATATATACTCTCTTTCTCTTATGAGCTACTGAGTTCCAACTGTACTTTGGGGACAAATAAAGTATCTATCTATCTATCTATCAGTCGTAATAGACTTGTCACTATCTACATCCAGAAAGAGTACAGAAGTGATCGAGAAGGCTAATAGCATGTTAGGTTGTATATCACAATATTCAGAGTACAAAGGCAAGGGAGGTTATGCTTAAGCTTTTTAAATGCCTCATTTAGAGTACAATTTTGACCTCCATATTACAAAAAAAGACATAGCATCACTAGAAAAACTCCAGAGGAGAGTGATTAGGCTGATGTTGGCACTGAGAGGTATGAGCTATGAGGAGAGATCGAAGAAGTTGAACCTTTTCAGTTTAAGCAAAAGGAGATTAAGAGGTGACAATTAAATTGTTTAAAATTATGTAAATAATTAGCCCTGTGGATCCCAGCTGTTACTTTAAAATATTTTTTTCAATAAAAAAGAAGGTCATGGCTAGAAACTTTTGAATTATAGACACATGGAATAAATTACCAGGTACTGTTGTGGAGAGCAGGGGCCTCATATATAAATGGTGCATACACACAAAAATGTTGCATAAGCCTGTTTCCATGTTCAAATCGCGATGTATAAAACCTAAAGTTGGCGTAAAGCCACACATATTTCCACGGCAGCTCATACCCTGGCGTACGCAAGTTCTGCGTTCGATTTTGCAGACGGGCAGCACCCAGCATCAAAGCAGTGCTACAGTTCCAGTGTGATTTCCTTTTCTTTTTTAGTTCCACATCCCTGACATGGTTTTATAAATACACTGAAATTAACCACATATTGTTTTTTAGTTTAATGCATCTGATCGTAATTAACCTGTAAAAATATAATGGTCCATGGAATGGCCAAACTATTCCAAATACCATAGTTGGTTTAGCGTTGTTACTCTCACTGCACCTTCTTTTTCTTCTATCAGCTGCTCCCGTCAGGGTTTTCCACAGCGGATCATCTTTTTCCATATTACTCTCACTACACCACTCAGAGCAGCTGATCGGAAAAAGAATTATCGGTGTACAGCATCAAGCACACGCTGCCTCAGCCATACTGCCTATTTGAACTGCTCTCACATGGCAAACACTTCAAAACCTTTCCTGTACGGACCTCGCGGTTCAGAAACAGTTTCATCCGAAGAACTATAAACACACTCAATCAGTCCATCAAGTGCTCCTTGTAGAACTGTTTGTACTTATTAGTACAATCACCTCATTGTAACCTTGCACTATAGTTATAATATTCCACAACCAGAGCCACTTTATAAAGCACATATTTACATATGATGATTATATATTACATTTAAAACTTTAACTTCATTTAAATAATCTATATTGTTAATAAACATGTGAGGAATCTATCTATCTAGGATACGGTGTCGCTGCACTAGCAAGGATCTGGCGCTCCGTTCATGGATTGTTCCTGCCTCGCGCTGTGTGCTTGCTGGAACTGGTGTGACATTGGAAGGATAGAATAATTAAATATGTACTACAAAGATATTTCAATGTTCCTTAAAAGTTTTGAAGAATCGGCTTTCTAAGCTTACAGATGCCTTAACGTATACAGTAATCCCTCCTCGATCGCGGGGGTTGCGTTCCCGACCCCCCCCCCCGCGATAGTTGAAAATCCGCGAAGTAGAAATCACATGTTTGTATGGTTATTTTTATATATTTTAAGCCCTTATAAACTCTCCCACACTGTTTATAAATATTCCCCGCAGAGTTATACAGCATAATCCCTTTGTATTCTCTTAGATATTAGGTAAGATTCATTGAAATTATGTATATAAACACACTGTTTATATACAGTAAAACCTAAATATTATTTTAAAGATATTGAGTGTCTCCAATATCACATATGTTACAGCCATTATGATAGACAGGCCACCAGCAATAAATACGTACAATGCAAGAAAAATAGTATACAGTAAATGTGTGTACAGTGACACTAAACGTACGTACATGTACTAAGCACTGTAAGTAGAAAATTAATTATGGTTACTCGCCAACAATGACACGATGACTTGTCCGATAACAATGAGTTTAATTTTACTGCACAACAAAGGAGAGCGTTACAGCCCTTCTAAAGGAGCCACTTCAGGCGATTGTGTAGCACTGCCATTGTTCTTCTTCTGGCAGTCTTCAATCCAAATCCCTAAAGCAGATTCCATCCAGACTACTGCCTTATTACATCCACTTACAACTCATTTTGCACCCTGGTTAAAAGGACACTGCGGCCGTAGATCTTATATTCCTTTCCTACTTTTTAAATAAAAAGAATCGTAGCCTTCAACAAATCCAAAACGTTTACCTTTTCGGCAATCATTAACATCTTCCGTTGGCGCTTGGGCACGGCCCCTGAAGCAGTAGCAGATCGTTTTGGAGCCATAATGAAGGGCTTGACTACGCACAAAGATAAACACAAAAGAGCACAACTCTTTACACTGCAAAACACGTTGATGCTGAATGAGAGAGACAAGACTTCCTGGTTAACACTGCATTCAGCACGCAGGAACTTAACTGCGTGCTCTGATTGGTTAGCTTCTCAGTCAGGAGAACTTAACTGCGTGCTCTGATTGGTTAGCTTCTCAGTCATCCACCAATAGCGTCCCTTGTATGAAATCAACTGGGCAAACCAACTGAGGAAGCATGTACAGGAAGTAAAAAGACACATTGTCCGCAGACCCTGCGAAGCAGCGAAAAATCCGCGTTATATATTTAGTTATGCTTTTATATAAAATCCGCGATAGAGTGGAGCTGCGAAAGTCGAAGCGCGATATAGCGAGGGATTACTGTATTACAGAGCTGATTGTGTGGCGATTGGGTATTTGGAGAAAGAAAAGTAAGGACAGGAATTGGGGGTTAGTACGTTTGAAACAGACAGTACTGCTGCAATAAATTATTTCATCAAAGGTCGCAAACAATCACTGCGCCACCGTGTTCCCATGTTTAATAACATGCTTTAACTCCTATTATCATGAAAATGATATCAAGTATATATCTCAGTATTTTAATTATTCAGACAGCTGTAATATTACGAATGTAATGGATTCTGTGTCCTGTCGGAGGAAGGAAAAGCCCGGAAGCACATAGTGATTCACACACATAGAGCACATAGAAGATCAAATACAAAACAAAGTATTTAATGTGCTACTTTAGTTACGATGGGATTTGAGAAACTACTAAATTAAGCGATTTTAAGATGAAGTTTATGATGTTCTACTTTAATGACAAAATAAACTATGTGATTAAAGTGTAAATTTTGAGATTAAAGTTGACATTTCGTGCTTTTTTCCCACTGTGTGCCTTTTTTTTTCTCTGTACCCTAATAAGCTTTCATATGACACTCAGACAGTGGGCTACGACTCACCTTTTCATGGCGACTTTGATATCTGACAACTTCTTTTTTATTTCAGGCACTGTGTGACTTTGTGAACTTGAGCTTTCGAGTTTCTCTGACACTCTATGTCACTCAATCAACTTCCTTTTGTTGTTTAAACCACTGTTTAAACCAACAAATAGTACGTTTTTCCTTGCCTCCACTTGTTATTTGCCGAAATTCTTCTATTTCCCCCCATGCTTTTGCCATTGCCTTTTCACAGAATGCTGAGCTTAAGAGCTATTTATATTAATTTGCATATTTAAAGAGGTGTAATTCTGGGAGGAGAAGGGGCAGGACAGCAGGTGCATGCACGTGTGTTACTTTTCACGCTGACCGGGATTTATGTAGCGGAAGAACGTGGAAGCTGGTGTTCGTACAGATTTATGTATCTGGATTTTTTGTACATAAGCACATTTACGCTTTTGTGCTTATGCCATGTTAGAGTGTGAATTCTACGCATGGCGTTATGCATGAGGCCCCAGGACTTTAGGAGCCTTCATATCTTGCACTGATGTTATTTTTAATAATGTAGAAGAACTGATTGGATGAACTTGTTGGACTTAATGGCACGTTCTTGTCAAGTTGGTTGGGGTGCCAATCTATTGAAGGGCAGACTCACAACCACAGTGACACTTACAAGCAAGTCAACTGGATGTAAAATAAAAATAGAAAACACCATACAGACAGTGTCCAGTGTATGCTATCCAGTATCTACAATGATTTAAAGAGTTAAAAGGTGTACAACAAACATATTAATATAGTATACAAAGTCAATTGCAAATGATTAAATAAAACATTCAGTATAATTCAATTTCCGTACACCAACAAATCCATGTGGGTGTGCATTTCTTAAATAAACAGACTGCTTAACAGATATGGCCAGCTGGCTAATGATCTCCCTCTTAAGAAGTTTAGCAATGCTTCCATAAAAAAGTTCTATGCAAGTGTTCAACCTTATGACTATTAAATACACAATTACACATTAATCTGGCATTTGGATCAGATTCAACTAGTATTATTTCTCCCAGTTAGAGCGAGGAAATGTCTCATAATTACCGAAAATCGATTGGCTAAGCAATTAGGTGGCACTCATTCAATGGATATTGTGATATATCAATAAATAATACTTTTTCTTAATAACACTACAGATGGTTATTACAACTAAAACTGCCAAGGATGCAGTAATATTGGAAGCTAAATATTATAATAGACACCTTACAGTTAAATTAAAATCACATTATATATAGTATAGGAAGGAAATGTGTCTTTTCTGAAAGAGAAATTCACACTTCTTTATGAACATTACAGAGCAGTGCAACAGACAAACAAAGCAAAGAACACACTGTCCTTTTTATCACATTTTATTATTCAGTTTTGTGGAAAGATTAAACTTGAAGACATTAAGTGTACTCTTTTACTGTCTAGGGATTACTTGATGATAACATATGACCTCTAAAATATTGACTTAGCTGAAGAAGAAGCATGAAGGTGTAGGTTCAAAAGAATTGTTTCTCCCCAAGAGACACACATAATGAGGAAGTCAGTTGTCTTTTCCAAATGCTCATAAATCTATCAAGCTGGATCTTGTGAAATTTAGAGTTCAGAATGGAAAAGGAATGAAAGAGAGAATATGTTTAGATAAATTGATCGATAACCTACTCTTATTATGAATGAGCAAATTAATACATTGTCGTGATCCTTAGCTGCTGTGGCATGCTGAGTTCTGAAAGAGCATGAGAGAGAAGAAAAAAAGGAAGGGACTCACTGGGACTAGTTAAGAAAGGGAGAAATCCATACTGGTGACACAGGGATGGCCACAAGAATCCACTAAACTCTTTAGCTGAAAATGGTGTTGCTGAATTAGTAACTTCAGGAGTACTGGAGTAAAAGAAATGGCAAGGAGCAGCAGTAGGGTGCCAGGAGGACTTTTCCTTACCAACAAGTGGGTACAGAGGACTTTCCTGGAGCAAGTGGAAGCCACATACGTAGTATTGAGGTCAAGTAGCTCAAATATATTTCAGGGCTTTTTTTTCTTTAATTATAAGTTTATTCTTGCTACTGTGATATTTTTTAATCCTTGATTCATCAAACCCTTTTCCTTGGCACCAAAAATATTTCTGCCTGGGGTTTAAATGCTCCTCCCTATTAACAACACTTTTCATTTAAATTCACATTAACCTTGCCTTTTTTGCACTTCTTTCATTTTCTTTCACTGTATATTATAGTTCATGGATGCAATGATTACTTTTTCTAATGAATTTGCATTTGGCAATTTCAACATCCATATTGACATTCTTGCATGTAAACTGAGAAATGAATTTCTGTCCTTGCTTGACTGTTTTGACTTGGTGCAATATGTTAATTTTCCTATTCACTCTGGTGATCATATATTAGACCTGATCGGCACATCTGGCTTATCTGTCGGTAACACTTGCATCAGTGATTTAGGTCTCTCTGACTACAAAGCAGTACCTGTTACTGTCTCATTACCCTTTTCTGCTCTTATCTGTAAATGTCCAATTTCTTTCAGAAACCTTCAAATATTTGTCCCCCTACCCTTGCTGGTTCCATTTCTGATCTTTTTTCTGTCTTCCTCTGTTCCATCAACACTAGATGGTCCTGTTGACTTCCATAGCTCAGCACTTCATAAAGAACTAGATAAAATAGCTCCTTTAAAACATATGGAGGTTTCCTTTAAGTGCTCACCTCCATGGTACAATTCAGAATTACAGCCTATGAATGCAGCTGGCCGACGCCTTGAGAGAATGCCACACAAGACTGGCCTTGTTGTACATATCCAGGCTTTCTCTGACCAGCAAAGGGCTTACAGAGATGCACTAACTACAGCCAAGGACAAGCATTATGGCAGAATAATAGAAAGTGGCCATGATAACCCAAGGGTTTTGTTCTCTGTAGTTACTAAACTACTTCAACCTGCATCTGGCCCTATTACCTCCTTTACTGAAGTCTGTAAAAATTCCTTCACTTTTCTGTAATAAAATGTATAATCTGCACACATTTATCATCCTTATATATCTTTCCGTGTCTCCTCAATCCATCCAGCTCCTTTTCTAAATTTTCACCAGTCAAATGTACATTTGTTAACAATGTGCATTGTAAGATGAGGCTGACTACTTGTGTATTGTACCTCATTCCCACCACACTTCTTAAATCCTGCCTTCAAGCCGTAATCCCAACTGTTACAATAATAAATTCATACCCTGACACTGGCTTTGTGCCAGCCACTTTTAATATTGCTTTTGCCACCCCAATATTAAAAATTGTATTGATGCTGACAATCATAACAATTTTTGTGTCTATTTCTCACCTTTTCTGTCAAAAATTCTTGTAGCGTCTCAACTCACTAATTCCTTAACTTTTAATAATTTTATGGAACCCTTTCAGTCTGGTTTCAGAGCACAGCACAGCTATGAAACTGCTGTGCTTCGGGTAAAAAACAATTTGCTTTGGCCAGCAGACTCTGGACAAACCAGCAAATTAATTCTATTAGACCGCAGTGCAGCTTTTGACACAGTCAGACATTCTACTGCCCAGAATGGAGAACATTCTGGGTATCTCTGGCACTGTCCTCCAGTGGTTTAAGTCCTATCTTTCTAATAGGCAAGAGTTTGTTACTCTTGGCAACAGCAGATCCATCTCAGTGCCAGTCACACAAGGAGTCCCTCAGGGTCTCTATCCTCAGCCCTCTGCTCTTCTGTATCTATATGCTTCCCTTTGGCCATATTATTTGTAGCTATGGACTGGGTTATCACTTTTATGCAGATGACACTCAAGTCTGTTTCAATGTCAAAAGTTAAACTTCATCAGAACTTTCTCTGGTCACAACTTGCCTCGGTGAAATTAAAACCTGGATGGAGCAGAACTCTTTAAAATTAAATTGCAACAAAATGAAACTCCTGTAAATTAAAGCACTACTAAAGAAAATGAGCTCCTTTTTAATCACTCTTGACAGTGATCTCATCAGACCCCCTTCTAATGCAAGGAATCTTGGTGTCATTTTTGATACCTCACTTTCTTATTCTACCCTCATAAATCACATTAAGAAACTCTTGCTTCCGCTTTTGTGACATATTCCATGTTTACTCTTTCCTCTCATTTTCTGATGCTGAGAAACGTGTCCATGCTTTTATCACATCCCGCATCGATTATTTTAAATTCCTACTGGCAGGTGCTGCTTCTAATCTTATATCACAGATTCAGTTGTTCTAAAGGTCTGCTGCAAGAGTCTTTACTCGAACCAGCAATAGTGAGCACATAACACCCATCCTTCACTGGCTTCCTGTTTCTTATAGAATTGACTATAAAATTCTAATAATAACCTACAAAGCTTTAAATGACCTTGCACTGTACTACATCAGTGACCTTCTCCATCACCACGCTCCTGTTCGCTCACTGAAGTCCTCTGATTCCAGCAATGTTCTTGTGCCCCACACTAACTGTGGGAGACAGGGCCTTTAGCTGTATAGCACCCAGACTTTGGAATGACCTCCCAAAATTAATTAGATCAGCCAACCAAATTAATTCTTTTAAAAAACAAATTAAAACTCATCTGTTCAAAAAGGCTTCTAATTGATCCTAACCTTTTGACCCTTCTTTCAGTTTATCTCTCTGTTCAGATGCTCAGGATAATTTGTGTTTGTGTGTTATATGACAAATTATTTATTTTTTCAGGCTTTTCTTTTAGTATTGAATTTAGTGTTTTACTCTGGTTTATTGTCTTTTACTCAATTTAATGATGTGTATATCCTGTATGTATCTGTTTAATGTTCAATCAATATAGAAAATATTTGTATCCAATGTTACAAAAACCCTGCTGTTCTTTCTGAGACTCTGTGAAGCACCTTGAGCATGGGAAAGAGGCTTTATAAATAAAATGTATTATTATTATTGTTATTACTACTTCTGCTACTACTAACTGAGTCTAGAGTTAGGAGGTAGTTTGTAGTAGGATATCAGACAGCAAAGAGGTATTATGGAGGTGTCTGAGTACTGTGTTTTCTTCTGGGCCAGTGGCTTAAAGCCTTGGCTTGCCCTGTCACCACAAATGCTGTGTGAACACCTGCCCTACATCAACAGCCGCCATACAATGGATTAATACCTGTTTAGTTATACTTGTACCTTTTGTGAAAGTGTTTATTTGATATTTGAACTTCAGTCTTCACACATTACACACTTCATGTCAATATTTTGTCATTAGTATTATAACATGAAAAGTTTTTGTTTTAGCTGTGTGTTCAACATTTTTTACCTCACATTTCCTGTCATCCTACATTTATCCAGATTGTTGTAGACATGAAACACATGAAATGCATGTATTCCAAATAACTATATATTATTTATCCTATACAACTCCAGGCATCTAACACCCAGATAAACAGCCTTGAGCTGGGAGAACTTTTGGTCCAACTTGAGCTGCAGTGGTGGAGGGATGGGATAGCAGGCTGCTTGCTGCTTGTGCTGATCAACACATTTGCAGAACAAAAGATGCTGATGGAGAGGTGCAAAGGAATTTAAGGTTGCCCGGGATTACGAGTTTTTTCGTAGCTTTCAGGGATTCTAGTGTTAAATAACTCAAGCTATATAAAGCAATCAAGCCCTACTGTATGGAATGCCTGGGCATGTTTAAAATACCTGCACTGACCAATTAGTTTGTGTTCTTTTGGAAACTTTTATTGGTTCACTGAAACAACCTGCACCTCCAGCTTATATAACAAAATAAAATATCCCTGTGGTGAAGAAAACAAATGATTACTAACTCACTTTCATTGTGATGAAATACTTTGAAAGACTGGGCTGCATTAAACATAACATTCCAGATGGTCTAGATAACCTTTAATTTACTAACAGCTTTATCTGGCCTACAGTGGATGCCATATAACTTACAATTTATTTCATCCTGGCACTATTGTGAAACAGATATTTTAATCTTATCTGACACATTTTCCTTTATATGCAAAACGGTGGCAAAATTTATTCTGGTGCAGAGCTTGGAAAGTATGGCATACAGTAGATTCAGTACATAGCCCTGGAATCAGCCTAGTCGCTCTTCTCTGGACTTTTTCCAGCTCTGCTTCTTGTAGTCTGGAGACCAAAACTGTACACAATACTCCAGATGAGGCCTCACCAATGCATTATAAAGCTTGAGCATAACCTCCTTGGACTTGTTCTCTACACATTGTGCTATATAACCTAACATCCGGTAAGCCTTCTTAATGGCTTCTGAACACTGTCTGGCGATTGATAGCGTTGAGTCCACAATCTGACTGTGCACTTTAAAATCCTGCTTAAAATTCCACTGCACTCTTGTTCAACTTAACCAAACTCAGGCTAAAATCAATCTATCGGCTGAAAAGTGTAAAGTGTCCTGAATGCAGAGTTTGAGCACAATATCCCGTGATTTATATTTAAAAGATTTTTAACTTTGCATTTGCCGTTTTAATTGATTCCTCACATTGCCTAAACATAAAGAATGTTGTGGCCTACCAATGTATACTTCATTATCCTTTCCTTTCTAGGCAATGCCACCAATGTCCCATTTATAATAAATATTCCTTATGTCTTTGTATAGCATTTTGAAAATTTCAATTTCTTCTATAAATTTATCAAGTATATCAGAATCTGTGTCATTAATATAAATAAGAAAGGAAGCACTAGTCTTTGACGAACTCTAATAGGCTGATCAGATATCCCCTTTTCATGCATTTTGTCCCATTTTATATATTGCATCCAAGAATTTAAGGAAAAGTAATTTTTTAAATTGGATGTTCATTTAATAAATGCACACGAAATGGCTCATCTCTGCATTTTGATTTAATCAGCGTCTACCACACTCACTGGAATAATGGGTTGTGCCCCATTTTGGAAAAATCTTTGAAAATCTGACCGGCTAATATTCAGAGACTCGTACATGTAGAGCATTTCTCCTTTTACTTGCACTCTTTGTCTATGGCCTATTAACCAACTTAAAATCATGTTTTGTAAGTTAACTCTCATTTTAATGGCTTTTAGTTTCAATAGCCTTTTGAAAGTATAAATTACTTTATATGCTTTGCTTTCTTCTACTGCATCAGATGCTTGTTCATAAAAGTCTAAGATAGGCTTGGCAGAATTATTTTCCTCTCATACGCCCATGCTGGATATTTTTAGTATATTATTTTCTTGTAAGTAGTCTTCTGTTTTGTTTCTGATTATTTCACAAATTTAGCGTAGTACAAGAGCTTGGTCTGTAATTACCAAGATCAATTTTGTCTCCTTTCTGCTGGACTACAGCCGACATCTACAACAAGGCTGTTGTTTCTAAAAAGAAAATGGGCGACTGCTTAAACCAAAAACTCCTCTGCTCATAAAAAGGACAGTGATGAAAGAAAACACCTGTGTGAGCACCCTGAGGAAAGCCAGTGGACATGTAGGGAGCATCCAGGACTTGAACCCTTGTATTCTTGTTCCAAGGTAGCAGTGCTACCCTAGTAAATACATATTCTTCTTCTTTCGGCTGCTCCCGTTAGGGGTTGCCACAGCGGATCATCTTCTTCCATATCGTCCTGGCTTCTGCATCTTGTTCTGTTACACCCACCACCTGTATATCCTCTCTCACCACATCCATAAACTTTCTCTTAGGCCTTCCTCTTTTCCTCTTGCCTGGCAACTCTATCCTTAACATCCTTTTGTTAATGGTACAAAACTAGACAAGGACAAATGAACACAACAAAATACTATCAATACAAATTAAGTGAACCAAAAATTAGATCAATGTTACAATTTTAATGAGGGAAATGTGCAAAGTACCTTATTGTCAAGATGTTGTGGATGCTGCATGTGTTTCCATGGTTGGAACATCAGGGTTAAAAGATAATATACTGTTCATTGATATTTTAAAGCACTGCCCCAAAATTGTTGTAATTGCTTATGTTTTGTTTTAATTAGTGTATGTGGGAATGCATTTAGGAAGATAAGCTCACTTCCTGTCTTCAGCAGTCTTTGGGGCACCTAGAAAAAAATGTGCAGGAGTCTGGCCAGGTATTAGTAGCAATTATGCTGAAACAGCAGTAACAATGAATGATCTTTATTTCACATTAATCTCTCTATGTACTGTAATGGACAAACACCACCACTGCATGTTCACAAAAACTGGGCTCTATCTGAATTACCTTTCCACTTCCACTTTTTAACCTTGTGCGCTACTGATAAGTCATGGGTACAGAAAGAAAGAATAACACAAGAAGTATAACAGATTACAGTATTTGAAATGTTGTTGCTTTTCCTTTGAGAGATTCGAGTTTTTTTGTTTTTTGGATTCCTGGACAGTCTGCATATTGCTTTGGGGACTTAATAGCTGCTAATCTCAATTATGGAGCCAAACTAAATGGCTTTCTTGTGGCTCAACAGTTTTCATCTAGTAGTATGTTACCCTGCAAAGTTACAGATATCTTGTGCTTTGTTTTGTCTGTGCTGCCTTCTAGCTCCCATCTAACTTGCAACCACAACAGCTTGTGCCAATGTGTGGCCAGGCAATCTGTGGCATATCTTCAAATTTCCTTACTCCTAGTTTGTCCATCACATCTATTAAGAGCTGCCTTCCTAAGACAAAGTGAGCTGGTCTGCTGTGTTCAGATCTGTTTATGAGGTCACATTCTACATGAGCCACTATTAAAGATTCTGGTATGATAAGACTACAAGCAAGCATTGCAGTGTAAAATATTAGAATAGTATTTTTGTGATAAGAATTTTGTTCCATCAGTTATGCTATTAGAGAATTTGGTCTGAGTAATGCTATTATAGAATTTGGAGTAACTGCGAATCAAAAGCTATATGTGGATTAATTAAAGATGTTTTCCTATTACGGTTTAAGTGTGGGGCATTCCCTAACATGTGATCTAGTAAGGAAGGCATTTAATGACGTCATTCATAGTTTGGTGGTGACGAGGTGACAAAGTGATAGTGCTGCTTCCCCACAGTAAAGAGACCATGGTTCACATCCTGGGGCCTCCCTGAGTGGAGTTTGCATGTTCTCTCTATGGCTGCGTGGGTTTCTTTGGGTGCTCAAGTTTCCTCTCACAGTCCAAAGACATGCAGATTAGGCCAACATTGAATTGACCTTTGTGTTTGAGTGTGTGTGTGTGTGTTTGCACTACGATGGACTGACACCCTGTTTAAGGTTTGTTTTTGACAAGCGCCATGTGCTATCTGGGATAGGCTCCAGCAACCCTGCGTGATTCTGGTATGGATTAAGCGGGTTAGAAAATGACAACATTCACAATTTAGATCCTAGACATTTTTTAGATAATCTTAGTTGAGACAGCTGTGTATGAAGTATAGTTACTAACTAAAGCACACTGTGAGTTGCACAAATTATTGAGGGATGTTTCTTCATTATCCAAGATCTCTCATTCCCGATTTTGCCTTAGATTATCAAGGGGCTCTGCCTTTAAAATAAGTTTGTAGAATCTGGAAATGCTGTCTATTGTCATCATTACTAGACTATACCTTCAACAATAGATGTTGATGGAAGATTAGGAAAGTTTGGAAGATTTCTTTTACTTCTACATAGTAAATGTAGAGTGTTGCTGGAAGACTTTGAAGTGAAACTCTTTGAGTACATGTTGACTACACTTCTGTACTACTGTAAGAAATGCTTTAAAATGAACTTAAAACTATATTTCACAAGAAACGTTTCATTTGCCCAGCATAGTACCTCTTGGATGAACTAAAAGATAGTGAAATCATGGCTTCTGAAGACCAACATAAATATTTAAATGGAAATGTATGTTCTTATCTCTCATTTGGTTTTCTTGCTAGGATTTGGATTTCCTCCTACGATTGTTAGATGGCTAATTGATGTGATCATTTTAGCTGTGAATGTGTGTATGGTGTTGTTTGTGTGTTTTCTTTTATGGGCTAGCCCTACAGTTATTGTTTTTTTTTTTTTTTTGCTTGTGATGTGACTCCAGCTTCCCATGGACTTGAATAAGATGTTTAAGGCTCGAGGTTGGGCAGATGAATAGACCCTGCTAACCCTTCCAAAGTTTTGAACCTTGGGTTATAACACTTCCTAGGTCATTTTAATAAACTCTGTCTTTATGTTGTTGCTTAACCATTGTTAAACTATATATAATATACAGTATTTATTGGATTTAGTTTCCTAGTATATATCAAAGTCTGGTCACTTTTGGTGGGGAATTTCTACATTCTTCACATGTCTGTTAGGATTTTTTCATGCAGAAAAATGGGCTCTGTGATGGACTAGTGTGCTGTCCAGGACTGGTTTCTGCATTGTACCTAGTCCTGAGAGTATAACTTCTTACCTCTAAAAAACCCTGAAATGAATTAAGCAGGTCTGAGACCATTACTTTTCAGTATGTAAAATGTATAATTTTTGCTGAAAATATATTAGAAACATGGTATACTGATACCTCTGCAATGGAAGCTAGCTTGCCTTTTTAGAAGTCTATCATGGTACAAAAGCTCCCAAGAATATTATTTATTAATTGCATCACTATTTCTTCCTTTCAGACCTTTTCTCTAATAGATAAATGTGTTGGCATTGTGCAGTGTCTCTTAGTGGTTTAACTTTGTTCTTTCATACAGATAATGTTTTCTTGTGTAGGCACTCACTGTTTTAGGGGTATGCTGTAAAAAAGATATAACATTAAACAAAAATGTAAACATATCTATACTAATAAAAGGCAAAGCCCTCACTGACTGACTCACTCACTCACTGACTCACTCACTCATCACTAATTCTCCAAATTCCCGTGTAGGTAGAAGGCTGAAATTTGGCAGGCTCGTTCCTTACAGCTCATTTACAAAAGTTAAGCAGGTTTCATTTCGAAATTCTACGCGTAATGGTCATAACTGGAAGCTGTTTTTCTCCATTTACTGTAATGGAGATGAGCGCGAAAGCCGTGGGGGCGGAGTTTCATGTGACATCATCAAGCCTCCCACGTAATCACGCAGTATGTAGAAAACCAGGAAGACCTCCAAAAAGCGTTGAAGAAAACATGCATTATATAATTGAGAAGGCAGCGAAACAATAAGAAGCGAGCGAGTGACATACAACCATATTCATGATGCTACTACAGAAATAAAGCACGGTGTAAACCTAAACTTTAAATTAAGTTCATAGACAGGCTGCCGCTGGCGTTTGTAATTTAGTGCCTGCCCATATAAGGCCGTCTGTCAGCGGCAATCCAATAGAAACACTGCCACTAAATATTCACGGGTGAAGGACTGTGCTTATGCAGAGGAAGATGAGATGGTCAGGGTGGTGTTTGGCACAAACTCAGCGAAACTGCGAGAGAAAGTTTTAAGTG
>JANRMT010028174.1:100514610-100560375 GCA_026402145.1 Polypterus bichir lapradei
CCGGAAAACCCCAAACCTTTTTGCTGTCTCATATTGACTCTTTTACAATATATATATATATATGTGTGTATATATGTGTGTGTGTGTGAATATATGTAGATATGTATGTATATGTTTATATATGTGTGTGTGTATGTGTATATATATATGTATTTGTGTGTATATATGTGTGTGTATGTATATGTATGTGTATATATGTAGATATATATATGTATGTATATATGTGTGTGTGTATATATATATATGTGTGTATATGTGTATATGTATAGATATGTATATATATATGTTTATATGTGTGTGTATATATATATATATTTATATATATATATATATATATGTGTGTGTGACAGCAACACTCATCACTCACAACAGTGACAAAACAATTACATTGACAATCATGTTACGTTATTTTCAAAATGTTTCAATTTCTTTTTCATTACTTCTTTAACACACTACTTCTCCGCTGCGAAGCGCGGGTATTTTGCTAGTAATTTATAAAGTATAAATTCCAAAATGACACAGTAAAAATAAGAGAAAGTAAACATTTGTATATCCCCATGGACATGTGCTAATTGTCTTCTTTGCTATGTAGTTGTTCGATATTGTTGTTGCTTTTTCTTAGATTTCAGTTGTGCATTGTCATATTTCGTGTGCTGAAAACTTAAACACAAAAATGACCAAATTGCCTAAGAAAATTAATGCTATTGACAGCTATGCACCACATAAAGGCTCATGTATTGTCATTTTAGTTTTATACTGATTCACTGGCTGACATGTCCCCTGATTAACTAGTCACCTTTTCCAATACCTTATTCTATACCGATATCAGACTTGCTGCTTCTCCTTGCCGTATTTGGCATTTTTGAATGCTTTGAAGCATTTTCTTTAATTTAGATGAAAATAAGTGCTACATTGAAGTTTTAATCATTTTGGAAGACATGTCATAAACACTTTTTTTTTTTACTGTGTCACAGGAATAACACAAAATTTTCCATACATTTTCAAAAATAAAAATATTTGAAAAAATCTCTGAGTTCATGACTGTGGCCCAGCAGGTAGATCTATAGAAGTTTTAAAGGATCACACACATGGATGGGCATCTCACCCAGGACTGGTTTATCTTTCGGCCAGAAGCACGAGGACCGAAATATCTGAAGTTCTCCCCGACCTGAAACGGCACCTTGTGAACTGCAAATCAATGCCAAGGATATGGAAGCATTGGTAACATCACTGAAAATGCTCTTAAAGGTAGTAAATTCCCTTATTTTAATGTTAACCGGAATAGAAGAAACTGCAAGTCCAAGTCCAGTCAGGACAATAGAAAAATACTTACAAAGTCTTGGACTGGGTCCAGTGGTAGTAGCCGATAGAGCTAACAGGTATCCAAGTCCTGTGCCATAAAACAGAGAAATACAATGTGAAAAGGTCCTGGAAGAAAGTAAAGGGAACCAAACAGCACTTATTTCAATAATTCTCACAGATTTATTAGAAGGTCTGCCCCTGCCTGATCCTAGGGTTTTAGAGATGGCTTCTCAGACTACAAAGGTCAGAGACAGCATAGAGAAAGGGACGCAGTGCGAAGGGGTTCTGGACATATTGGAAGGAAACCGAGTAGTCCTTGCTCCGACAAAATTGCAGGATGTAAGATTGAATCATTCTTATGGTAATAAAGGCTACCCAGTCGGTAAAGGGTTCTTCTGTAATCCATAGAGGGTCCCAAACCTCCCAGAGGCCACAGAGAATAAAGGGGGTCTGAGTGAAAATAGAGCCTCACCCAGCAAAGTGAAACACTCCAATGGGGTAAGCCAATAACATCACGCGCTGGTAGGTCTCCTCCTACTTTAACTATGTTTTCTTAAAACAAGCAGAAGAAAGAAGGTGAGACACCACAAACAATAGTGAAAGCACTGGAGAGGGTGGGAGCTGCCAGGTTCCCACCCTGCTTCAGAAGAAGACCCAGGAGATCCACCGAATCTCAAGGACCCTGTTTGAGGTGTCACGAATTACGACACCTTTGGAGACACTGTCCCCTGAGGTGGTGGTCAAGGATTCTAGTCCAAAATGGACAGCCCACACAGATATGGGTGATAGTAAGTACTGGATACCTTGACTTCCAGGTAATTCTGAGTCCTACAGGGGCATGATGACTAAAACATTTGTGAATTCTACATCACTGACTCGTTCAAACACTCTTGTGGGACTGGTTGTTGGCTCCTACAAGGCTCAGTTGAGGGTGGAGTATTGTAAAGGATCAACACATGGATGGGCATTCCAGCCATGACTTTTTCCTTTCAACTAATCAGCCGAGAGACCAGTGTGACAGAATGATGGAGGGAGGCTTAGTTTCAAAACTATATACCTCCTCAACATGCTAGATGGCAGCATCCCCGAGTTTCTCAACCCATTCCGATACCCGCCATAAATCATGGGACTTGTAGTGCAGTGAGTGTAGCCCTACTGGGATCCATGGGTATCACCAGGGGTTGTTACAGGAAGTTGTGCTCCCTGCATTGGAAAACTTCCAATCGACCCCGAAGTACTTACGTTGGTTTATGCTGTCACACCGGAAGTATTCCTGGGTCCAAGATAAAAGAAGCCGCTTGACTTTGTTGAAGAGGACAACACTTAAGGGAGGAAGTTGGAGTCTGGAGGGGAATTAGAGAAACAAGAATAAAACTAGGTTGTTGTTGTTGTGATTGCCTTTGTGAAGGAAGGTATTGTGGATAATAACTATCCTGCATTTGAACCCATGATTGTATGTGTGTGTCAGTTGTGTCTGGGGTTTGGAGCTCTGTGGTGTCCCCAGTCTTTCACAAAGTGTACTGCCTGTTAACTGAAACATCTTACTAGTCTGCAAATTTTAGTAATATTACAGAAATATTACAGCATTATTATAGCAATTTAACAATCAATTGGAGTTCCTTCTAGGGACATTTCAGAAAATACTTAGGGCTGCAGGGGCAATTTCCATGCCTTTTATCCCACCTGTGTGACATACTCCATCACAGTGATAATGTTCACATTTTGAGTTATTAGCATTAATGTTTGTTCATTTTTTAATTGTTTATTCATTTATCAGTTCGTCATCCAAATTTATAAATCTAGCTTTCGACTATAACAGTAAAATCAAAGACATTACTTTTTCATTTCTAAATGTAAACTAAAGGAGGAATGATAATTTGAAATGTCACATACTTGTCAGTAACTTTGACCTCAGTAGAAGAAATAATTCTAAATCAGACTGCCTTAGTGTGGATAAACTAAATATATCAAAGCTCCTTCTAAAAAATCCTCAGTAGAGAGCCCTGGAGCCATTAACAGCAGTCACAGAAGCAGAAAGAAACAGGTGCTTTATCAGTGGAGCTGTACCAGCTCATTGAAGGGCAGCTGCTGGCCAGGCATTCAGAAGAGTGTCCAGTTACCGCAACATCACATTATATTGATTTTTTTTAACTTGTTTTTTTTCTGCACTACTAAATTAACTGATTTTATTTAGTATAAAAATTCCAGCTATAATTTCTACTTTTTTCTTTACATAATTTAAAAGTGCAAAGTAACTGATAAAAAAAATAGTATTATCAGCATTTCAAAATGGAAAATATTGCATTCATATTTTTTTGCAAGTAGTACATTGTAATGGGAAAATGTTGTATGTATTAACTAGGAGGGTATATACAGTTACATTGGGAATTATTTGATGAAAAATGAAAGCCTAATGCTTTAATTTTGTGATTGAAATGTTGATCTTAAAATGTTTATTTATGTAGATCAATGAAATTTGGTAAAGGGTTTTTTCATAGCAAATACGCTGTGTTCACCATTGACCTTCTTCACCAAAATTCCAGGAAATTTGCTGTGGAGTTGGCTTAAACAAACATTTATTTATGTTTATGTATATACCTATATGAAAAATGATAGGAAATAAAAAAGGCTCATAGAGGATTAATCCCATTGGAGTCTACTGACTGTCACAGAGGGAGGTAGCCAATGGTTTGACCATGGGGGTCTCAATCTTTGGTCCTTATTTACATAGTTTCTTCATGATTTCTTCACCAATTCTTCTTGCTCTCATTTTGCTACATTAATGAGTGTAGATCACCAGAATGTTTACATAGATAGATAGATAGATACTTTATTAACCCCAAGGGGAAATTCACATACTCCAGCAGCAGCATACTGATATCCATCCATCCATTTTCCAACCCGCTGAATCCGAACAGAGGGTCACGGGGGTCTGCTGGAGCCAATCTCAGCCAACACAGGGCACAAGGCAGGAACCAATCCCAGGCAGAGTGCCAACCCACCGCAGGCATACTGATATAAAACAATATTAAATTAAAGAGTGATAAAAATGCAGGTAAAACAGACAATAACTTTGTTTAATGGTCTCAAATGAGATTAGTATCCCCTCCTATATTAGTAGTATTTTTTATTTCCTGTATTTTTTTAGCTTAATTTTCCTTTTTTAATCTTTTAGTGTTTTCCTCAGTTATATAGTATTTAGTGTAGGTTTCTTAACAGCTTTGCTAATGTTTACAACCACAAATTGAACCTCACACAGTACTGTGGGTGAACAAATTGAACTAAAAAAATCAACTTTTAACTCTGCATAAAATTTATATATAACTTGAGCAATTTATCTTTATAAATCTCAATAATCTTTAATTGTGTCCTCTGTGAAGCCTACAAACTCGATTGATGATCTGGGAGTTGAGGTATTCCACAGAGCATCAGGTGCTGAGAGGAAATGACACACGATCAATGATCTAGGGGTTTGTGGGATTGGAGATAGCGTGTGAAGCAACGGGAGGTGGTGCGCAACTAAGCAATGAAACATAGTCTATGAACTTTGTCCTCCGCTAACACCTGCACTGCAGTTCAAAAGCAGATTCGCCACACAGTTAAAATTGCTGCACTACCGCCATAAATTTAAGGTATTACGGTTACCATAAGGAGGATGACAGCAATGGTTAACACTTTGTTTTTCAGTTTATGTTTACATCCTAGATATGCACATTTGTGAACCATTTTCTCAAAAGTCATAATTGCTTTGAACACCTTTAAACATGTGTTTGCTTTTGTACTGATCAACTTCCTTATTTGCTTCTAAACATCACCCACGACAGTGGCTGTGAGCAGACAAGTGAACATAAAATGTATTCTTACAAGAGAAGAAAAATAGTTCCAAGAATCTGAAATAAAATAATTATTTCTAGTTTTGTTTTCTTATAACAAGGATGCATCATAAACACGGAAGGCACGTTCCTTAAATTAAAATCTTTGCTGCCTCAATGTGGATGTATATGATAAGTTTTCAGGCTTTTTTTATCACCTGTGTACTCTTCAACCCCATTCTAAGCTGTTTTTTTTAAGTTTATAAAAAATGCTTCTCTTTGAAGCTCACTTTACATGGTAAATTAATATATACAATGATTGTGAAGAAATAACTTTGACTTAAAATGCTAAGGTTAGCCTTTAAGTTGTTTAGCACATCATATTCAGTACAAATCATATCTATACAACACACAAGTGAGGCCTCATTTTGAATATCGTGTTCAGTTCTCTTTTCAGTATTACAAAAAGAACATACGAACACTTGAGAAAGTTCAGAGAAGCAAAAATAGACTGATCCCAGTACTAAGGAGTATGACCTCAATGAAGACTGAAAGAGCTGAATCTCTTCAATTTAAAAAAGAACCTCTAAATATTTTACACATTAATATTGTGAGAGATTGTGGCCAAATAATACATATACTTATTCATTTATCCATTTTTGAATACACTTTCATCATTCTGAGAGTTAGTCCTAAACCTGGCATAACCATTTCTGCATGTCAGCCCATAACAGCATATGTTGTTATTTATGTTAAAAAAACAAGGTTGCAATAATATTCTATTCTAACACAGAACAAATCAATCTTTCTTTAAAACAGCAAGCATTTTGTAAGAATATTCCATTAGGAACAATATTTTCTTATTTCTTTTGTATGATTCCTTTACCTCAGCAAGTGTCAAAAACAAAGGCAGAACCTCATAAATACAAATTTGATTGCATGTCAGTAGATCTCTTCTTTGCTCCAGGTTTTGATCTTGATGTAAAAAAATGAGATTATCTTGTTTCATGATTTCATTGTGTTCAGGCACAGGTGTCTTAACAGAGCTATATATTGTATTAAAAGTCAGAAAGTAACACTCTTCAATGATTTTATTAAAGAAGATAGCAATATCAAATCGGTTTTAAAGAAATATGTTAAGTTATGTAATTTGTTTTTTTTATGTTCAGACATAAGGAAACATGGCAATACTTCATACAGAACTGTACTTTTTCTGTAGATTGTAAGGATATCTTGTCGGAATTGCCTTCCTTTCTGTGTTTGGACAGATTTATTGTCAGGACTCTGGTTGGTGCTGAGAAATACTCCTGCCAGCATTCACTTAAGGTCAGAGTATACATTTTTCCCATAACATCCGGCTTTTGCATTCCAATTGGAATCAGCATGTTAGTGCTAATAAATTACTATAAACTGAGACTGTCTTTCTTTGCCTAACAATAAATGAATATTTGATATTTAGAAGGGATTCTGAAATCAACCTTTAAATCATCCTTTTTCTTTTATATTTCAATCAAACATATATATGACAGTATTTTTAAACTGACTCATCTCTGCCTCCTTTATTGATCCTGATTGTACTGTATTGACAAATATCCTCTACAAGTAAATTTTTCTAGTAATTTATCATTCATTGGGTTATCATGTGCAATAATTTTGTTTGTCGCGTTATTATGAATGTCATTTTTATCTTTCTATGGCATGTTCTGTGAAAGGTGCTATGTGCTGTAAAGAGTTATGTTAATATTGTGCCACTTTCTGTAACTAATTGACTATATTAAATGCTTTCCTTTTATTAGGTATTATTTTTTAATTGCTTACTGAGGAAATAATTCAAATATAATTTATACTAGCAAATCCACTAGATACACACAAGTACATAGATAGAATGGAGGTTTAAAGGAACACTTTTACCTGTTAATTACCCCTTGCTGTTTATAGTGATGGCTGGGAAAATTTCCATGGAGTTTCTGATATATTACACTTTAACAGAGGCCAACACTGAACTACACCAAACAATATCCAAACTTCCATGAAAAGTCTGAAGTTACTCATTTTTCATCATCCATGTGTCAGATATCCAGTCATATGCACACATCCCAAACATATACATACATATTTTTAATAAAAACAATTCTAGAAAATCCTCACCTGAACTATTGGAGAGAAAATTCAAACAGAATGATGCTTTTGAACACCTGTCACTTCCCTCATTGTTAAGCCACAGTGCTAATTAATTAATTAATTAATTAATTAATTAATTAATTAGGAAACTGCACCAGTGCACAAATACAATGCGTACCTTCCAGCTGACAATGTTTTCATTTGTTTTTCCTCAACTTATAATCTTTTATTATAGACCTCTCTGAAACCATTATCTACAATGTTGATATCACATGAAGTGGATGGTGCCAAGGATTGAGCTCTTACTGGGCATAACTTGTGACCAAAGTATGAGGGAAATGCAGATCTTCAGTTTAAAAGGTTGTTCTCCTTTGAATATGCTTTTGTTAACAAGACGAATTTCTGAAAGTGGCCCATTCAATAGCATGATAACAAAAATACCTGTGTTCAGGATATTGTCAGTAAATGACTGGATACCTGGAATATGGATTATGTGACAGTAGTATAATGATTTTTTTTTAATAGACGTCTTGATATTGTTATTCAGCATTAGTTCCACTGAAGCCCTATTCTATCAACAGGTTTATTATATCCTTTCTCCATAAAAACATTTTTTTTCTCAGCCATCACTATTTCTTAACATGGGGTAAGTTTTCTTACCTTGAGCTGCTATTTTCAGGAAATCTACATTCAGACTATTTTTTAGCTGATCAGGTCCTTTTCTATTTAGAGACAAGAAATAGGAAACACACCACATACCTTGCCATATACAGTATAAAAAGCTTTGGTGTTATGGTTTGGTGGCAACTGGGTGACAGTCAACTCGGCGAAAAGACAACTCAGCAAAAGACAACTCAGCAAAAAGACAACTCGGCCAAAGATAATTCGGCAAAGAAACAACTTGGCAAAATACAACTCAGCGACATCCTTAACCAGTTAGATAATAGTTAGGTTCAAAGAGATTTTTAAATTATATTTAAATGACAATGTGATTTAAAATGTTGAAAATAAATTTATATAATTGACAAACTAACTTTATTCTGCAGATGGAACAAACTCAATCTTACATTATCTTCTGCAACCAAAATTGCTAAACCTTTATATAAATTGTATTGATTGTAATCATATGATAACATTATTTAGAATGCAAAAGGTGACCTGCGAGTACGGCTTAAGGAATATCTTTACTCTCAATGTATTGGGACTCTCATAAAAGCAGGTGATTCTGTTGATTTTCCGGCGCCCTCAGTTGTCGTTTAAATATCATTAAAAAATCTCTTTGAACCTAACTATTACCTAACTGGTAAAGGATGTCGCTGAGTTGTCTTTTCACCGAATTGTCTTTTGTTGAGTTGTCTCTTCGCCGAGTTGTCTGTCACCGAGTTGTCTTTCACTGAATTGTCTTTCGCTGAGTTGTCTTTTTGCCGAGTTGTCTGTCGCCAAGTTGTCTTTTCGCTGAGTCGTCTGTCACCCAGTTATTTTTTTGCAGAGTTGTCTGTTGCCCAGTTGCCCCTGAACGCTTCAGCTTACTAGTTGAAGGAATCCAGACATCAGCTTCATCAGAGCTTTTCTGTTGAAGAAATTGAAAAGCTGTTGCACATGAGGATGTTGACCTCAAAAGCTCTCTATATACCAGAGCCTATATACCAAAATTTGCCGTGCAGCTGGCTTATACAAACATTTTTTTCCAAGTGCCCCATGATTCTTTGAGAGGCCAGTATGACATTATCAAGCTGTATAAGCTAAACTAGATTAGCTGACAATAAGGAGAATATTATGAAAATACTTTGTTGTTCTGCATAAATTCATTGTATGTTGTGCTTTCACTGCTGGATTAAACCTTAACTACTCACACCATTTCCCATCTCATAAGATCTTGTGTACTTTATGCACCAGAGTTAAAATGGATATTTTACATGTATGCTGTGAGATTGTAATATAAAATATTCCAATAATTTTAAATCATACATGTTTTTAATGTAATTTAATACTATATTACTGAATAGTATGACACAGTCTAGGACTATCTGAAAATAAACCTGATCCCCTTCTCCAGTGCTGAATTGTTACCGGTCACACTTTCATCCACTGCAGGATTTGCACAGGTATCACATTTCACTTCAGTTGTTGAATGATCTTTGCAGACAAAATTATTGCAAGCCGAATATCTCATCATTGTCATTCATATGTAAGTACCTGCGTGGTGTACCAAATGCACCATATGAAACTTGCGACTATGCATCCACTCATAAAACTGACTTGGGGCACACTGGAGGGAAACTATTGTGACACTGTACTTGTAGTGAATCAAACTGAGGATAGATGACGGATGCTGCTGATGGGTTCAAGTAAAAGGATGTTAGACAAAAATAACTGAAATTGGTGTACCAGATACACCAGCACAAGTGGTTAAGGGTTAAGCATGTTATACTACTCACAATGTAGTGCAGATCAGCTACTGACAGGCACTCAGACCACTGCTTCTCTGGGTGTACTGGTATGTACCAGTATTCCAACGCTCAAACAGGAAAGTGCCATTACGGAGTAACGCAAACCAATCTTCACGTCCCAGCAGACGGAGCCACAGCCACCTCCTTAGTATAACAGCTGGTCCATATAAGGGAAGAGGAAGTGGGCTGAAAATATGCACAATTAGCCATGCTGCATAGTGCCTGATCAAAACAGAAATTAAAGGAGCCCTACCCTCCCTGAATCAGGAAAGACCCTGTGAAATAATCATAATAATGGAAAATACTATATATTACTATTTATATGGCATTTCTGTCTTTTTGATGGAAGAGAAAATTGTGAAGCATCTGAAAGATTATTATTTCTAAATAGTATTATTTCACAGAGTTTAAGGTTTGTTGTGAATGCTTTCTACATTTGCCCCCTTCCCTTATATGGACCTGATTCTCTAATGGAGAATTGAAGGAATCATCGGTAGAGGGGTTCTTTCATCAGATTGGCTAGCCCAGCAATGACTCAGCAGTGGAATGGCCAATAGGGGTGAGATAGCTAGATGGCCGAGGTCTCCAGGACTCTGAACAAATCCAAATCGTATATCATCTACTGTTCAATTCTGCTCTGTACTTGTAATATTTCTATTGCACCATTATATTGTATTGAGGATTACTTGTGTTCTGTTCTGTGTATTGTATTGTATTTACCCCTTTTTTTTGACACCCACTGCACGTCCAACCTACCTGGAAAGGGGTCTCTCTTTGAACTGCCTTTCCCAAGGTTTCTTCCATTTTTTTCCCTACAAGGGTTTTTTTGGGAGTTTGTCCTTGTCTTCTTAGAGAGTCAAGGCTGGGGGGCTGTCAAAAGGCAAAGCCTGTTAAAGCCCATTGCTGCACTTCTTGTGTGATTTTGGGCTATACAATAATAAATTGTATTGTACTGTATTGTACCTGAGCTGTGACTCCAACCTTCAGGCCTCGGAGACCGGTTTGCATTACCCACTGCAGCCAATTGAAACTCCATAAGCACAATGATAGATGGAACGATCTCCTCAGTCTGTCAGTGGAGCAGGACAGTGATAGCAGTCTGTCGCTGAAGCTGCTCCTCTGTCTGGAGATGATACTGTTCAGTGGATGCAGTGGATTCTCCATGATTGACAGGAGCCTGCTCAGTGCCCGGCGCTTTGCCACGGGTGTCAAACTGCCCAGCTCTGTGCCTACAATAGAGCCTGTGTTCCTCACCAGTTTGTCCAGGCGTGAGGCGTCCCTCTTCTTTATGCTGCATCCATGGCACACCACCGCATAGAAGAGGGTGTTCGCCACAACCATGTGATAGAACATCTGCAGCATCTTATTTTAGATGTTGAAAGATGCCAGCCTTCTAAGGAAGTATAGTCGGCTCTGTCCTGCCATGCACAGAGCATCAGTATTGGCAGTCCAGTCCAATTTATCATCCAGCTGCACTCCAAGATATTTATAGGTCTGCACCCTCTGCACACAGTCACCTCTGATGATCTTGGTGTCCATGAGGGGCCTGGTCCTCCTAAAATCCACCACCAGCTCCTTGGTTTTGCTGGTGTTCAGTTGTAGGTGGTTTGAGTCGCACCATTTAACAAAGTCCTTCATTAGGTTCCTATACACCTCCTCCTGCCCACTCCTGATAGCAGTGTCATCAGCGAACTTTTGCATGTGGCAGGACTCCGAGTTGTATTGGAAGTCCGATGTATATAGGCTGAACAGGACCAGAGAAAGTACAGTCCCCTGCAGCGATCCTGTGTTGCTGACCACAATGTCAGACCTGCAGTTCCCGAGACGCACATACTGAGGTCTGTCTGTAAGACAGTCCATGATCCATGCCACCAGCTATGAATCTACTCCCATCTCTGTCAGCTTGTCCCTAAGAAGCAGAGGTTGGATGGTGTTGAAGGCGCTAGAGGAGTCCAGAAACATAATTCTTACAGCACCACTGCCTCTGTCCAAGTGGGAGAGGGATCGGTGTAGCATGTAGATGATGGCATTCTCCGCTCCCACCTTCTCCTGGTATGCGAACTGCAGAGGGTCGCGGGTGTGGTGGACCTGTGGCCTCAGGTGGTGAAGCAGCACCTACAGTATACTGTATATAAAGCATGTATATATATATATATATATATATATATATATATATATGAAGCACATATATATATATATGAAGCACATATATATATATATAACTAGGTTGAAGCCATATTGTTTGTAAATATCACTCTGTTTGTACCTCTTGTCGTTTGAGGTAGGATGGTGCAGTGGTTAGAACTGCTGCCTCACAGCTCAGGCCACAATTTTGGCCACAATAATTAGTTTAGCAAAGTAGGAAGATGCTTCTCAGGGATACTTAAAAAACCATTGCACCATTATAATTCACTAAAAACTAGTTCAGTTCATACTTCCCCAGTGACTTTAATGCATTTTACCAAGTTTAGTGAAGTTTCCAAGATTTCATTGCACTAATGGTAAAGCGAACTCTACAGATTTGCTCATCACTAATGTTTACTTACACAACTTGCTCATTCCTGTCACATTGGATTTAATTAGGACAAATGTATTAAAAATGCATAAGGAATACAAAACCAGATGCGGCCAAACTTGACAGTGATGTCTAACCAATTAACCATTTTATATAGTACAGTAAAGTGCTTTAAAATGTAAACAAAAGTACAGCTTCAGCAAAAAAGATAAATTGCAATATTATTCAATACCTGATAAAAAGCAATGAAAAAGTAAAAGGGAAATAGTAACACATAATAGTATATTGACAGTATCTGAGCAATAGTATAGAACAATCAATACATTTACAAGTATAGTCAATTAAAATGTGAAGGAGAAAAGATGCGTTTATAAGTTCAATTAAAATGTTACCATTGATGGAATTTCCCAATAGACCTTTCGATTGACTTCTAGTGAGTGATAGTGACAAATCTAAATACATTTTCGCAGAGAATTTCAAATGGTTGATCACAGGTTGTCTGGCAGATCAGTCTGGGTGAAATTATCAGTACTGTAATTTATTTACTAGAGTTTTGAAGATAAAACAGTATAAGCCAGTGTAGTCAAAAGTATCTGATCTGTGTAAGAACACAATAGCATTTTGAACGTCTTGTAATTTGTTAACATATTGCTTGAGAAAACTTTTAAAAATTTAGATGCAGTAATCTAATTGAGAAAAGACGAAGGGTCCAATTATAGCAATTTTCCTAAAGGACATTCTAACTTCTGCAGTGATGACATTTTCAAAAATCAGAGCTCTGTCAATTATGACCTTAAGGCCGGTGACTATCAATAATGGGTACACATTTTAGGAACCAAAATTTCAGGAACATTGTGCAGCTGGCAGACTTTAACTAAGTACCAGTTCTAAAGTATGCTGCAGTTTCCAAATCCCTATTTATATATTTTTTTTGCTGTGTACCATACCTCTTTATTATAAAAACTGTTATTCAACATCGCCAAGAAGTCTGATTTTTCTGTGAGGATGTGCCTTAACAGCAAATAATGAATTACACGAACTAACTTCTCTGTTGTACCAGTTTATAAAAAGTATAAACTTGATTTTACACTTCCCTATTTTTGAACTTTTATTTTTGCTGATCAGGAGACACTTATAAGATATCCACAGAAAAGGATGTAGAGAAGAAAGTGACATTTTGCTGAGTCAGTGGGTTTTAGTACAAACAAGTTCTGAACTGTTTAGGCCTGGTATTCCTGCTAACCTCTGGAGAAATAAAGAAAGCTTATTGAAGCACTTTCTGATTTAATTCTTACTTACAGTCAGTGTTCAATACTCTTTTTTCCAGCCATTGGCTTGTTCTACATAAAATCTCATTTTTCTTTCTTTTGTTCTCTGTTATGGGCACGACTAAAAGTAATTCTTAGTACACAAAAATAATGCAAGTCTGCTTTAAAATCTTCTGTAGAGAGTTTTAAGGAAGGAATTAAAATAATTAGACAATAGTGTAAGTGATTGTTTGGACTCAGTTTAAACCATCTCTTTAAACCACGTCTTCATTTTTGTTTAAATTTTATGTTTACGTTGCACTGTCAGAGTGTCTGGGTTGAGATGGTTTCAGAGAAAAGTGAGGGAGATAACAAATAATTAGCAACTTATTCTGTTCGCATTGGTAGTCCAATCAAGGAATAAAGTGAGAATTCAGGATTTAAGAAGTGTCACTTCATTAGGATGCCTAATGTCATTAGGATGAATGTTTAAAGCTTCCTCAAAATAAACTCATACACTTACTGGAAAGGATTTGATGGTTTGTGTTAACACATCATTTTCATCATCTAAGGAATGTGTAAAAGCGACTAAAATGGCAAAACAAAATGTTAGATTATATTGTACAAACTGTTCCATACAAATTGAGGAATGTTATGCTTAGACTATATAATGCATTAGTAAGAAAACATTTGGAGTATTATGTGAAGCTCTGGGGCCTCATGTATAAACAATGGATACACACAAAAATGTTAGTACGCGCGCTTCCATGCTCACTTTGAGATGTATAAAAACTAAACTTGGAGTAAAGCTACGCATATTTTCATGGCAGCCTCAGACCACGCGTACGTACGTTTCTGCTCGGTTTTGCAAATGGGTGGCACCTAGTGTCAAAGCAGTGTTACTGTTTCTATGTCTTTCTCTTCTTTTTCATATTAGCACCCATGACATGGGCTTTACCAAATACACCAAAATTAATTGCATATCATTTACATATTTAAGGCAATTGATTTTAATCAATCTGTAACAATATAATGGTACACAGAATGGACAAACTATTCCAACTACCATGGCAGCTTTAGCTTTGTTAGTAGACATTACAAATTTGAACAATTAGAAGAGAATGCGTATTTATATATGATGATGACTGGCTTTTAAGTCAATTTCGATATTCCAAAAGCTATCCTCTTGCAGCTGTGTGTTGAACTGGCACTGGCTTTAAAAAGGCAGACTTTGAGGAATTGTGCTCTACCTGCTCCTTTGCAAGTTCTATCCACTCTTGGTTTTTAACCAGAGGAGCTTTTCTACGTGAACCTACAGAGCAATCGGGTATTTCACAATCATCACTGAGTTACGTCATTCCAGCTGTATAGGATGGTATTATCTGCTTGTCATCCAGAAATATAAGATTTCCTTACACTGTGGTTGAACTGGGAAACATCAAAGTGCAATTTGCAGCAACGTCAGTTTTTCCAGATGCTATTGGATCGGTCAACTGCACACACATTGCTATTGCAAAGGCACTGGACAAGTTACATCAGTCAGAGATGAATCAAAAGAATGAGCTGATATTACATCATCTATAGCAGGAAAGCCTATAAAAAGGGCAACTCTGCACAGTCTCAGGTGCTTTTTCCAACTGCTGCAGCAAAAAGCAACCAGTGCTTTTAAGCATAGCGAGTCATCTCAAAGAGCCATGTAAAGAGCAGAGAATCTACCCGTTGTGGCACTCGTGTTGATGCTACACTATAAAGGTTCCCTCAGGGAATGAATTTGCTTATGTAAATAGAAAGCATTTCACCTCTGTTAATGTGCTGCTGTATAGTCCACAGAAAGTGTGTCGCATTGTGCAAGCATGTGGCGCATAACCATGGCTTGCCAGTTCCTGAAGAGATGCTATATGATGAACCTAACCCACCAAATGATCAGCCATATTGGACAGTGTTACAACTTTATTTGAATGTAGTTATCAGAATGTTAAAACAATTAATCAGATGTAGCATTTATTTTTTAACCAATTCATTTAATTTATGGTCAATATTACATAGTACAGCTCTTATATTCCTTAGTTCATTAACCAGATCTCTTACAGCATCCACTATTGCATTTTCTGTCTCCAGAACAGAGTCCGTCAGTGCATGGCCAGATGGTCGCCTGCAGGTATCCAAGGCATAAGTGTGTTTGCAGCCAGCATACGAAGATGTGCTGGGCACAGCAACACCATCACCACATGGATTTGTGGCCTCAGCACAGGGGGCAACTTTTGTAATATTGTCTGAAACAGAATAAATAGACGGTGGGCTGTGACTCACCTTTTCATGTCACCTTTCATATCTGACCACTTCTTTTTTTATTTCAGGCAACGTGCGACTTTTTGAACTTGAACTTTCGAGTGTCTCCACTACGCTGCATTACTCCATCAATTTCTTTTTGTTGTTTATACCGCTGCTTAAGACAACAAATAACACATTTTTCTTTGCCTCCACTTCATATTCACTGAAATTCTTTTTCCCATGTGCTTTTTTACCATTGTCTTTTAACAACACACTGAACGAAACGGGCTATTTATATTGATTTGAATATTCAAATATGAGAAATTCTGGGAGGAGTCTGCATTGGACTGCGTTAGATTTCACATTCATTGCGCTATATAAGGAGGAAGTGCTTGGAACTTGTAGTACACACAGTTTTATGCATCTGGATTTTTTGTGCATATGCACATTTCCAGTTTTGTCCATATGCCATGTTTTAGTGTGAATTCTACGCACACCATTATACATGAGGCCTCTGATCACCACGCTACAAAAAAGACATAGCAGCATTTGAAACTGTGCAGGGGAGATAAGCCAGGTCCTTCTCAGGTCTAAAGGACATTTCCTACTCTGAGAGACTCAGAAAATTATTAATCTTGAGCACAGGAGACTGCATGGGGACCTAATCAAGATTCTTCAAAGTCCTCAAAGGCATTGATAAAGCAGATCTAGAAGAATTCTTTCAGATGAAGAGTGAATCACATACTTGTGAACACTAGTGGAAATGAAAGGGAAGTGCATTTGTGATTAAGCCAGGAAGCATTTCATTACACAAAGAGTCATTGGAATTTGGAACTAGCTACTGAAACATGTAGATGAAGCAGAAAGTTTAAAGGAACACTCCACTAGTTAAAGGTTTGACATACTGGGTAAACATTAGCTAAACAAACAAGCTTTATGGACTGAATAGTCTTGTTTGTCATTTTTTTTTCTGTTGTTATAAAGCTACCTAGTTAAAACAATGACATATTCATTCATTTTAAAAGAGACCATCCATGTTAGCTTGATCAAACAACACTAATTATATTGAGTAAAGATTTTATTTACACACACTAGGAAGGAAGAAACAGGGAAAAAAAATTATGATTACCAAAAACACATAAATCCTAAGTGCACCACGGAGCCTAACTATTCAGAAGGGCATTTCAAATAGTTTATTATTTGGTAATTCTAGAAGATGCTGTAGTTTTAAAAAGAAAATAATAATTGTAGTAGGGCTGGGCGATATGGCAAAAAAAAAAAATCTAGGTTTTTTCATAAAGTTTGACCGATTCACGATTTCGATTTCGATTTTTTTTATTGTGTAACTAGTCAACTTAAAACATTACAACAACATGACTTAAGTAACATTCTCTTTATAAGTAACTTGAAAAACCATCTGGTTAAGGAACATTGTATTTTTAATGGCCATGCCATACATAAATTGGTCAAGTAGGTGTAAATAAATGTAAAACAAATTCACGAGTTAAATATCTTTGCAGAAGATTTGAATGAAATATGAAAGTAAATATTGTGCAATTTGAATTAAACATTAAATATTTCTGAATATATAGTAAGAAAATAGCCATTTTAACCAATGTAAACATTACATCAGTCAACTCAAAAAGTTATGCAAATTTTCAACAGTAAACAAAAAACAAACAAAAAAAAAACAACACTTTGTAGACCATCGTGCAAACATAAAGCATGTTGTTGATAAGTCACATGTAGATGTTCTTTACAGGTTTCTTGAGAGGAAGACCAGTCTGTCTACTGTTTCAGGCTTTAGAGATGCTCTGTGACATGTTATAATGTTCCCACCTGCACTGAACACCCTCTCAGAAGGGGCACTGGTTGCGGGAATACAGAGGTATTTTTTTGCAAGTTTGCTGAGCCTGGGAAAGATTGTCTCATTAGCCTTCCACCAGTGAAGTGGGTCTGTGTCTGAATCTACATCAGGAGACATCAAATAGGCTGTCAGCTCGGCTTTGACTTTGTCTTCTTCTGATTGAATGACAGGTTGTGATGCTGGTGCCGTTTTCTTAAAAAAGCTTGCCAAGGTTTTCTTCCTCTTAGCCCCAGCCTCTGTTCTCTGTTCTTCCTGCTCCACGTCCTAAGTCATCTGAACTGTTGTCTCAAGATTTTTGTCTGGCAACAAAGATATCAGCTCTTTAACAACTTTTTGCTTGATTCCCTCCAACTTGTCATGTTCGATGTAAGTTGTACGGAACCTGGGATCCATCAGAGAAGCTATGTTGAGGAGTTCATCTGTGACAGGGTTGCTGTATTTGCAGTTGAGGTACTGCAGTATGGTGCTTTTGATGCGTTTTGTTAAATCTGTGTCATCGTCTTGTGCTCGTAGAATGCTACTGTTAAAGAGATGGAGCACTGGTTTGAGGTACGAGACACTCACATATGCTTCACCTGACAATGCATGAGTGAACTCTTGCAGAGGGCTTACAGCTTTATTTATGGATTCCATGACATCGATGTCTTGCCACGTTGGAACAAGCTGCCGAGTTTTTTTATCAGAGCCAAGAACCCGAGCTATGGCTTTCTCCTGTTCTAAAACCCTCTCGATCATCTTTTGTCTTGAACCCCACCTGGTGGGGGTCTCCGTAATGAGTTGATGAGAAGGTAGGCTGAGCTCAGCCTGTGCAGATGCAAGATCTCTTCTCTTTTTCCAGCTGAAGGAAAACACACTTACAACCTTCTTGCACACTGCAACTGCACGGTCAACTCTGTGGTCTTTCACACCATGTTCTGTTAAAACAAAGCAAAAAAAAAAAAAAAAAGATTTGAAATAGCAGTTCATTGTACTTTGACAGAAATATTGTAAAGAGCTTTCTCCTTCATAACTGCAGAATATGAATCTATAACCAACAAACTCATGTTAAGTGATTGGCACTGTTATTACAAAAGCAAAACAATAATAATCATCATCATCATTTCAGCTATTAATGAAATAACATCTGAATAACTGCGATTTTAATGCTTGAATTATTAATCATACTTAACCAATGGCATTGTGAAGACGATGTCCAAAGCACTGAAGATGGGTCCAGTCGTTCATCTTCATTGCTTTGATCATGTTCGTTCCACTGTCAGTGGTCACGCACACCTGTCGATCCTCCACAAGCTTCCAAGACGCCAGCGTATCTTTAAGCCCATGACCAATTATTTCCCCAGTATGATCGTCAGGAAAATAACATGTCTGAAGGCAAAAACTTCGCAGTTTCCATTCTGCGTCAACATAATGGGCTGTAAGGCTCATGTAAGGCTGAAGAGTACGACTACTCCACAGGTCAGTCGTCGTAGAAAAAAAAGATGCCCTTTCAAGCTGCTCCGCTACTTTTTCACGTGTTTCAGTGTACATTCGGGGAATAGCTACGTCTTTGAAATATTTGCGGCTCGGCAACTTGTATCTTGGATCAGCAGTGTGTAGCATTTTTATGAACCCTGGCTTTTCGATGGTGTATATGGGAACCATGTCCTTAGCGATATGAAACGCCACAGCATCTGTCATTTCTTTCCATCGGGGCGCCTTTTTGTCGTATGGAACGGAATTGGAAAATGATACCGCTAATGACATCTGGCGTTTTGCAATTTTAGGTGGACCTTTTGCACTTGGACTTGGCTTGTTTTCATCTCTTAACTTTGAGCATTCTTCCCATTCAGCTTGGTGCCTTTGTCGCAAATGTTGGAATAAATTAGTGGTGCTGCCACTGCCGGTTGAAACTGACTTTCTGCATATTTTGCATTTGACAAAAGTATGTTCGACGTCTGAACTCTCAAATCCGAACCATTTCCAAACCACAGAGGAAACGTTACTACCTTTCTTTGGCACAAGGTCATCCTGACGTGAAGAGCCGTCATCTCTATGATATTATTTCTGTAGCCTATTACGTTCCTTCATAGAGCACTGTACTCACAGGTGAGAGGTTAATTATGCACGCCATCATGTGTTCGGAGTCGGACAAGCCTCTTAATTATTCTACCATAGGTGCAATTACAATGTATCTAATTTTTTATAAAAAAATCGTGATACCTCGATTTAATAAAAAAATAAATCGTCTTAAAACGTAAATTCGAATTAATCGAAAAAATCGAAAAAATCGCCCAGCCCTAAATTGTAGCTATGACAATTGCAATGTATCTTTTTTCTTTTTTTAAGATTTACGTGGGTGTTTGAATTCTGTTATATCTCTGCTGAGATCTTGTATGAAAAGTACAAATGTAGGTCCTCAGAAAACTGATGAGGTCCATGATTTAGAGAACTGACTGAGAGCTTGGAGTTTACAGTATATTTTTATCAGATAACTAGGTTGGGAGCTTATGATTTAGATTGTTCCTTTAGTACTGTAATGTTATTTGTATATGATGCCTATTAGCTGTTGTGATTGGCTAAGTGTTGAAGTATAAATAGTACTAAAAGAGTAATCTAGGGCATTTAGTAAAGTGTATGAGTTTAGTGTATATGTATAGCTGTGATCCTTATACAAATTTAGATAAACAGACATAAGAAGAAAGAAAGAAAGAAAGAAATAAAGAGCCATATCTGATTCTGTTGTTTACATTCTACAAAACAGAAGAACAACAGACAGTCCTAGAAGTGTACCTCTTTATCCACCTCACAAAAATCACAGATTTGTGAAGAAATATAAGAATACATGGAATCAATAAAGCCATCCAACTAACTAATGTCCACAGCAAGTGGAAAGCATTCAGGCAGCAATTTTTTGTATATTCAATCTGTTGGTTTGATGGATAAAAAAGATTTTAGAAAGATAACATTGTTACTCTAGCTGGTGTGCAAGCTACTGAAGTGTTTGGGAAAAATATTGAAGATATATTAAAGAAAGAAAATTCCACATATGAGAAAAATGAAATATATAAAAGATATGTTTTCCGTTCCAGGATGCAACTATAAGGTGAAACTTAGAAGGTTTTTTCTCATGTTATGTTCACTGTGTAGAGAAGCCATTTAATTTAATGATCCCTGCTTAGATGCACACTGTTGTATACTAGTTCTAAAACATTTACTCCTCAAAAGTTTAGAATAACCAAATGGCATATGTGTAATAAGTGATTTTTAATTAAACAAAAAAATGTATACTATAAAAATTATTTTAGAAATGCATAACATAACTTGCTTAGTCCAGTTCAAGGTCATGAGTGGGTATGAGCTTCTCCTGAAAGCATTTAAATGTGGGCTAGTCCATCACAGGGCCCACTTGCGCACATATGGACCAATTTATAATTGACAATTAATCTAACATGAATGCCATTGGGCATGTGGGAGGTAAAACAGAACAAGCGAAGAAAAGCCTTCAGAAAATATGATCAGGTATGGGATTTGAGCCCAGTCCTACTGAATCCTTCAGGCATCTCCATTAGCCACTGTGTCTTCATGCTGCTGTGATTAAAAAGTTAACATTTGTAAAATACATCATAAGATGAGAGGAGAGAGGGTTGGGAACATGTACTAATAGCTCGTTACCACACCCACCATACAACAAACCACTTGGATTAGGGCAGCAGGTGCAGTGGGTGACACCTCAGCACCACACTGGAATATCCATCCATCAGTTTAAGATTTTTTACAGTGGCTGGAGTGCCAATCCTGCCACCAAACTGAAGTTCTCCCTGCAAGTTGGAGGACCTGCTTGCAGGGCTGGATGCAGATTAACGTCATATCCAGGATGGAGCAATTACAGGTTAAGGGCCTTGCTCAAGGGCCCAATGGAGTAGAGTTACTTTTAGCATTGCCGGCCCAGATCCCTAGCCTCCAAGCCACCACTCCGCACTTCATAATATGACATAAGTAAAAATAAAAAAAAATTAAAAATTATATCATGAATTACAGAAGTGTACAGCAACTTTAAGACTCTTCAACTTGTTTACTGTACACTTCATTGTTTTTCATAATATCAAAATAAAGTTAATGTAGGTACAATGAATTAGAACATAGAATGTGGAGTTAGGGAGCAAAATGAAACTATAAGAGAGTTTAAAATGCTTCATTATTAGATTGATTATAAGAAGGCCAAACAGGCATACAGAAACATAGCAGTTAAAATATTACATTGGAAAAATAGGAAAAGGTTCACTTGCATCCCAGTTTAAATTTGTTATTAAGGACTTGAAAATTAAAAGGGCCTAAAATGAAAAAGTTCTAATTGTAAATCCTATGATAATATTTATAAGAAAATTATTTATGGAGGCATGCAGGTATTTTATTTTTTCACAGATTATTGGTCATCTAAAACCTCGTAATCACATCAAGTGTACACTGTTAGAAAAAGTCATACCTTATATTTTATGACTGCTTGCTCATGCAAATACCGTTCTACAACACATAAGAGATCCCTAAGAGGGCTGCTGACACCTATAGTATTGGGGAAGCACATGACCTTTGCAGGCTGCTTACCTTCATCCATCCATTGTGTCTTTATGTGTACCAATTCTGTATTTAGTAATATGAAAAATCTATACTTGCATATTACTTGAAAACTTGTCATACTGTTTTCTGCCTGTACTTAGTGAAAGGTGCTATATAAAAATAAAGAGAATTGAACTGAATCCATTATAAAGGCTTCCCTTTATCTCCCTTTGAGATCATTTATGTTATGTTAGGTAAAATGCCTAGAGGGGGCTGGGCGGTCTCGGGGCCTGGACCCCTGCAGATTGTGTGTTTTTTTTTTTTTTTTTTTGTTCTCCCTGGCCATTGGACCTTATTTTTATTCTATGTTAGTTAGTATTGCCTAATTTTATTTAAATTTTGTCTTTTTTTCTCTTTCTTCATCCTTTAAAGCATTTTGATCTACATCGTTTATATGAAATTGTGCTATATAAATAAATATTGTTGTTTTCGTTGTTGTTCCCAGCTGGTATGTAATGCAGCTTTTGCCCCCTATGACAAATATATATGCAATCATTTTTAGATAATTTCGTTTAAACTTTTTTAGGAATTCAGTCTCAGCTTAGCAAAGAGCTGATCTATCTTTTTTTATTTTATTGATTTTATTAAAATCAAATAACATTCCATACAAATAATTCAAGTTGTACAAAAATAGGTTTGAAACAAATCAACCCCCACCCCCGAGAAAGAGAGCTAGGCCAGCAGAGTAAAACTTTAAGCTAGTAAAGACAAGTAATTAGATAAATTAATAAAGATAAATGGAGTAAAAGAGGGGAGAAAACCTGTTTCTTCAATTTAAATACTTATTCTAAAATGTTATTTATTAGATCCTGACAAGGTTTTGAAAAAGATTTGTACAGATCCTCTAAGTGCAAATTTGATTTTTTCCAGTTTCAAATAGTATAAAACATCAGTTACCCACTGACTTAGAATAAGAGAGTTAGGATTCTTCCAGTTGGGCAAGGTATGTCTGCATGCCAATAGTGAAGTAAAGGCAATTACAGTTTGTTTGTCCTTCTCCACTTTAAGCCCATATGGGAGTCCACCAAAAACAGCTGTTAATGGGTTAGGAGGGATTGTGACACCAAGGCTGTCTGAAAGGCATTTAAAGATTTTGGTCGAGAATGATGTTAATTTGGTGCAGGCCCAAAACATGTCGCCCAGTGAGGCTGGAACTTGATTGTAGTGTTCGCAGGTTGGATCTGTCCTGGAAACATGTTGTACAATTTTAAACGAGAGAGATGCGCTTGATATATAATTTTGAGTTGGATAATTGTATGCTTTGTGCATATGGAGCTCGAGTGAATTCTCTGCATTGCTACCTTCCAACTCCTTTTCTGAGATGTTGAGTGAGAGATCCTTTTCCCACTGTACCCTTGGATCTTTGAAAGAGAGGGACTGTAAAATGGCTTTATATATTGCAGAAATGCTGAGTCCTCAAGACTGAGCAATATTTTTTCCAGCATAGAGGGAGGTGGGAGGTGAGGAAAATTGGGCAGGTTTTATTCAACAAAGTTTCTAATATGAAGGTAGTGAAAGAAATGTGTTGCTGGAAAGTTACGTTTGGAGTGTAATTTTTCATAGGATGCGAAGACGTTGTCTATGTATAGATCTCTAAGTGATTTAATCCCAAATGTTTTCCAGACATTAAACACTGCGTATGTTTGAGAGGGTGATCTATCTTTTATTGGATCTCTGAAGGAACTAAACATCTAAGAATGATGACCCAATTTTGTTTAATAAAATTAATTTTCAATTCAAATTTGCAATTCATGTAAAATGCCTAAGTGGAATTCCTGTTGTTTGCTATGTTTAGAACTTTTGTGCTTTTGTAGCATGGTTCAAATTGTACCCAAAAAGGCTGAGATGCCATTGTTACTTTTGGAAACTTGGGTCTGATTAGGTATTACTGTGGCACACACTAAGGTACCCACTTGTTGTTGTCTTTTCAGCATTAACACTTTACTTTTTTTTTCTTTCTGTATTCTCTCATTCCACAAAATATTGAGGCCAAAAAGCTACAGCTTTGGTCAGTATACTTCTCTTAGATTTTTTATTATTTTCCCCACACAAATTCTGGCCACATTGCTGCAAAAGGGATAATCGATGCTCAGCCTCAGCTGCTTAAATCAGTTAAATGAACCTTCTCATCTTTGGCCTCCATGTTAATTCAATATCAAACAGATGCTAGTTAATTCTAAAAGTAATAACCAGGCTTGAATTGCAAAAGGCAAATTACTGCCAAGCGATTTGAGAACTGGTCTGCAATGAATCAAGAGATGACTGCTTTGGTCAAAGATAATGAATGCAAGTGATTTTTACAAATTTCAACATGAACAGCTGTACAGTATGGTTCACTTGTTCAACTTCTAATAGGTTTTAAATTGTAATTAAATTCTTCATTTTTTTATTCTGTATTTATCTTGGTTTGAACCTGACCTGTAGTAAGCTGTTTCAAATGAATTATTATCTTTTCTCGCATTTCCCCTTTTCTGTGCCATGTGGTACAATCAATATTGTTTAATTAGGGTTGGTAATTAGCAATTCCGTTATTCTGCCATGCACCATTTACTGACAGAGTTCCTGCATAATGCTTTCAGTTATCTGCCAAATGCCAACAACTGTTAACACCCTTTATTCCACATTCTGAGGGTTTTGATTTACACTTTTTATATTTTGTTATATTTTACATAATTACCAACTTTTGCAGACCAAATGTTAACAAACATTTACAAATATATTCTGCCTATGTGAATGTGAATTGCGTCAGTTAAACAAAATTGAAATGTATGATTCCCAGCTCCTGCTGAGGGAAATTGTACTGTGACTGTATGAGCATGATTTTCTTCTGCACTATTGCAGATTTACAATAGCACTAATTACAAATATGCAGCGTAGAGTGCCTTTTACTAAGACTATCCCATTAGATTATAATTAATGAGACGTTGTGTTCACACTGCTTCTCTTTCAAAAATATAGGAGCCATCCTAAAACCAATGTAATAAAGATGAGGAAAGCCATATTCTATATACAGAAATACACTAAAACAAAACTTTTTTGCGCTGAGGTCTGTGGAATTTATTGTTAAAATATGCAGCAAGATTATAGTCTGTCCAGACCTTTTCATAAAGGGGAAAGACTTTATTTATGTCTATCATCAAATGAACAGGTGATCTGCTGCTAAACAGATTCCTAGGGTCTATTAAGATTACAGCAATAAGTTGTTCACAATCACTGTTGAGAAATAATGTCCACTCTCTGTTTTTATGACTCTGAAGAGAAGCAGATGACTTACTCTTGGATGTGGTACTTGAAACTGAAACCTTGTGTGTCTTGCAATCTGTCTCCTGACTCACAAGGCCACATTATGTCTAAAATTAGTTTCTATGAAAAATGGAAACAAATGAACCTTTATTATTACTTTATGTATTATTTCTATTTACATTATCTTGTATTGTCATTCAAATTTGGAGGGTGGCATCATTGCAGAAATCGGTGGTGTGTTTATTCATTAATTTAGATGCTAAAAAAATAAAGTTTATTTATACAAAACAATATATGTTGGCTAATGAGGTGTAATAAGATAAAAAGTAAAGCAAATCTGTTTCATAAGAGAGTTGTTAGTTCTAATGTTAGCAAACACTAGCTGAATGTTTAATTATCACTCAAAAATCTAGTTACCTGTGTGCATTGCATGATCCTTGCCAATTTACTGTTATGCGTAATTGTTGTAGATCTGTGAATTGTGGCCATTATGCAGTACTCTTCTGAGTCTGGCAAATGAATCACGTGTTTCTCTCTTGTTACCGCATATGCTTAGCACAGGATGATATTGGCTTCAGCTCTGTGGCAAGGTCAGCAAAGAAGTTACAGTGATTCACAGGGGCTTCTTCTTACAGATTCAAACTTCCATCAATCACTAGAGCAATTTGTTTTCCAAGGACAAACTGCAAGAGAGGATGAAATGTCTGCATTTATCTTCTCTTGTTTGTGGGGGATCTTAAGTTACACCGCAGTGTATATATATTTACATGTTCGAAGGAGAACAGTGCTGTCTTAAAGGTACAGTTGGAACTATCATTCTATGTAGATTGATCATTGCCTGGGGCAAATGCCATTGATCCAAAATCCATAAAAAAGACGTCATGCAGATTTACAGCCTCAAGGAATCAAAGTGACCCGATGAATCACATTTTGAATAAGAAAGGTGCCTGTAAAGCTTTATTTTCCAAACAGGGATTCCTGCTTTAATAAACAAAAAAGTATACTTTTTGATTTTGTTATCAAACATAATTAAAATTATTTAAAAAAATGACTGACTAAAATCAAACAATTAAATGAAATTAACAAAGGTTACATTTTTAGTATGTTGAATGTAAATAATTCCCTAATTCCCTAACCCTAACCCTAAGTAAAATTAATACAAGATTGTTAATACATTCTACTGAACTTTTCCAATGAAGCAATAGTGGATTTAGTTTATAAAATGATGCTCATATACAACCAAGCATATCAGGTCATTCATTTCTGCATTCATCAATTTGACATTATGGTAAGACCAAATCGCATGACAATTCATAAAATGGCACACACTCATTTCCTTATACATTTATGCCAAAAGTTTTAAATGCTTTTCCATAATTAGGCTCAACTGCACATTCCATTAATATTTTGGACACAGTGACTATGGACTCACAGAGAAGCGAAGCTATGAAAGAAATATAGTATTACATCTGTCATGATACCTTTTTAGCTTACACATGCACCATCTTCTTCTTCTTTTGGCTCCTCCCATTAGGGGTCGCAAAGCGGATCATCTTCTTCTATACCTTTCTGTCCTCTGCATCTTGTTCTGTTACACCCATCACCTGCATGTCCTCTCTCGCCACATCCACAAACCCTCTCTTAGGCCTTCCTCTTTTCCTCTTCCCTGGCAGCTCTATCCTTAGCATCTTTCTCCCAATATACTCAGCATCTCTCCTCTGCACATGTCTAAACCAATGCAATCATGCCTCTCTGACTTTGTCTCGCAAGCATCCAACTTGAGCTGACCCTCTAATGTACTCATCTCTAATCCTATCCATCCTTGTCACACCCACACCATAAATTAATTAATTTTTGAACTCAAAGAGGCAAAGAGTGAAACTAATCTGTGAATTGATCACCATTTAGCGATAAGCTGGCTCAGATGGATGGAGCATCTGTTGAACAGATCTTGAACACCCATGCAAGCAGTAAAAGTATGCTAAGAATGACTAGTAGATGTCTCTGCTCAACATGAGTTAAACTTCTACCTCTGGAACAGCTACTTCTGCATCTTGGGGAGTAGAGTCTGAATGGAACATATTCAAGATCTCAGTAGTGGAGGCAGCTGCAAAAAGCTATAGCTAAGAAGTTGTTCATGCCTGTAATGGAAGCATCATGGGACTGATGGGTAGACACAGGAATAAAGGAAGCTGCCAAGTTGAAGAAAAAAAACTTCTGAGCAGCATTACAGGAACCACAACAGATCACAACAGGCCAAAAAGATCACAACTGTGACAGAGCTAAAAGCAAAGACCTGTGTGTGGGTAGAGTTTGGTGAGGCCATGGAGAATGATTTTCAGACAGCCTCAAAGACATCCTGGCAAACCATTAGATGACTCAGGAAGAAAAGCACATCCAAAATGTTATGTGAAAGAACAGGAAACAATGACATCAACTGAGGCTGAGAGGCTGCTGTGGTGATTCACAATGACAAGGACAATGGGGTGGATGAAATCTGTCCAGAAATGTTGAAAGCACTTGATGTTATGGTTGGGTTAACATGCCTAGTCAATGCTGTATTAAAGTACAGAGTATGTGTTTTGCCTTCTGCCCACCTCATGACTCTGAAATGGATAAAGTGGATTTTAAAATTAATACATCAGATAGTTAGCCAGCTCTGTCATAGATTTTGTAAAAGATCTGTGCTGCTAATTGCAGGGCACATGTGGACTGAGGTTCAGCAACCTTAATGGCTCATTGTGCTACTTGTCTGTTGGGCTGGGCAATGCCAGAATGTGTTTGAATGTAGAATGGGTATTGTGTGAACCTAGTACTGCATAAAGATACCAGAAACAATTGTTTTCATTCGATCATGTGCATGCATGGATTTAGATTTAGAGTTACTCATGTCATCTTTTCGTCAAATTACCACATAAAATATATTTCCATGTTGTTTCTCTTTCATTCTCACCACACCAACATACACAACCAAGACAGCACCATAGAATCATCCTGGGGCTCTGAATGCTGTCATGCATGTACTGTATGTTGTTCTACTCTGGCTGGTAAAACCTAAAGCATTTATAAAACATGAAAGTAACTCCTGACTTCTACATCTACTATAGAAATAAAGTAAATATAAGCGGCTAGAAGAGCTATCCAAGAAAGTCTACGTTAAGAGCATGTATATGCAGATCTTCTTTACACAGAAAAGAGTCTACAATCCTATCCCTTTGGTGTGTGGGTTAAAACTACATGAGATGTGAAAAGACTGTATGTTCATGTGAAGAAATCTGACTATATTAAATTAAATAAAGAGTTAATTACTAGTGCATTTGTTTTTTTTTAACCTGCCTTGTATGGGTAGGTTATTGTAATCTTTGTGGGTAGATAGTGGGATTAATTTCTGGCACATGGTCAAAACTCTACCTCTCTCTCTCGGGCAGTAAATGTTTGTAGAGATGATTATTAAACACTTTTCTTGTTGGATCTTGTTGGATTTTAGCATACACTAACATCTCACAACACAAATGAGAAACAGCAGATGCAATATAGAAATTGGATGAATAAATGATAAAATCATTCTCCCACACCTTTTGTAGGAGAAACAACAATCAGGATTCTCACATACTGTTACTCAATGTCTTTCATTTCTGACAGAATATCTGAATGTACACAATCTGAAACCACAAAGGCTACCTGTCTGTTCAAGCATTTTTCAGCCGAGATTAGATCATTTAAGCCTTTGCTGTGAGTTTCTGCAGAAGCAATGTGTTTTTTTTTGTTTGCTGCAACTGCTATAAAGTGGGATTTTTGATTTTGATCAGTGTGAAGCTTCAGGCCTTAAAATATGTATGAAGTGCATAACATTGGCCTAATAGTCAATTGTATTTGTTACGCTTTGCAATAAATGCAGTGGAACTACAACCACTTACCTGCCTGAGAATTATGTTACTGTTTTCGCACATATTATTGAAACTTATATAACATGCAAATGAATGATTCTCAGCAGCTTCTGTTGTTGAAATAGCCAACTTATCAAATATAGTTGCTCTCTAATGCCTCATTTCTCGCCTGTTGTTTCTACTATTGAGAACCACCTTCATTTAAGCTCATGTTTACAGGCAAAGTTCACTGACAGACAATGGAGATTAGCAATAAACTACAGCTGATTACCTTTGCATAACTTATTTGCTGCATGTATAATTTAGATGATTATTTTGTTTTTGTTCCTAATAATATTTTAAAGGCCATTAAAATGACTTTTAAATTACCGCCATTAGATAGATTGTACTATACAACATTTCATTACATACACCATCTTACAATTATAGAAAGAGCACTTCAGAAGCCTATTCTTTTCTGCTATGCCCAGAAGTAGACACTAAAGACTTTTGTGATCCAATGTGAGTTATCTGAGGTCATTTAAGCACTGGAACTCCTAGCATCCACTAAAAAATACTCCAAACATGCTGGATGACTGAAATTTAAGAATATTAAAAAGCTGGCTCTGAAAGGTGAATGCCAACAGAAACAAAATAACTAAATGCATATCACATGGATAGGACTAGAGTTAGCATTTTGTTACTTGGCATCTGAGAAAATGAATGTAACTAAACTTAAATATTTGAAAAATATACTTAAATGTACAGTGTATAAAAACACATTAATGTTTAAAGGTAAAGCAATAGTAAGAAAGCAAAAACAAATGTTGCAGTTACAAAGTCATTCAACTCAAGTTGTTAACAGTTTCATGTGTTAGTTCAAGCCAGGCAGCCAGAGCTTATCCTAGCAGCTATAGGCACAAGGGAGGATCCAGACCTGGATGGGATGCCAGTTTATAAGTAGGAATCCAAGTGCATTGACATGGTTGGCCATTGTGTAATACACTTGCTTAAAGAATGGACTGTCAGACTAGCAGCCAATCTTTACTTTATCAATTTACTGACTTTTAGGTGTTCCCTACAATGTATACATTGTACATATTGCAAAGTAAAGAATAGTGCATTTCCTATTGGGTTGACTTAGATGTATTACTTGGAAAATCTAACCTAAAGTCCTGACAGCTTGTCTTTGAAATGTGGAAATAAACTAAAATCCATTCATCCATTCTCAAACTTATCTACCAACAACATTGGGTGCAGTATGGATGCCAAACTTATGTGGTGTGCCAATCCATTTAAACCAAAGTCTCCAACACAAGGTTGAAATTTCTGACTCCACACAGAAGGTAAGCTAGCTGGGAATTAAAACAAATCAAAAGATCAAAGCTTACTGCTGCCAAGCTCTTTGTATGCTGTGAATGCTAGAGATATTTACTTCAAGAAATAGTAAAACAAGATGGCATACTCATTATTTGTTTAGGGTGCATTTAGATTTATTTAAACTCACAGAAAAAGAAGTATTAATTTTTATGTGATAATAAAGAAAACAACAGTACTCATTTATTTTTAACAGAGAAAAGAAAATTATCATTAAACTGTATATTTAACAATTAATTATGAAAAAGCTGAAAAATGTTGCTATCATTGTATTTAAAAGATAATATACACAGCACAATAGTCTCAAACCCAAAAATAAGTTATGGTTTTGGGAAACCAAAGAATATCCTGGCAGCAAAATAATAAAAATAATTCCCTTAATACAAAATACAACATTTTAACAAAATAAATCAATGAATAATACTTCACATAGGGTTATGTCCCATGACCAAGACTTGATATAAGCAAGCTTCAAAATAAAGGGATGAACAGAATCTTACAGTCCAAAGTATTGCTCCATTTTCATTTGAATGAATTTTTCACTATCACATCAAAGTCTGGGTATTTTGGCTCTTTCTTTTCAAGTTTAAATAGAAAATGTAATGCTTTGGTTACCAACTTTGGAACTATTCCCACACAGAGCTCAAGTAAAAGATTAAATGTGTATGTGAATTTGACAGTTGAAGAAACTAATCCTATCCCTGAATTAAGTGATGTGGGACCAAACAGGAGAAATTAATCCTTACCCTGTTTATTCATTTAAATTCTCTATTAAAACATCAGGTGGCCAACATTTCTCATATTCAGCATGACATAGACATGCTTACGGCGAAGGCATCCATCCAATGATGAAAGTAAGATTTATCAAATAGAACACGTTTTGGCATCTGGTAGAGCACAGCATGCTACAGAACTGTAAAATCCGGTACCTGATTAAGATTTCACTGCTTTAATGTCTTTTTCACTGGAACATATTACTTACTATTCCCATACTATTACAAAAAATGTACATTTTTAGAGGTCTCCTTATTGATTGATTGTTTACAATATCATGCAAAGATGAATAGCAACACTTAAAAGATATATTTAACATTTATTTTCACGTCTTGAATTTTTTACACTGTAGATTTGTAAAAACAACACTTAATAAAAAGGGAAAACACTTTAAAATATATGTAAAGGTGTTTAATTGTTATTCACCTGGGACACCTCATTTTGCATCCATTTTTCTTTGGAACAGCATTGACTCCAAGGGGCTTACCAGACTTCCCTGACTTTTGCGTCCCTAAGAATATTTTCCATTTCCTTCTAGGGAATTTTTAGTCCAGCTCATCCAAACTACCTACCATGATCTAAGCTTGAACCTCGGGTCATTTTTAGTCTATCAAGGCTCCCCTCACTAGTGTTAGATTGATTCTTGGCTTTATCTCTTATCCCTTCTTTTAAGTGCTTTTCACAGTCTTCTTCTGGGCACTATTAATTGTCAAGTAATCACATTACTGTTGAAACACAAGGCTTTTAAGGAAGGACAAATTCCTCTGTAGTAGCTCTCTCTTAGTTATGTTCATATGTAAGTCCTTCATGCTCCTCAATGTGTTTGTATTTTTATTTGTTTGTGTGTTTTTTTTATCTCTGACTGCCCTTTGGTTCTGCTTTTTTGTTTCTGTTTATACCCATTTGTTTAATTGTTTTTCTGCTTGTTTTTTTATCTATTTCTGGTTTGCATCAAAATAAATCTGGTTATCTTGTTATATTTCATGCCTGGTTGATGACCTCTGCTTGGTTTGTTCTGCTGCCCATGTTGTACATCCAATCCAGCCTTACCATGCATTACATACATGCTGAGTTGTACCTGGCACTCTTCTCAGTAGGAAGCAACTAATTAGCCATGAAGGAGTGGTTGGCTAGCATGAATGTAACAAAATCCTATATCCTAAGGTGAATTTGTACGATTCTGGGAAACTCCTGCATGCTATACTGAGAGAATGTGTTCCTGAGAAATGAAAAGGAAGGTAATGTTTGAGTTATTTGTGCAAAGAAGTAATCCAGAATGTCCAAAGGGAGCCCAGCTTTCTGGTCAGTATGGTTCTAGACCCAAAATATGCTTATTTTGCTTGTGAATCTAAAGTAACTGGCTCTTCTCTTTTTGTCTCATAGGCCAGTTTACTTGCTTTATTTACATCAATGGCTCAAGGGTCTTCTCCTTTTAGATAATTGTTATAGTTGTTTTTTGCTGCTGAGATAACAGTGCCTGCCTCTGTTTATGTGACTGGTAAATCTAATCCTGATGCTGAGGTGCCTGTTCCTGTAGTGTCTGGCCTTGCTGCATTGTGTAGCATGTCTAATTTTTTTGAGTGTGTAGGAGTAGTGAAACACACAGATAGAAGCCATACCTGAATGGGGATAAGCTCTTGCCTTTCTTATCCATTCTTCCAACTTCTAGCCATGCCTTTTTCCTATGCGTGTATTACTTATCTAAGTCTCATTATCTGTGGGTTGTGCATATTTAAGAAGGAAAACCCAGGTGAGCAAAGGGAAGGAAGGGACTAAATGTTTTATAGATTGTAGAGGTGCAACAGATAAGAGCTTCTCTGTCTTAAAGTGCTTCCTACATCAGTTCAATATTCTGAGTCAATGAAGGGCAAATGGATTATTAGTTTATTGACAATAATTTGTATTTACAGGGGCACAGAGCAGGGAATATGAAGAAGTACTGCAAGATTTTAATTCTATTCCAGACCAGGCTTGTGTATATTCATCAATGTGTGTTAATGTCCAGGTCTTTATGGCCTGTATATTTGCTGCACAGTAATAAAATTGAAAGTTAGGTAGTGTCATGTTCCCTTCTACTTTAGGTTGATGTAGAGTCACCCTTTGGATGCGTGAATGTTTAGAATTCCAAATAAATGAGGTTATGGTTGAATCTAATTTCTTAAAAAATGATTTGTTAACATATATGAGAATGGTTTGAAATAGAAAAAGAAACTTGGGAAGGAATTTCATCTTAATGGTATTGATTCTACCTGCTAAAGTGAGATGGAGTTTCGCTCCACAGCCTCAACAAACACTCCCTCACTTGAACCTTAATATAGTGTATCTCTGTCAAATCTGGAGTCATTCCTACCTAAATCACACTTAAACCCTCCATCTTTAGTCTGACAGGCCATTATGTTTCCAGAGCAGTATCCATTGATGGTTAGCTCCTACCATATGCCCTGTACTACTGGGACCACGACAGACAAAAACATTTTGTCCAAAGCTGCCTCCACTTGTAAAATCACGAAAAGGATGCTTTTAGACTCTACATCCCTAATTTCACACAAGATGCACAAAAAGCTCTTCTGGAACTAAAGACAAAACACAGCACCATATTATCTTTTCTATAAAAATATAAATAAAAAAAAACACTGAACATCACAATGATGTCAGGGTTAAATTCATAGTGTCCTGTAAACTGGGTTTGAATCCCATACCCAGTAATTGTCTACAATAAATTTGCAAGTGGACAATTCCAAATTGGTCCTGTGTGATTAAGTGTAAGTGTGTGAAATAGCGGGCCCTGAGATGAACTGCCGTCCTGTCTAGAGCTGCCACTGCCTTGCGTCCAATGAAGTTTGAATAGTTCCCAGGCCATTACAACCCTGATTTAGATAAAGTGAGCTTGAGAATATTTATAGTGTACGTATATATATAGTACTGTATATTTATGCAAAAAACACTAAGAAGAACATGCCTACCATAGTGGTATAGTTTTTAGCCCATACAGCATTCCATATAAAGAATTTTGGGTCTGAATCCTGCCCTGTTCATGTGGAATGTGGATGTTCTCCCTTTCTTTCAGTAGATTTTCCTCTGCGTACTTAGGGTTTCTTTCCAAATACCAGAGACATGTATATTAGCTTAACTGGTGATTATAAAATGGTTTTACTAAGGTTTATGCATACTTGGGTCCTGTAATAGTGCTGTGCCCATTCAAAGGTTGGTTTCTGCCAACTAGGGTTGCCTTTGTCCATCTTGGAACCCTGAAGTGGATCTGAGAATATTATTTTACACTTTATAACAGGAAATGCATTTAAAAACCATATTAATACTTAATCAAATGACATACTGTATTATGCTGGTAAATTAAAGTGATGTTTTAAATTTGAGTAAGGGAAACAAAAAAAACAAACAAACATGTGAATGCACATTTTTCTTGTAACTAGTTGATTATTAGCTGCCTTACAGCTCTAAAGAAATTCTTCTTCTAATTAGATTTCTTCTTTGCTATTTCTGAGTATCAAGTTGTTGCAAAGTATTGTGAATAACGTAGACAAATTAAAAACTACATGAAGTCTATTATTTATGTGTATTTCTTTTTCTTAAAAATTGTTATATTTACTGTTCCTCTGAGTACTCTAAAACAAAATGGCATACATGTTAGGTTATTTGGTGAATCTTTGAGCGTGCCCTATAATGGGTTGACATATTGTCCAATGTTGTTTCCCATCTTGCTCTCATAATGTTAGCCCCCATGAATGTGATAGAGATTAAGCTGGTTTAAGAATGTTATGTCATTTAAATCAAGTTACTCAATGCTTTTAATTTTTTTCACAATGTATCATTTTTACTTTCTTGGTACTTCTTCCAAGATTATTTCCTACTAAATGCCAACTATTTCCATAATAAATTGTAGCCAAAAGAACTTAGTTGGATTAAGCATGTTTGAAAATAAATCAGACAGTGTTTTGGTATTTTATGTTTTAAATGTTAATTATTTAACCATTTAGCACTCTTAACTTACCTCATTGTTTGTTGTTTCTTTGACAATAACTAAAATTTGTATGGTATGTTTGTACCTTTTTTCAACCAGGAGCAAAGAAGTTGACTGTCCAATAGAAGACTGGGATGCAGAGTGGAAGCAACTATACACGTGAGAACTGTGATACAGGGGATAGCTTAAGCATGCATAGTTGAGATCCCAAACTTAATTATGAAGGGTAGGATTAACACTAATTAAAGAAGTAGATGTAGAAGTAAATGTTTTTATTATCATATTAAATCTTTCTCATATGCAGTCTATGTGGTTGCAAATCATGCCCAACAAAGAAAAGATCCAATAGGGCTCATCATTTAGAGTGCATTTTATATTTGGCCTGCATCTAAATTATTGTACATTAGATCTTAAGAAAACAGCAGTCAATTGTATTTCCTCAAAATCCTAAAATTCCCAGAAATGACAATATTTGGTTAAAAAATATACTGTATGTGCAATGAAAAAACTGGACATTTCCATCTGTAAATGTATGTTTTGCTGAATTCATTCATATGAAATAGTAAAAGAAGAAGGTCTCAGTAACAAAATGCATGAAATCTAGTCAGAAAAAATAGAAGAAATCTTTTGGGAAATATTTATTCCCTACACTTTTTGTTAAAATTTGATACTTGTATGTAGTTAATTCATGATTTTATTCTCTAAAGTCTTTTGAAAGGTTCTTTAGGATGTGAGTATTTAACAAACCCCAGTCTTTGTCAAGTAAAACAAGCATAACAACTCAGTAAAGTTATAAATCTCTGAACCCATATAATTAGAATAGGTTTTTAGAGCATAATGAGAATATCAGCTACTGCTTCTGAAAGGGAGAACCTAATGCAAAATCTGAATCATTTGCTAAATTAAAAGTTTTAATGAACAAAGGCAACTAAGCTAGTAAAGAGCACCAAAGGTACAGTACATTATTTCAACTGAGTAATTAAATGTTTCTTCAGATGGTGCTGTTTGAGATATCAAGCACATATCTTAAAAAGAAGAAGAAACTGGAATAATTAAAACTCTGAAAGTATTATCCATTTATAGTGAATACACTGCAAAACCATAAATTGTTTAAATGGCCTTCTGTCACGCTATGTTCTGATGAATGAACAAATAAAGAATGTACAATAATGTTACTGCCAAAGTCTTTCTTTTGTAATATTTTCACAGGGCATTCTGAATCAAATTCAAAGCACATCAGGCTTTGCTATGTTACTTTTATGTAATATAGAATTTTTTGTATTATTATGGGAGTTTAACACATCATGAGTAAGTTAGCATCAGAGCCGACACCCTATAGTATCATTTCACTTTTCCTGAAAAGGCATTGTGTTCCATAGACATATTTGCAAAATTAATTAAAGTTAATAATGATGGAAATTAATACAGTTGTTCTCTAAAGGAGTCTGGTTTCAAAACTGTAGTTGTTGCTGTCATTCTTACCAATTATAAACTAAAGTCTCATCCATATACATCCATACAGTGACATTTCTTTCCTGAATAAACTTATATATTTTATAGTTTTGATCACAGCAACAGGGTTCCTCCATCTGAGTTTCCGTATCACTGCATGAGTCAGTCTTCTCTGATTTTTGGTGAAATTGATGCAAGGAGAACTTTAAATGAGTCAATGTCTGAAAAACAACCAGTCAGGGTGTATTTGAAAATCTATAGCGTCCATTTAGATGGCATTTTTATAGCTATTTTTCATGCCTCACTTAAAGGATATGCAGCTTCCAGCTATTAAAAAAATTTAAGTAATCTCTATAAGAATCAAAACCAAAGTGGCCTGTCTCAGTGACTACAGCCCAGTGGCACTCATTCCCATTGTAACAAAATGCATTAACTGACTGGTTCTAGGATACATTAAACATAATGTTTTAAACTGTTTGGGCCCATTGGAGTTTATATATAGCCACAACCAGTTGACAAAGGATGTCATAACCATTGATTTCATACCATCCTGGATAATTTAAGCTGTAACGAACACTTGTACCATCAAAACTGATCTCTTAGCTCCCACCCTTTCAACCTGGTGCCAACCTTTACTTTTTAAGTCTTCCTGGACTTCCTATTATCAGAAGATTGGCATCACCTCTTCTACAGAGAACCTCAAATTGGCATACTCTCCAGATTAACGGGCTGAGCTTCTTTCTATACTGCGTCTCTACATCTGGTTAGGCAGACACAGCTCAAGTTTCTTTTTTAATTTTGCTGATGATGCCACAATACTAAGTCAACAAAGATGAGACAACTATCAGAAAAGAGATTTGCATTTTCACACACTGTTGTTAAGGGTAACAATTTTTCCTTAATGTCAGCAAGAGAAAGGAGCTGGTTACAGATATTAGGAAGAAAGAGGCAGACCACAGTTGCATCTATATCACATGAAATTCTGTGCAGAATGTACACAGATGTCTGCAGGCCAGAACATATATAACACACACTGTTTTGAAAAGACAAAGACCTTCAGGCATCCCACAAAGTTGTTTTTCTCCCTCTTTCCTTTTCGTAAATATTACTGAACCATCAGCATTCTCACCACTTGATTTGTTGTCTGTTCTTATCCACAAGGCTGCTCATTTGCCACTTGGATCGGCTCTTGCTTTCATATACTTGTTCAGTGTTACTTATTGAGTTCTACTTTCTGATACTGTATTTCATGCAGAGTGGATTCAGAAAGTGTTTAGACCCCTTCAGTTTCTGCACACATAATTGTCTTGCTGACTTAATTTTAATTTGATCCATTTGCTATTTTGGACCATCAATCTACACTCAATAACCTATAATGACAAATGTAAGAAAGTTTTCCAGACAGTAAAATTTCCAGAAAGGTTTGCAAATTTATTAAAATTTCAAAAATGAACATTTCTCATTCATGTAAGTATTCAGACTCATTGCAATGGCACGCTACATTGTGATCAGGTGTGTCCTGTTTGCTTTAATTATCCCTGAGATGAAGTGGTGGACAAATGGTGGTGGTAATGGTAGTCCAGGAGCCTAGGTCTACCAGTTTTTAATTCCAAGCAACGAAACTACAGACTCACAATGCCCGTCAGACTACCAGATGTTTTGGGTCTTTAGTCCATGCAATATTTTCCTAATCCAAAACAATTTAATAAAAACAAAAGAAACAATTCTTCATGTACAATCTTAACTTTGGTGTTGCTTATAAAGACAACAGCTTATAGTACTCAAATTTCTGTAACCACCGTCAAAAGCCTGGTTTATACTTGATGCGTTTGCACTAGTTGCAAGAGAAGCACAGCAAAAATAATATCAGATGCAGTGACATGTGCAAGGTTTTACTGCGTGATTTGCAGTAAATTTTTTCTAACTATGTGGCAATGAGGGTGGGTGTCACAATGATGAACAAAGGGCTGAATATGATGCAACAGGTCATCAAAGGAAGAAATGCAAAAATACCTGCATGCATCTCTTCATCATGTAGGTCACCCATTTATGAGAATATCATACTCACCCTCCCTTTGCCTCTTTTGATTAATGGGTCTGCATGAATACACACAATATAGTGACACTGACAGCAAGTCTATAGAGCAAGCAGGAGAAACAATATAATTAATGCAACTGTGGCAGTGAGGGCAAAAATGGCAAAAGTTAATTGTATCTGCTTGTTGTTTACTGTGATATAAATAAAGTAATAATGAACGCATACCTGTGGACTTAAAAAAAAGATGAGAGGACAACGGTTACACTACTGCTTTAATATCAGTTACATTTGAAAGGAATCACAATCACATGCAGAATTACAACAAGAATAAAGAGAAAATAATTTTTCAAATACTGGAAGAACTTTTTTAGCATATTAAATATGGAGGGTATTCTACAAAATAGCAGTGACTGCATTGAGGAGACAGCACCACAACCAAGTCAGAGAATGTACTGTACTGTATGCAGAGAGCACATAGAAACCAAAAGCAGTCCTTTGTTTTCAGAAGAAAATAACTTCAGGATTGAAAAGGTGAGAAAACACAATAGCATTAGACTGTTTACTGTAATAGTAAGTCTGAAATATCTAACAAATGCTGATGCAGTGCCGAGTCATTTCATGAAATGTACAGATTGGAAACAAAAACGTACATAGATGCAGCAGGTAACTCTTTCCAACTGATACGGCTTGCTACAGCTAAGAAAATGACCTAAAATATTGAGCAGCTTGTTGATCACATGCGATGTCTTGAATGTTTCAACAACGTTCCGGTCACAAATTTTTAACACTAGAATCCTTGAAGCTTAGGATTTTTTACAATTTTTACGATTTTTTTCACATTTGCAAAACAAAAGCAGGCTATTAGTGCAGTGATAAGGAGCTACGAGCTTCTTGCCGTACGTCAGGAAAATTTAAGGAGGTCAGGGACAATAAAAAAAATCATAAGGTTCAGGGATTCTGGTTTTAATTGTTCATCCTTAGGAAATGGACATCAACCTTTGGAAATTGGAGGGCTTTATGCCATTAGAAACAGATCTTGCCTTATACAGTCACAGAATAGGCAAGAGAGGAATCTTATAAAAAATAAGATGCTCATAATTAACCAATATGTACTCAGAGCTCCTAACAGGTATACTGATGGTCGTGAACATGCTTCATACTATTAGCCCAAAAACTATGAACATGGTTTTTCCTGCCTAAACCTAATTTTTTAATAACATGAGGACTCTTTTAATTATCCAAGTGTGACAAATTTTAATACAGCTGTATACATAGACCACTGGTTGTGGTCAACTAATGGTTTATAACACTTTAAAGGATATATTTCACCTTAGAATAACCCCTAAAGTCAAAGGTGATATTTTGACAGAGATTAGTGGAGGTGGAGGCTAATTTAGGCCTGAAGACAGAATTTGAGAATACAATATTAATGTGTACATTGGAAAAACACTCCACATCAATACAACATAATCCTTTAAAAATTATCTGAAATAATTTTTAATATAATAAAATAATATAATAATTTTAATATCTCAAAGAGGCCAATTGTGATAATATTGTGGTAGAAGAGTGCTATGCACTCACGTACAACAAAACATTATAAATAAGTGCAGGTAACCCTCCACCCTGTATATAAAGCTGGGCTACCAGAAAGCACATGTAGACTGCTAGGTTTGCAATGGTGGTAGCCCAGCACACTAACATATGCATTTACAATTTGTCTACCAATGAGATGTGTCTAAAACTGGACTGGAGTTAACCTTTGGCAGATTGAATTGATTGGACATAGTTTAGGGAGACACACACCTTTTTTATAAAAGATCTCATACTTCACACTGCATATAAGTACAAAAGCCAGGGAATTATCTGTAGGGTGCAATAAGATTGTGCTGAATCAATGACAAGGGCAAGGGTATAAAGCCATTTCTAAAGCTTTGAGTGTTGCAAGGAGCACAGTGACCTCAAGAATTGTGAAATGGAAGGACTTTGTAAACAACAGGACTCTTCCTAGAATTGCCTGTTTGGCCATACTAAGTAACCAGGCAAGAAGTACCTTGATAAAGGGGGAAACCAAGAGCCCAGTAATTCCAAAATCATGTTATTAGGGTGCTTTTCAGCGGCAGGGAAGGGGAGACTGCTCAGAATATTGAGGGACGGATGAATGCAGCCAAATACAGAGTGATCTGTACAGGGGTATGAATACTTTCTGAATCTACTGTATGTTGTACTCTGTGTTGCATACATTGTTTGTTGTTGTTATTATGCTACTGTCAGTAGTTTTTTGAAAACATGCAATTAACATCTTTCTTGTCATATGTAAACATGACAATGAACTTGAGCAGGCGGGTGGTAATTTGATTGTTTATTGTAAAATAATTAGGTCTGTAATGACGCATTTAACTGGATTAGCAGTTGTCATACATGTGTACATGGGAGACAGCTTAAAGGCTTAAATAACAGTAATTATCTGCCAGACAAGGAATTGCTGCTGTCCTCTATACTTTATGTCTTTCTCCCTCTGAGGACCAGCAGAAGGAATCTCACACTTACGTCACTTCCCCTTCTGTTTCCTCTGGACCTGCCCCTTCCTGTCATTATTCTACTTAACTGCCATTTTGTTACTCTGTAATCAGTTCATTCATAAGCTCCATCTGTGAAGGCATTTTTATTTCTTTGCTTTGCCAACTATTCCAAGTATACAGGGATACATGGTGTACCCCAACTCTTCATTTTGTTTCTTATTTCCACACAGTATACGATTAATTGTGTTTAAAGTTATTACAAAATAAACAAGTTAAACGTACTGTATAATGTGATCTAATATCACATCATTTTAAATTGAACCTTTACAGAAGCAAAATAATTTTGAGAGGTCTATAACATTAACTTGAGCTGGGAGATCTTTTTGACCCACTTGACCAGCAGCTGTGGTTGGGGGGGGGGTGGGATAGCAGGCTGCTTGATACTTGGGCTGATTAACACATTTGCAAAACAAAAGACGCTAATGGAGAGGTGCAAAGGAATTTAAGGTGGCCCAGGGTTACGTCTTATTTCACAGGCTTCAGGGAGTCAAGTGTTAAAATAATACCTTCTAAGAAATGATTTTAGTATAGAACACGACCATCGCGCTCTGCAGTGGTTAAAGAAAATGAAGGAAATGAATGTGTGAGTGGCACAGTGGTATATAGGGCTGTAGCCTTACCAGTCCAGATCCATTACTTTTCGAGAAAGGAAAATAAAATCGCTGACTTTCTACCCCATCTGTACGGCCTGTAAGTTAGGGGGAGGGTGTGTGAGGAAATGCCACTCAATGTAGTAATTTAAAAGTACTTTGATCCATTTTTGTTTATTCGCATGCACCGTCCTTATAACAAAAGAAAAAAAACATTTGTTACTTACCAGTTTCTTCCTCGCATGCACAAGTGGAGTGGATGTGAATTGTCAGGCTTGGAGCGGACAGGGTGGCATGTGTTTTCATGCAAAGGGCCCTTGGGTGAGGGTGCGTGCCTCCTGTCCATTGTGCTTCGTCCCGGCATTCTTCTGGTGCAGCTGTTTTGTTTGGAGGCTGCAGGGCTGTGGAGTAACAGTGCGTGGCAGATGCTGGTCGCGGGAATAAGAGGAGGATGTGGTGCAGTCAGCACAGATAACGTTTAGGCTAGGTACGTGACTATGAGTGCAAGGGGTTTTAGTTTTGTTTATTTTAACATTATTTTTTGGTGGGTGCCATGTGTTGAATGCGGTTTTTTGAACTTTTTTTTCATTGTAATTCATCATTGCAGTGTTTGTATGCCTTTTTTTATAATGTCTTCATTGACTTTTTTTTTCTTCAATAAATACACCTTTTTAGTTGACACATCAACTGTGTTTGCCTTGATTATTGTCCCACTGACTCTCTGTCCTGATACTTTGTGTCCCCAAGTTCCTGGTAAAGCCTATGATAAGGACTCTGGGGCATGACACAGGGCAAACACACACACACCAACCACATATAAGGGCCAAGTTGGTGCCTCCAATCTACCTAACCTGCATGTCATTGGACAGCTGGAGGAAACCGGAGTACCTGGAGGAAACCCATGCAGACACGTAGTGCCTTTTAAATTTATATTATATGCAAAATTTTCACTTGGAAATGGCAATTATTATAACATGTTGCTTTCAATTTATGGACACATAAAAGCAAGTGATTTGTAATGGCAACTAGACAACTAGATATGTGGTGTGAGTGCCTAGTTTACTTTAAAATTATTCAAATGATTTTGGATATACTGTGGCTAACATCGCTGATGGATAGGACTTAAACCGTGATGTGATTTCAACCTTTGTTTTTTTCTGTTACTTTTACACTTTTCTCTTGTGGTTATGTGGGTTTCCTGTAATAACACAAGTTTTTCTCACCATGAAAAGACATGCTGTTAGGTTGACAGATAACTATAAATTGGCTCGAACTGAGTGAATATGGTTATGCACTTCCATCCCATTCAGGATTGATTCCTTGCTAGTGCTCTTGCTGCTGGGTAAAAAGTCTTGTAATAATGTACTACAAAATGCAGGCTGTGGAAATTGATTAATTTCAAAGGTGCTTTGCTGCCACATGTTCAGAAAATACAACACTACTGGATAGATAAATGTGAAAAAAAAATCACATCTGAGATTAAAATGAAATATCCTGTGATCTCTGATGTATGATCGATCCTTGATGTTAGACAGAATTCCTGACAGTCTGTTAATGCTTTAATGGTACATCATATTAATTTGTGAAATTTAGAACTTGCCTTTAAATTAAATGTTATAGCAGTTGTGTGTTTCAGTTTCTTTGATCTTCCCATCTGCCAATTCATTTCTTCATAAATCTCAAAGAATTAATACATTACAGCAGAGTATCTACTTTTTATTACATTTTGTCTCATTCTTCTGACATGCTGTTCTATATAGTATCAAAAAGTACAGATGATTAAAAAATAAGGAAACATCTAAAAGTTTTATACATTATCATGTGCCGCATCTGCCTTGCAGATAATTAGCACCATGGCAACACACAGAATGTAAAGAGGCAAGAGGTGTGAAAAACGCCTTTAATTTTTGAGTCAAGCACATCAAGCAAGTTACCTGCTGAAACTCCTGTCATTTCTTTGAAAGCAGCTTTGGCTTAATTATGCAAGAAATTTTATAAATAGCACACTCTTCTAAGATGTACTCCTGTTTCCATCTTCTCAGATTAAAAATATGCAAAGTAAACAGCTATACTATAGTACAGGACAGCAGTCTATCACACATATGTACAACAAATTGCCTAATACTGTAGTTAAGCCCATGCTTGCTTTGTTATCTAATTGCTAAGCTGCTCTTACACCTTGGCTTCATATATATTTTAAAAACCCTCAGGTTAGGCGCTCCAGATGCATCAATCACTACTTTGTTTCACAATCCTAACTCAAATGCTTCCCGTTTTCCATTGGGAATGCTTCACTTAAAGGTCCATAAGTACTGTACGTGTTTTTCTGTTCAGCTGGGAGATTTTCTTTGGGTTAACATTACTGTTGCTTTTGCAGATTCCACAGATTTAGAATAGCAGACAGAAGAGATTCAGATATCCATAGTCTCTTCGAGCAGAACATGTTCGGTAGTCCAGAGATACACTTGGTAGCTTTTAGAGATAATTTGTCTGTTGTGACATTTGAGGCCCTGTCTTGCACCCCAAAACACGAAACTGAGTCTCAGTACTTTAGCAACACCAGCTTTATTCAGCTTGAAACAGGAACAGCATGGTTATTTATTGTAGCGGGATCTGCCACTCTCCTATACACAGTCACAGCAGTCAGGCAGGGTCGTGGCCAGGTTAGTGGCCAAGTAATACTGTTCCCTTTATTTATAATGTTTCTTGCATCACCCTTCAACAACAGGTGCTTACGTTTTTTTTTTGGAGTTGCTTTGGCGTTGACCTGTTGCAGCGCTGTGAGCCTGCGGTTACTCCAGCATTGGTTAAAGAATCTTCCACAGACGTGTTGATCGTACTTTGGGACGCTCTTTGGCATGTCGTCCCATTAGGGGGAGTCCCAAAAATGTTTAGAAACCTCACACTGTATTGAATAAACTAGGATTGCATATATTACTAGTGCCTCATGACATCAGACTTTGAATCGCAGCCCAGTCACTGCTGCTTGTGTCTGTGCCAGATGTTTGGCTGTTTGGTGACTATGTGTTTTAGTGACTCTGAATTTATCTTACAAAGAATTGGTGCTTTTTTAGGTATGCTTATACCTATTGGGAAACCCTATGTCTGTCTGTAAGCCTGTCTTCTATATGTCTGTCCACATGGAACAGTCTAGCTGAGAAGTGTCATAAGAAAAAAAATATGTAATTGCTTAAGGACATTCAATCAATAATAATAAAATCTGCCACCTGTATAGTGCAATAAAATCAGCATATAAATGTTATCTATTATTTATTATTAATTTCTATCATAGTTTCATTCACAGGTTTAGTTCACAGGGGAAACGGGTTGTAGCCTCCTTAGCATTACATTTTTTCTCAAAAAAGCATGTAAAAACCATTGCATTTTTTTGGCTTGAAAAATTACATTTTTATTAAATCTCATGTTTTTACTGTAAAATGTGCAAAACACTAAAAGTACAAAGTCAAAAGTGTAGAAAGTGTAATAATGAAACAATGAATAATAATAATAATATTATTAATGAACTAGCAGAATACCCGCGCTTCGCAGCGGAGAAGTAGTGTGTTAAAGAAGGTATGAAAAAGAAAAGGAAAAATTTAAAAAATAACGTAACATGATTGTTAATGTAATTGTTTTGTCATTGATATGAGTGTTGTTCCCATATCTATATCTATATATATATATAT
>JANRMT010028174.1:100575375-100682474 GCA_026402145.1 Polypterus bichir lapradei
TATTCCTGTCTGTTTTTACCATTCCTACCAAAGATATTTCTGTCGACTAAATAAAAATTCCTTCTATTTAAAATTTAAATAGAACTTGAACAAATACGATAGTTCATAATCTCCACGCAGACTTGCACGTAAGAGCGGGAGTTATCCGTTTTAACAAGCAGCGTATTGCACTGATACGAAATAGCTGTGTGTGTATATATGTAGATATGTATGTATATGTATATATATGTTTATATATGTGTGTTTGTATGTATATATGTATTTGTGTGTATATATGTGTGTGTATGTATGTATGTATGTGTGTATGTATATGTATGTGTATATATGTAGATAAATATATATGTATGTATATATGTGTGTGTGTATATATATGTGTATATGTATAGATATGTATATATATATGTTTATGTGTGTGTGTGTAAATATATATATATATTTATATATATATATATATATATATATATATATATGACAGCAACACTCATCACTCACAACAGTGACAAAACAATTACATTCACAATCTTGTTATGTTATTTTCAAAATGTTTCCTTTTCTTTTTCATTGCTTCTTTAACACACTACGTCTCCGCTGCGAAGCGCGGGTATTTTGCTAGTAACTAAATAAACACAAAATTCATCTTTTTTCTTTTTACTAAATCGTATCCCTTGAGTTAATTATTTGATATTTAGTTTGATTATTTTACATAAATCGTGTTTTTCCGTTGGCGTCTTAAACGCCATTTTGTTTCCTCCTAATTGTTTTAAATTTAATTTAATAAAAATGTCATTCTTCTTAATTTTTTGCTTCTTTATGTTTTTAATGTTTGTTTATTGAGCATCAGATACAATCAAAACAAAAAGAATGAATAAAACCTTGGAAACACATTGTTGTGTCCATTGAGAGAAATTATTTCAGGTTAATTAAAGGATCTTTTGCTATGTATACTTTGACTTCACAATTGGTTTACATTTTTGGTTTTGATGATTGGTTTAGAATTAGTCTTTCCAGTGTTTCAGACTCCTGCTTGTTTGAAATCTGCTCGATCGCCTGAAAAGATTAATTTCCTGCTCTGCATTCTGTTAATTTCACATGAAGTGCTTGCCAATAGAGAGCATACAACGAATAAGTTTAATTTGCTTAGCTTGTCAAAGCAGATTATTCCTTTTCAGCCTGGGATACACTTGATTGCTCTTCTCTGCACCGTATAAAAGTGTTATGTCTTTTGTTTTAATGCGTTGACAAGGATAAAGTTTCACTAGCACATTAAAAAGCCCAAGTGCAGTTTTCTTTGATTTACATTAAAAGTTTTTGCAATACATAATATGCTAACATTTTATATTTTTTTTCAATTGCTTAATGACATTGCCTACAAAATGAGAAGGTGGCATCAGCATAAACCCTTACATCACTTGATGATAATTAATATTCTTTTTACTTGTGTGTAGCACTTTGCACTTCTTTATAGTAAACTGCGTTTTCCAAATTTTTTCCTAGTTTTTAATGATTGTCCAGGGGCCTCATGCATAACGCCGTGCGTAGAATTCGCACTATAACATGACGTAAGCACAAAAGCCGAAATGTGCTTACATACAGAAAAATCCAGATACAGGAATCTGTATGTTCGCCAACTTCCGCGTTCTTCTGCTACATAAATCCCTGTCAGCGTGAAAAGTAACGCGCGTGCAGTCCCGCCCCAACTCCTGCCAGAATTACGCCTCTTTGAATATGCAAATCAATATATAGTAAATAGCCCTTAAGCTCAGCCTTCTGTGAAAAGACAATGGGAAAAGCATGGGGAAAAATATAAGAATTTCAGAGAAGACCAAGTGGAGGCAAAGGAAAAACATACTATTTGGTGATTTAAACAGTGGTATAATCAACAAAAGAAAGTTGATCGAATGACATTGCGTGTCGGAGAAACTCGAAAGCTCAAGTTCACAAAGTCACACAGTGCCAAAATAAAAAAGAAGTTGTCAGATATCAAAGTCACCATGAAAAGGGAGTCATAGCCCACCATCTGAGCTTATTAGGGCACAGACAAAAAAAATAAGCACACAGTGGGAAAAAAACATGAAATGTCAACTTTAATCTCGAAATTTCCACTTTAATCACGTAGTTTATTTTGTCATTAAAGTAGAACATCGTAAAATTCATCCTAAAATCATTTAATTTACTAGTTTCTCAAATCCCATCGTAACTAAAGTAGCAAGTTAAATGCTTTGTTTTGTATTTGATCATCAATGTGCTCTATGTGTGTGAATCACAACGTGCTTCCGTTCTTTCTCTTTCTCCGACAGGACACAGAATCCATTACATTCGTGGTATTACAGGTCTCTGAATAATTAAAATACTGAGATGTATACGTGATATCATTTTCATGATGATTGATGATGAACACGATGGCGCAATGATTGTTCATGTCTCACAGATGCTGCTGCGCCATGCGCGACCTTCGATGAAATAATTTATTGTAGCAGTACTGTCTCTTTCAAACATACTAACCTCCAATTCCTGTCCTTACTTTTCTTTCCCCAAATACCCAATCGCCACAGAATCAGCTCTGTAATAGACGTTAAGCCATCTGTAAGCTTACAACGACGATACTTCAAAACTTCTAAGGAACATTAAAATATCTTTATAGTACATGTTTAATTATTCTATCCGTCTATCCTTCCAGTGTTGCACCAGCCTCAGTAAATATACAGCGCAAGGCAGGGACAATACGTGAACTTGCTAGCGCTGCGGCACCGTGTCCTCACATGTTTAATTATTAACAATACAGATTATTTAAATGAAGTTAAAGTTTTATCTGTATAATATAATCAACATATTTTGCTGCATTTCATCTTAAAAATGATATCGTCATCATATGTAAATATGCGCTTTATAAAGTGGCACAGGTTGTGCAATATTATAACTGTAGTGCAAGTTTACAGTGAGGTGATTGTACTTATAAGAACAAACAGTTCTACAAGGAGCAATTGATTGAGTGCGTTTAGAGTTCTTGGGATGAAACTGTTTCTGAACCGCGAGGTCCGTACAGGAAAGGATTTGAAACGTTTTGCCATGGCTGAGGCAGCGTGTGCTTGATGCTGTATATCGATAATTCTGTTTCCGATCATCTGCTGCTGTGATTCCCCACTCAGATACAGTGATATAAATACTCCAAGTGGTGCAGTGAGAGTAATATGGAAAAAGATGATCCGCTGTGGCAACACCTAACGGGAGCAGCTGAAAGAAGAAAAATAAGAAGAACATGGTGCAGTGAGAGTAACAGCGCTAAAGCAGTTATGGTATTTGGAATACTATGGCTATTACCTAGGCCATTATATTGTTACAGGTTAATTACAATCAGATGCATTACACTAATAAACAGTATGCAGTTAGTTTCAGTGTATTTATAAAGCCGAGTCAGGAATGTGGTTCTAAGAAATAAAGGGTAACCACACAGGAACAGTAGCACTGCTTTGACGCTGGGTGCCGCCAGTCTGCAAAACTGAGCGGAGAACTTGTGTACAACAGGGTATGAGGTACCGTGGAAAAGTGCGTGGTTTTACGCCAAGTGTGGGTGTTATACATTGCGACTTGAACGTGGAAACATTCTTACGCAACATTTCTGTGCGTACACACCGTTTATACATGAGGCCCCAGGTCTTTCTAAATAGTTTTTGCTGCTTCCTCAATATTGACTAACTCCCCGAATTTAGTGCTATTTGTAAATTTAACAAGTTTGAGGACTTTATCAGATTCAATATCATTGATATAAATTAGACAGAGCAGCAGCCCCAATACAGATCTCTGGGGGACTCCACTCCAATGGAGTATTCGCTTCTTGCCTTATACTCTTTGTCTCTGGCCTTTTAAGCAGCTTTTGCCTTTGTTTAGTTTGTACAATTCCTTTGTTTGTGTGTACCCAATGTTGTATTTTGACTACCTTCTTTATTTCTACCCTGGTTTTTAGATAATGGACAATTAAACATTACTTGGTGTTTTAATTTCTTTGACCTTCCCACCCTTCTTGTTAGCATCTGTTCATCCTGATCTGCACCATTACTTTGGCTTGTGCTGTCAGCCAAGCACAACGGGTCATCATTCTGCTATCTGCCCTTGAGGCTTGGTGTCCATGCTACTGAGGCTAATACTTTATGATCACACACTGCAGACAACCAGCTCTAATACTGATAATGTGAAGCAATGTGTTAGATTCTGTTATAGTTAAAAGTGATGTGTGCAGCTCATTAATATGTAACATGAATTTTGTACTTGTAAGGTATCGGTATTTGTGAAGAAAGACTGTGGAAAATGAAATTACAATCATTCAGGTAAACTTTGGTAAAAGCATTACAAAGGACTTTTCCTTCTGACAAGAAGAAGTATACTAGTATAAATATAAGTATACCCTATAGGGTTGGACTCCACGATATTATGATAGCAAAGGTGCTTCAATTAATGTTAAGGAAATTACTGGTATAAGACCAAGGTTTTTTATATAAGAGTATGGGATGACCTGTCCTTGAGATCACACAATACATTATTTTGTCAAGTTAGCATTAAGATCAAAACTTATTTTTGTCTTTGAGTCAGTATGAATAGGGAGCTTTAGCTACAGTATTAACTTCATGAAAAGAGTGTTGTTAACATCTACCTCTGTGTTTGTAAGTTGAGTTCATCCTGTTAAATTAGATCTATGAATGGAATGCGTCAAATAAACAAAATAACTTATTGTCTGTCTAGCCTTTTCCATTAAAAATCTTGGCAATAAAATGGTCCTGTTGTTAAGTGACATCCATTAATACCACCTCCTAGTGTATTTAATTACTATGCTCTATTTTCTCTGGTCAATTGAATCAACCCTTGATTATAATCACTTCTTTACAAAGGTGAGAAACATTTTAGTTTCAGTCTCTGTTTAATTACAATTTTTTAGTAGCCAGCTATTTAGATAAAACTATGAAGCACCAGTAATTGACATCACATTTCTTCATAATGACATACAAATGCAAAAACTAAATTGAAACAACAAAAAATGGATGCTGACTAAGTTTAAATAAAATTGTTTGAAGGTGCAATGGCTTCTGTTATGTTAGGCTAATGTATCATGCAGTAATATATTGGAAAGCATAACATGAAATATCAGTGAAAAGCATAAGCAGAGTTTTATATGAATGCCAGGGCCATCATATCCTTTAATATTATTCACTGATTAGAACTTAAGTGTAGCTCATACAGTGCTTAGTTTATAAGAAAAAGATCTTTTGTTTCAGCTAAACAGACTGAAAAACGGATACAATAACTAAAATATGGCCTGTACAGAAACTTAAAAAAACACATCACACTCTGTGCTGGAGTAAACAGAGATTTTCACGATATACCTTCAAAAAGAGAGCACATCAGTTGGATAAGCAATGGGAGTGATTACCCACATAATTAACTGTATTAACAATAATATTAATTAACTCAATATAAAAACGTGGAAGCAATACTTTTTAAAAATCAGCAATGACTTTTTCAGTCATTTCTAGGTGACTGTGATTTCTCTGGATTCCATATCTTTTTTATTGTTTCTAATAAGATACATTTTATTTGTAAGACCAGTGTATGGTGTGGAAAATCTTCAATTTTACAACTGCAAACTGTTTATATTAAATTTTAATGGTTTTGTTCCAGTGTCTTTTTCAATTACTTTATTACCTGGGAGTGGAAAATAAGTGCATACCACAGAATCTGTTTTAATTAATTTCTAACCTGCAAATGGATGGATGCTGTAAGACTACTAATTACCAAATTAGTTTAGCTTGAGAAAGGAAGGAGTTTGGAAGGAAGGAGTACTTAAAAGAGCAAACACTTTGATCAAAGTCATTCGTCATTAGTACAAGACAGCCTATCAAATGTAGGCAATGCACATGTCCCGAATCCCCACGTGTACATTTTAACTTAAATATGGCTTGTCTGATGGACCAAAAAGGAGAAAAGACAAGGAGGCAAAGCACGACAGAAGGGCAATATCAGAGATCAAGAGACGTGAGAGTTTCTGATTTGGACATCAGAAAACATAACTATGAACACCACTGATTGCTAAACCTAAAGCTGCCGAGGACATTAACCCTTTGACACTTCTGTTTTTCAGAATGCTTTACTAAGACTGTTCACAGTAAATCCAGACTTTGCTATTTTATTTTCTATTATAGTTTCTTCAATTTGGTATTGTTATACATTAATAAATACCATGTTGCTTTTATAATTTTAGATGGCTACTGTCATATTCACAGAGTTTACCAAGGTTATTGAGGATGCTCCTCAATGATTAGAACATAATAAATAAAATTTCAATAACCACCAAAAACACGATACATTATACACTGTCACAAAAAGCACGATAAGACATGAAAAGGTTTGGGGCACCCACCTGTATATTATATCCTGGCTGCAAAGAGGTAAATTGGTAAGAGTTCTTTACTCATGCAAGTCCAAAACAGAACAGAATTGCTGCCTTAAAATGGCGGCTTTTAAAGACAAGTGGAAAAGTGAAGGCATCAGGGCCAGAACCAGAAATTACATCATCGGTAGTGTCAGGAAATGGGTGGGATTTGCCGAGAATGGTCTGGAAGGGATTGAGAGAGAGAGACAATTAGTGTACCTCGCTGCCCCCTGGTCAGGCATGGAATTACTATTATTCACACCCTTTAGTTGTCTCCTAATTGCACGTGTGTGACAACGCAAAGAACTATACCATGTACATATACAACAATTAACCACAACTTTAAAAATACTTGCCCATTATTGACTAGGTTCTTCTTGTGCCACCAAAACAGCTCTGACCCACTGAGGCATAAGCTCTACAAGACCTCTGAAGTTGTCCTGTGGTTTCTGGCAGCAAGATATTAGCAGCATATCCTTTATGTCCTTTAAAATGTAAAGTAGGGTTTCCATGGATCAGACTTGCTTATCCAGAACATCCCATAGATGCTTGATTTTGTTGCCATCTTGGAAATTTGTATCTATAAGTTAACACCTTGAACTCTTTGAAATTTTTCTCAAACTATTCCTGAACAATTTCGGCAGTGTGGCAGGATGCATTATCCCATTGAATATCCCATTGAGAAGACAACTGTGGTAAAAGCAAGACAGTATTTGGTTAGTACATAAATATAACCACTTTTATGTGTGTTGTGACGACACACACATGTTTTTTAGAGCTGGTGAGATAGTGAATCTCTATAAGGAGAATCATAAGAATACTGTGGAGTGACTGGCAGTTGACTCACTCAAGACTTTATCTGGATAGGATCGCTATGTGCATGTGTTAATCTTCAAGGGCGAGAGTTGATGAATCCAATAAACGTTCCTAGTAAGTCTCACAAATTTCATTATAATACAGTAGTTTTGGCCATCCATGGTCTGAACTCATTCGTTCTACAACAGAATCACAGCCAGAGTTTAAATGGACAACATTGGGTGCAGGGCAAGAACTAAACCTGGACTAAACTATATGTGAAATTTAGCCATTGCATCATCATCATAATAATAATAGGTATGTAATGCATTTTGTACTTAGAGATGCATCTCATAATACATTTCAGAAATGGGTATGCAACAGACACATTTTTTGTAAAAGGCTTCTGCAAGATTCCTTTACTTCTGTGGACCTAATTATGGTACTCCTCTTAAAAATAAATAATTGCACGTTTTTGGAGTTTCCATTGTCAAGCTGTGTTTTCCCAGCTTTTGATTTATTCATCAATTCAAAGGAAGGTTTTAAATCCAAGTGCAAGTATAGCAGACAGAGCAGTCTGGAGTTCCAAGATGAACACTTTCAGCTGTAGTTCATCTACATCAGACTAAGCATGACTATGCCAAGTACAACACTGTTTACGTCGATTCAGTCTCTGTAAATGGACAGATGGGTGCTGGAACACTTACTATTATAAATGCTGTATTGCCTACTGATTTGTTTAACTTTTTCATTGGCATATGCAATGCAATGGAAGACAAAAACACACCTGTCCAATGTTTCAGGTGACAAAAGAGTGTTTTCTTATAATGAAATAGTAGTTCAGGAGTAGTGACTGATTTATTAAAAATGATAAATGCACTATTTTTTTTATTATCTATGTATTTAGATTCTAATTTCTAGACCGCCCAGCTGAAGACATGACCTTCCAGTTCCAGTCATAAGGACAATGAACATACAATTCTAACTGGGCATGTGTGAGTTGAACTTACTGAACCATTCCTTCTGTGTTCAAGTATTTTTGTACAATAAAGACAATATAATTACGCTGTTTCTGCATTATTAGGCTTATTGTATGCCAGAACAGGCAATACTAGAAAACAAGCAGTAAATAATTTAATAGCAGCAAAGAGTTATTTTTTCAGTTTATGAAACATACCTTCTTTGAAAAGGATTCTTCAGTAACTTCATTTTTTGGAGTTCATTTTTCTGCTTTTAGAGAGCACAGCTCAAAGTGCACATATCATGGGCTTTATTACCTTCTTACCTGACCTGTCAGGAGGGAATTTATCTGATTGCAAGAGACTAGAAAAAAATGGAAAGACAGAAATATACTGTTTTAGTGGTTCATTGATTTTGTTCAAAATTAGTAAAAAAATCAATTGTTATGTCTTGGTTTTTGGCAAGAAATAATACTAGAGAGGACCATAACCACTGTAAAAGGGAAAAATAAAGTTTAACACTTAAGTCAATATATGAAATAGCATCGATTGGATGGTGCTGGAGTTATTACGGAGAGACTTACTGCAGCTGTCATGTTGCTGTCAAGTGGGTTGTACTTTTTGCTGTTTTTTGTGAAATTTCAAATTCACAGTTTGTGAACATGCATGCACAATGGTAAATTTTTAAAAATCATGAGAACATAAGGGTTTGTTCATGCAATGCCTAACCTCAAATTTCATTTATTACAATTAGTGTAATTGTGAAAAAGGGATTCAAATAAAAAAAGGAAGTGAAATCTCATCAGGCTGAAAATTCTGCAAGATCAAGACCATTTTTGATGACCTACAAATTGATTTTTTTTTTTTAATTTTATTTGAGAAAAGGTGTAAATTGAATGAAAATTATGTCTGTACTCCTTGACAATTGCATTGTGGCTAGAGAGTAACAGACATCTTGAAGGAGACACGTTTTTCATAAAATTCCCTGGGTGTACACAAGTCTGTGCTGAACTTGGTCTCAAATGAAATAAGTAATGAAGTGCAAATATAAAGTAAGTTACTGAAAACAATCAAACAGGAGTTTAAAGAGCCTTTTTTGCTTGGTTCTAATAGGCAGGAAACAATGAAAATCACAGTAACCTTCAAATCACAAAGCACTTTGCTAAACAGGCAATTCTCTACAAAAAAAAAACCACAAAACTATCACCAACCATTCTGGTTTTATTAAAGCATATCAAAGAATCTTTACTAAGACACATCCCTTTCCAGTTTCTTTTTCATTTTGTATAATTTCAGTAACATTTAAGAAATCCTAATTTTTTTTCCATCTATCATACAACACATGACAAAGTGCTTTACCAAAAAAAAGAAACAAGTGGTGTTGTTCCCCTCTTTTTGAAGATTGCAGATGAAAGATTATTTCAGTTAAATATTGGGAGGTAGTACTGTATCTGATCTTAATGAGTGCTTGCAGAAGGTCTAAGACTGACATTCACATTTGCAATCAGGCTCTTTCTGCCACAAACTCATCACAAACATGCAAAGTCAAAACCTTGAGGTAACTGCAGGACTGGATAAAATGTAGCCTTCCATTTCAATCCAACTCTAACTGTGGCCAGATTTTGAGTGTGAATATACACAGGACCAGCGGTCACCTCAAAAAACAAAATGCCGTCAAATTATTACTCACCTTCCTGAAATGAGAGGCAGAATTTGCCACATGCTTCAGCTTGAGAAACATTTGTATAATATTGTAGTTATTATGGTAAAGATGAACAATAACATTCTCTGTGGCATCTACTGTACAAAGAGTTCTTTCAGTGCTAAACATGGGTTTTAATCATTAACTTTGTAATATTTTTTTTGGTGAGAACATGAACAGCAATTTATTCTAGCGTATGCAAAAAGCTGAAATGAGCCTGAATTAAATGCCAACCTGTCATAGGACACACTTCTACACTGATATTAACTCACTCTGAGCTCATTTACAATAGGCTATCAGTCTAACTGCAAGGGTTTCAAATAAGTGAAGAAAAACCACATACATTTGAGAAGAACATGCTAAAACAACAAAGTAGGGATCTCTGCAGGGAATCAAACTGGGGGCACAAAAGTGACAGCACAACTCACTTAACCACCATTAAATTGTCATGAAGCTTTTTAAGTGAAGAAATTGTGCAGTCTCATCTTACCTATTGTTAATTTTTAAAAGTTCTTCAAAAAATACTCTGCAATTAGAAGTAAAATCATTGCAGTGCACATGTATAGGATATACGCACAGTATTTTGTGAATTATTGGTTTAACGTTATTAAGAGGCCGGGGTCCTTTATCAAAAAAAATAAAGTAACCTTTGTTATACTTAAACCGTTACTGAATTTTTATTACCAAATAAACTAGAATCTTAAGCATAAGAAAACAGATCATTCAACTCATGCACCTATGAAGCATCCAGGTATTCACAGTCTTATAACTTATTTTTTAAGATGAGATGGAAACAGAGATGTTCAGTCAGTCCCAGTCTGCAATTCACTGAAGAACATAACAGCATAAGAACAGTAACAATAAAATGAAAACAGATTATTTAGCACTGTCTTGCCTTATAGGGGAGCACATTAGATTTAAAAAGTAACCAGGAGAAAAAACAAGGGCAAAAAAACAGTAACAAGTCTAATACCAGGAAATCAAAAAGCACAGTAACCAAGAAAAAATCACATGGCAAAAGGTCAAAAAAAAATCATTAGGAAAAGGATTTTGATTCAAATCTGTGAACATCCATCCATCCATTATCGAACCCGCAGTGAACATGGTTGAGGAAATGACTTTGAAAGTAAACTTTTATTCCACTATCTCATGATTGATGGTTCACAACCCCGGTGGACATGACCCCAACAACACAGGTGCTGCCTTGTCAATGGGAGCTCAGAATGACACCATCAGTAAATAGTTAAAATGGTGGCTAAAATAGCGCAAATATAACTACAAAAACAAAACTAAGCCATAAGGTGAGAAACTAATGTCACCACCAGAAAAGAATCCTTGAGGTGGAATTTTAAGCACTATATAAGTGCTAAACCACACAAAAAGAACAAGGAAAAGATATATGAGCAAAATTCCCAACAAGCAAAACTCAGCATGTCAAGCCATATTCTCCTCACTATTATGTACTATAACACTCGATAAATGATTTAATGTACTAATGGTTAAATATGTTAAAAAATACTATTTTATGTTTAGGCATAATTATTTTTAGCCAGCTTCCACCTTGCCTTGTTTTTTTTAATTTAGCGGCTTGTTTTAAAATAATAGATGTCAACTACCCTACTAATGTCCTTCATTATTTTATACTGCTTCCATTATATCTCTTCTTAATCTCTATTTGCTAAAACTGAAAAATGCTATCTTTCCTCATACCTCAAGTACATCTCAAATACAATACATTTACTTTGTTTCTTGATTTTGTCTGCCATTGTTGTTCCATTTTTACTTTATCGTATTCAAAGTGTAGGGAAAATATTGCAATCATCCAAAGATTCGATGTCGAGATTTTGATAAATCTCGATGTTTAAGACCTCCCTGACTTTCTCGTATTTGAAGTATAGGGAAGGTATTTGAATCCTCCAAAAATTTCATTTTGAGATTTTGATGAATCTCGACATTTTAGACCTCCCAGAGTTTGAAAATACCATTTATGGAATTATGTCTGTGTGTCTGTCTTTGTGTATGTAAACATGATAACTTGAGTATGCTTTCACTTAGGTCAACCAAATTTTGCGCACAAGTATTAGGTACAAAATGTAGATTTTTTTCAACCTTTGGGATATTTCTGTTAACTGGAAGTGGTACTTTACCTTTTATTCATGCTGCAGAGTCTGATTTATTCAACTTTATTTTTATAATAATTGTTCAATATATTTTTAATTTAATTTATTGCTGCTGGTTCTTTAATGAACATAATATAAAAATATAATTATTGTCTTGTGGTTTACTCCTCAAATATCCATCTCCATATCTGAGAATATGAGAACGTCTACGGGAGACCACTATCAATTTATTAATTATGGAGGCCTCACAAGGATGTTGTACAACTTAATTTTAATCTTTTCTTTATAATGCAACATCCTTTTAGCCTTCTTAATCACTTCTGGACACTGTCTGGCTCTGAAAAGTGGGACATTCCACTAACCTCCCAGTTTTATTCATAGACAATACAGTGGTACCTTGAGATATGAGTGCCCCAATGTATGAGTTTTTTGAGATATGAGCCATCACTAGGTCGATTTTTTGCCTTGAGTTACAAGCCAAAATGCGAAATACGAGCCATCAAAGAGCTTGTCACCGCACATTCCGAGGAACTGATGACGGAAGAGTTGACGGAACTACAGACGCGGCAACATACGGAGGTTCTGCAGGAGATCGGTATCGCGGAGGAGGCAGAGGCGGAGGAGGTTACCTCATAAAGTGAGATAAAGGAAGTGTTTGCAATGTGGGAAAAAGTTTTGAAGTTTAAAGAAAAGAAACACCCTGAAAAAATTGCAGCAGCGCTATTTAATGACACTTGCCTAACACTTGACTTTATTGAAAAGAAACATCATGAAAAAGTTACAACTGATCGCGCAGCGGCTCTATTTAATGACACTTGCCTAACACTTGACTTTATTGAAAAGAAACCCTGAAAAAAATGCAACTGATAGTGCAGCGGCGCTATTTAATGACACTTGCCTAACTCATTTCAGAAATATTCTAAAGGGGAGGACTAAACAAAGCTCCTTGGATAGGTTTCTATTGAAACACCTTGAGAATAGAAAGTGAGGAAAGTGTGGCAAAAAAGAAAAAAAAACTAGTGAAGAAGAAAATTAAGTTAAGCAAAAGTGAAAGAAAAAACATTACAATACGCTAATTGGCTTCGCCAACATCTGTTTATTTCGTGAGATTCTCTTTTATATATTAGGTTTTATTTTGTTTGTATACAATATTTGTTCATTATAAATACAGTTTTCTTATGTTGAAAACATTTAAAAAAAAATTGGGGTGGTTTTTTGGGGGCTGGCGCGAATTAATCTCATTTCAATTAATTTCATTGGGGAAAATTGATTTGAGATATGAGCATTTTGACTTACGAGCTTGGTCACGGAACGAATTAAACTCATATCTCAAGGTACCACTGTGCTTTCAGGTTTTAGACCCATATTGTGTTTCTATTATTTCTAATATTTTACTTTCTATATATAAAACTATTTACATTAAAGTTCATCTGCCATATATATGAAGTCTGAATTCTGCCCAATTCCAATTGTACTGATTTTGTTGGCTGCAGGATATTCATTAATTCAGTCATTTTAGTGTAACCGGAAAATGTTACCAGCTTTTTACTCACTTTTTTATCATATATATAAATTTAGGGCAGTGGTTCTGGCACTGACGTTCAAAAGTCCCTTTTTAATCATATAACTCAGAAACCATCCTCACACCATACTCAGTTTCTTTCTGTTTTTAGCATAGCATTAAACCTAAAAGAGTATTTACTTTGTGTGCCTCAAGCTCTTTTTTTAGTTTGATCACTACTCATGAGGTATCATTTCAAAATGTAAGTAAGATTGTAAGCGCCACTAAGATCCAATGTAGTTTCCACCACAGAATTCCAGCTTCTTACTGTAACCATAAATATTGACCCTTATATGCTATCTAGGATTTCCTTTTGTAATTGCATCATTCATTTTTACTGCACTACATGTTAATATGATAGCACTACATAATACTTTAACTGTTCTATGGTTATCAGGGACAGCCCAATCTTCCAATCTTTTTTTCATTGCATGGATGAAAGTCTTCTAGTATTCAATCTTTAAAAATGTTCACAGTATGAATGATTTCTGAACAATACATATTGTAGCTGCATCTTTTCTAGGATCTCAAAATCGAGCTGCTACTGAGTTGGTAAAAGGATCAGCATGAGTCAAACACTTATGAAAGAAATTTCTCAGTTCAATTAAGTTGTTTTAAAAAGGTTTAGTGAAAATTCTAAGCAAAACAGTTCACACAGGAATAGAGAAAAAAGTTGTTACACATGCAGAAAAAAAATGTTTCTTCCATAAACTTGACTTTTTCTTGTTATACTTCAGTTACTTTATATACTTAAAGGTTGTGTTATTTCTGTATGGCAAGCTTACATAAGTTTTACTTAACACCATAAGTATGTTCTGTATGTATGGCACAGCATGTTCAATAGGGCAAGACAGATCATAAACGGATACTAATCTATAGTCAGCAGGACAAGAAATAATTAAGAATATTCTATTTCAATTTAGCTTGTAGGGGTTATAATAGAAACTCCCATAGACTATGCACTAATATATAGGCAAACATTTTAGCATAACAAAGAAAATACTTCTATCAACTTAACATAATCTAAATAACTAACAAACGGCTCTTACACATTTAGATGTCAATCCTATTAGCTTCATTCAGCAGATTCAGATAAATATATCTGGTTTCTGCAATTTACTTAATTTAGTCCAGTTTATCTTAAAAAGTTTTTTATTAAAATGCACACACTCTTTTCTTTTAAAGAGATTTTTTTTTAATAATGTGCTCAGTATTTGCTACATTGTAACCCTTAATCAGGTAATCTGTTACTTTAACACATTTTTCTCTTCTGCTGGCAGTGCTTTACATATATTATCTCTTAAATATTTAGAATATTTTGGATTTTAATACCCCGGTAAGGATTCTTATAACACAGAACACAACATGCCTCTGAAAGAACAACCTCCTAAACAGCTATAACAAGTGACTTAATAAGGCTAGCTACACAATGCTGTGTGTGAAAAAGAAACAGACAAAGACCCCGATCTGGCAGGCATTGCAGTTGGAAGCAACCTGGCCAGTACGTTTCAAATCTGATAATGTCTGAGCTTTTAGCGTTGTCAGCAGAGGCCAAAATTTAGGCCACGAGTGTATACTTTTTGCATTCAGTCTGCAACACAAAAATAGAGTTCAGTTGTCACCAAGTCTATGAACCCCAAACAACATATATATAGTAGGAGTCCAATATCAGAGTCAAAGGCAACAGTTGAAATAACATAGCATTTTTGAGAATATAAAAGACTATACATTACATTTTTATAGACTTCTATTGCATATATGTTTGTCCAAAGTAAACAAGTTTACTTGCACAAAAGTATTACATTTTTGTATGGCTGAACTATATCAGTAATATGTGGGAACATCCCTTATTGAAGAGATGGAACAAATGGCAACTGTCACTCATGAAGAGGTAACTACTTTAGAAAAACTAAGGTAAACTTCTTTGGAATAAATGAACAATTGTGGAAGACAGCAATAAGATTTAAAGAATATTTAAAGAATCTTGGAATTCCTGAGGAGATGGAATGTAGAAATCCTACAAAACACATGTGAGTATTCAATACAAAAACTCTGAGAGGCATCATTAAAACAAGTGGCGAAGGTTGCTGCATATCTGTCATTTTATTTCAAAAAAGAAAACATAGAACAATCATGCAGTTTGTACGACAGAATGTGTTAAAGTCACTGAAATTCAATATTGTCTATGTGCTCAGATTGGGGAATAGGTTTACATTGCCAATGGGTATGCAAATGGATAGAAGAGTGGTAAGTGTGGAATCCTCAGGATGGATAGAAGAAGCTAGGGCCATCTTTCTTTTTAACTGAGTAATGATAGATAAAAGTGCATTACTACTTTAAAAAGTTATTGATTTGCAACTGATAATGAGATGAATGCAATAAATAGCTAGCTTTGCACTCACACAAAAACCTTTTTTCTGAAGGCATTCATAAACCTCTAGACCACATGTATAAGTGTACTAAGAAGCATCCAGATTAGTACAGTAGAGACATACAGTAGTACCTCAATTAATGAATCCTCTGACAATGAATGTCTTTATAATGAAGTCAGCATAAAACGCTCTATGACACACGCCTAAATTAAAGTACCAGTCTGATAGAGAGCTTTGATCATCATTGTGTAACTTCCTTAAACAGAATTATCATTGTCTGTTATTAATATTGCGTATGCTATGGAATACATAGTTATTATACGTGACAGCTACATTTTCTTTTGTTTGTATTTGTTTTGTTTTCTCTTTTTCTCTAGACTGATATCATCATTTGTTCATAAATGATGATTCGTTCATCATCATTTGATTGATTGAATAATATACTGTTGTAATGTTGTGCTACGGTGGGCTGGCGCCCAGCCCGGGGTTTGTTTCCTGCCTTGTGCCCTGTGTTGGCTGGGATTGACTCCAGCAGACCCCTGTGACCCTGTAGTTAGGATATAGCGGGTTGGATAATGGATGGATGTAATGTTTTGCTTTTCAAAAATAAAATATTGAATATAAAAAAAAATCCTGATATTATGCTCATCTGAATGGGGGACGTGAACATAAACATGTGTATTTTCATAAATTCTTGAAACATTTTTACACTGACATACCCAGAAATAAAACTGGAAAATTTGGGTCACATTAAAATTTTCATTACATACAGTAAAAATATCAACTTTGACTTCATTGTGCCAATAACTAAGGAAATACTCTAAACAATGATTAGCAATATTACTGTTACTGCACATACTAAAATGCATTATATACCGTACAATAATCACAAAATAGAAAGCAGGTACAATATAGATTTACAGCAATGCTAAAAAAAACCAGTAAACTCTGCTGTGTATCTGTATTAAATTCCTAATGTTACTACCATATATGAAAATGCTGCATAAAACAGGGGTGACTATTGAGGCAGCTTCAGTATGCTATAGGAAGCTTATGATACTTTTAGTACTATTCTGATTATTATGTATTCAGTGTGTCAATGTGTGCAAAGTGTCAGTCTCAATACACGAAAGTTTTCTTTTATCTCAGTGAAAGTATTCAAGCTGAGTCACACTCATTTAACTGCATGGAAAAGTAACTATATAAATTACATTTTATTATTATTTTTATTATTATTATTACAGAACATAGCTACAGAGACTAACTGAGAAGCACTGCTTGGATATTCAGTTATGTATTCTCAAGATAGACATGGCTCTTCTATTTTGTTATGTGTATTTTAATTTTACATCCCTTCACTTCTTTTAAAAAAAGAAGAAATGCAAGATATTGCACTGAGTTAAGAGAGCCAATGTAGTAAGAGAAGAGTTAAAAAAAGATTGCTGTCAATCACTAAAATAGAAGTTGTTTAAAAATATCTTCATAATTAGTCACTTATTGGAAATACATTAAACTATATTTTCATAAATGTATTGTTTTGATTGCTATGGAATACATAGTTATTATACGTGAGAGCTACATTTTCTTATGCATACTATAGTTATATTGACATTTTTAGAAAGGGAATATCTATAATTTGCTCATCATGTAATGGAAAGTAATTTCTTTTGAATATAAAATATAGATTATAAAGATGGTAGAAGTGGGAGAAAAGAAACGCCATGTAGCAGAATCATTGAGGTTATCACCCAGCTACAAAAGCAGCTGGTACAGAGAGTGGAAGGAGGGGTTCCCTGGTAGATATCACTTACCTGCAAGCACTTCTTTGCTGCTAAAGTACAACAGAATGAGTGTGTTGCCACTAGTAAGTTTCCTTAACTATTCTTGTTTGCATCATCTGACAGAGTTGGGGAGATATGACAGCAGCCCAAAACCCCCCTGCCACAATTGATGTCATTCTTTATTTTTTTTATGTGCATCCCTGAAGTGTTTGTGACAATGTAAGCATCCCTGTTTCTGCTCTGGGGTTTTGATACCATAGGAATTCATTTCTGGCATTAATTTTGTTGTAGAAGCTGAAAAAGTAGAAAATATGTTGCATTATACCACAATGCTATTTTGTTTTGATGTGGGTGGCATCATTTTTTGGCATTGGCATTGGTTGTTACCATAGTTATGTTTCCAAGAAATGCATAGGACTGTGCACTGTGAGAAGCAATTGGTGCGACTGTACAAAGGCCAGTAGAATCTGAGATCAGAAAAAAATATTTTTGGTGTATGTTTCTTTGGAGTGTGTTTTTGGTATTGATTTTTTCTCCTGCCTTTTCAACTTTGATTTTACTTAGCACTTTAATATGACAAAAAATAATCTTGATTTCCACTTACCAAACGTAGCGTTTGTTCAGTTTATGACTCTTCTCCTGGTAAGTACACCAACCTATTGGGTCATTACAATACATATTCGTATTACTTCTCTGTTAAATCTACTTCCAATGACACAATTGCTTATAACAAAGTAAAATCATGTAATGCATCTGCTTCATTAACTGAGGTATAACAGTAATAAATATGAATTTGAAAAATCAAGTGCAAAAACTTTAAAAGGACCCTTATAATTCTAGCTGTATAATTAATTTACATTCATATTTTTTGCAAGTGCTGTGAAGTTTTTATCTGCTTCACAGGTGAAACCTTCAAAAAATATGACAGTTATTTTATATACAGTATATTATGCTGCTTCTGCACTCTGCATACCTTTACATCTAAACCACTACTCCTCATCTGTTTACATACAGTACCTGAAAGTTCATCCCAAGTTATTTCTTTAAAATTTTGTTCAAAAATAGTTTAAAATAATTAATTATAATAGTTTTAATTTTTGTGTATCATCTCTACCAAAGCACTATAACACTTATTATTATACTTATATAATCATATGATGATTCTGTAATGTCTATACTCTGAATCCTGCCTTTGATTATTCCAAAATATGAAATCTACATTGTGGCAAGCGGCTGGGGGTGGTACCCAGCCAGGATGCCCAGAAGGACCAGATAAGGGGTTGCACCTCCTTCAGACCATGAGGGGGAGACCGCCCTGGTGGCTTTGGGGACCACAGGAAAGAAGCATGGAAGCTCAACCATATTGGGGACCGTGATCACCGCCAGGGGGTGCCCAGATGCCTGAAGAGCCCTGACCCTCAGCACTTCCGCCACACCCGGAAGTGCTGGGGGGAAGAAGACCAGGTACACCCGGAGTGCTTCCGGGTTCACAGCTGGCACTTCCACCACACCAGGGAGTGCCGGCAGGAGTTCGTTGAGAGGCACCTGGAGCAAGTCTGGGTAGATATAAAAGGGGCCGCCGCCCTCCATTCGAGGGCTGGAGTTGGGTGGAAGAAGGACAGAGCTTGGAGGAGGGAAGTGGGGGCGGACCTGAAGAGAGAGGCATTGGATAAGAGGTCTGGACATTGACGGTGTTTGGTACGGGGTACTGGGTTGTTTGCTGTCACTCTGTAAATAATAGTGTGTAAATAAACGTGTTGTGGTGCTTTTAACGATGTCTACCTGTCTGTGTCCGGGCTATATTTCACAACATATACTTCATCTGTCATTCGTGTTTTGGTATACTGGGATAAAAACAACTATTGATTAGATCAATTTTATGAGTTCCTTTTTCCATTTCCTGTTTTATAAGCACATATTAAATTTGCCCACTACTATAAGATTTACATCTAAATTTATTTTTCTAAAATGGCTGAAAGTTGCATATTGACCCTGTTGTCTGCTTTTGGATGAAATGTGTCTATAAAATACTACCAATATAAGATTTTCAGTTTTGTAATGGAATATGTCCTTAAAATCCATCACTATAAAATTGCTTGTCTCCCTTTCAGTACAGCCAGTTTGAGGTTGGTCACAACCTCACCCTTTCAATTTTTTGTTTCTTTCCTAAATAACATCCATCTACCAGCATGACATAATTTACTTTGCTATATTCGTGTTGTTATACATCTGTAGCTGGAAATCCACAAAGGAAGAAAACAAATCACGTACCTTAAAATAGTTTTTTATTCCTAAGCTTTCAACTCCTATCAGGAGTCATCATCAGAGGAAAATCATTAGCCATACAGGAATCCAAGGCAAAATATATCAAATAAGGAAGGGAAGTAGATGTGGGAGTGGGGGATTAATAAGGTGGGGTTCGGGGGGTGTTGGTCATAAGGTCGTATATATTATGTGCATGTTCTTCTTTTCAAGCCTGCATATACTAGGTTCATGTACAAATGTCTGTTAATGGCATTTTCATTGGATAGCCACGATTCAGCCAGTTCTCTGGCACTTTTAGTATTAGCTTTGAATTTTATTTGCACTGAGTCCCATTTAAATGTGTCTCTGGCTGAGCTTGTATGTGCATACATCAGAGTACTTCCTTCTGAAAGCATTGCAATGTTCCTGCTATACACCTCTACATAAGCTGTATTTTGCATTTCTGACAGAAGATGCCACTAAACAATGATTAAAACTGGAAATCTCCAAAGCTCCGCTGATGTACTTATGTCAAAGAAATACATTCTTTTACCTGAGGATTAGGGTCAGTCGAAGTGAGGATTGAAGGCCATCTTAGTCCATTGCCTTGGAAGTCCAAATCTCTGATAATAGGGTCATGTTAGGTGCAGCAAGCAAAACACAGACGTAACTTAATTGAAGCATATGATGTAAGATTTGCCCCTAAGCTTTGCACTTAACAGTTTTCATTTGTCTTACAGAACTGGCATCCTACCCTTTATAACATCATTACTCATTTATTCTCAGCAAGTAGATCCAAAGAAGTTTTAGGGATGATTAGGAGGTGATGTGCCGTGGCTCCACAGTCCTGCCAACTACCTTCTGCAAGATCCTTCAATTAACTGTAAACCTCTTACTCTGGTATTAATGCCTGTAAATAGTGTCCACCTTTTGTGAAGTCCAATTGTGATCTTTTTGTTTCTACTTTTATGATTAGAGTTTCCTTACACTCCATTTTTGGAGTAAAGGGCACTCAGTGAGTTCCTCTACTATTACTTTTCAGACTAGCTAGGTACTATTCATGTTGAGTGACCCTGGAGTAACAGTGCTGGCAACCTCACAAGAAAACAGGCTTCCTGGAATACTTGCTTCCATGTGCCCAAACATTCACTAGCCTAATTTTTAACATATGGCTGAAAGAAAGTGCCTTAATCAATTTTTTAATGACTCTAAATGTGTAAACTGAAACTATTACTTGATAAATTACTGTTCCTTTCTCTTGTGTAAATAGCAATTTGCTTAAATATCTTTGTTTGCTAAGTGCTTGTCTGTAGCAGAAGTTTGCTAAGTGCTTATCTGTAGCAGAATTAATTAATCAATTATGAGTATCTCAAACTCTTTTAAGAGTGTGCCTGGTCATCACCACATTTTTCAGGCTGTTTCACCTTGAGGTCTTCTAACATGAAATGACTGTTTGCTAACTATGAGTTAACTAGGAAGACTCTGGGCTTCAAACAATTTTCATTTTCTTCTTTGACATGCAGTCCCTACATTGATGGATTGAAGGCAGTACTCTGGATGTCCGCATGACCATCATCATCAAATTTCTTCATGTGAAGTTGGAAATCCATAAGGACTGACTAAGATCATTTATGTTAGGTAGAATTCCTAGTGGGGGCTGGGTGGTCTCTTGGCCCTGGAACCCTTGCAGATTTTGATTTTTTCTTCAGCCCCTCTGGGTTTTTTTTCTGTCCTTCTGGCCATTTGACCTTACTTTATTCTGCATTACTTAGTACTGCCTAATCTTATTTTTGTTTCATATAAACGTTTCCTTCTTTATTTTGTAAAGCACTTTGAGCTCCACTATTTGTATGAAAATGTGCTATATAAATACAGTAAATGTTGTTGTTTAATATTTTTATAGACTCTTGCAATTGTAAAATGCTATCATTGCTTTCTACTTGTTTTTATAACAGATTAAATATATCAGCTGCTTTTATTTCAAAAGTCAACTTTGTCCCCTTTTTCAATTTCTAACTTTCTTACATTCAAGTATCCTTGAAATGCCAGACATCTGCTTGACACTAAAACTGAAATATTATCTCTCCAGCCTTGTTGTCTCTGAATTCACTTTTTGCCACTAATACAAAGAAAGCTCACATAGGAATTAAATTTAACTAAAACACCCATTTAATAGTTTTTTATTACTTTTTAGATACGTACAATGTAACTGCTCTTATAAATAGTATCACTGTTTCCAGCTGTAGCTCGCAAATACCTGATACAAGTACCCTTCAAGACACATACACGCACATTGTATTATTTGGCAGCAACTAAAATCCAAATTTTAAGGGCAAGTTTAGGCAAAAATAAAAGTTTTGCAGAGAGATCTTAAGCATTTTAAACAAACAGTGATGGGGATACTTTGTAAATCAGAAGGGCAAAGCAAATTCTTCTACTGCAAAGTAAAGAAACTGGTAATACACCTGAGAGAATGAAACTACTCTTCATTGGCTACATTCCAAAATGGTTACAGGTTTTTACACAATACATCTGACTTCAAGGGTCTGTGTTTTTGCACATAAACTTTATGTATGTCCACCCCTCCAAAGTAATAATTGCTAGCAAAGAGCCTTGTGTCTGTAAGGACAAACAATGCAAGTCTTGCTTTAAACCATTTGCTTATGTATGGATTGGTAAATGAACCCAATCAATTGACACTTTGCTTTTCTATAAATGGTGTATTTGTTCATTTAAACTTATTTGGTTATAATATAAGTGTTGATTTCAGGCTTTATTTCAATAAAAGCTGAAATGTCAATAAGAATATATACTGTAGACCAGGGGTCTTCGACATGTCACTACCGGTAGCTCGCAACCCCTTTCCAATTAGCTCGCCAAAGGGTTAATGAATCCTACATAAATTTGAAAACTTGATTAGGGGTGGCGATCTTTCCAAAAAATAATATCACAATTCACAATCTGAATTGCAATTTCTTTTCATTGTGGCATACACTTAAAAGAATATCTGGACTCAAACTCATCAAGACCTAAGTAACACTTTTTTTTAAATATCAAACAAAGTTGAATTCAATTGTTCTGTTATTCACTAGCTAAGCGGAGTTAAGGAACACATCCTGAAGCTGGCGAGTGAGTGAGGAGAGCCCCTACCCCGTGTTTCTTGGATTTGCACACATAAATTGGTACCGCAAGCGAACTATGACACATAGCGAAATGAGAGAAAACGCAAAAATCAACCGGAATGTTCAAGCAAATTATAGAAAAAACCCCAATCAAAATCCGTTAAGTAGTTCTCTCAAGAAAAGCATATAGACAAAAAGACAGAAATTGGATTTTATATATTATACAGTATATCAGTACACATTCAAAATAATGTGCCGTTAAAATCTCAACAGCATTCTCAGCATTTCTGAAGCTTAGTAGAGCCACATAACTATAAGAATCTTCACCAAGCAGCTCTGAAAATGTCTGATTTGTTTGTGTCTGCATACCTCTGTGAGTCTGCCTTTTCTGACATGAATGTCGTGAAATCAAAGTTCAGAACAAGACTGACAGAACATTTAAATGACTTCATAAGAGTGAACCTAAGTGGCTACACTCCATCATACACCTCTCTTGTTGACTCCATGCAGTGCCAGTCATCCCACTAACTAAAAAACACATCACACATGCAACTGGACATGTGAATACTTTTGTGAAGTGAAACAGTGACATGTAACAAGATGACAAATGAATAAGTAATATCTGTGTATTTGTAATTGCATTGTTTTGTTTTGACAGCATTCAAGTTTTAATTCAATAGTGTGAGATACACTAGAAAATGCATACAGACATACAAAATGCACTTGCAGGTGAAATAAATATTTTTTGTGACATTTTAATGCAAAATGTTGTGGACACCAACATTTTGTAAATATTCAGGCAAAACAAGCTTATTCAGTTTTTTTGGGTTGAAATAAGCTATGAGAATAAACATTAGAAAACATGAGTAGCTCTCAGCCATTTTCATTTTGTAAAAGTAGCTCTCAGGGGAAAAAAGGTTGGAGACCCCTGCTGTAGACTTTTTATATGCACAATATGAACAGAGTTAGCAATTTTTACCAGTCGAAATGTAGAGTTACTGTATGTTTCTTTTCACACGTGAAAAACCTTCCATGCCAGTCATTAAGATTACCTATATTTAACCACATTTAAAAAAATTGTCCATTTAAATAAAATAATTCCCAAGAGAAAAAACAAGCGATTTCAAAAGTGTTTTCTTGTAAGGAATGCATTAATAGCCTGACTGATATAGAGGTTTTTCATTTTTCTAATATTGTATTACATTGAGATAAATTCACAAATTCAGAATTACATCCTGAGTCATATAAAGTCTTGAACAGGGCCGAGATTAAAATACTTAACAGCTTTGGTTTTGAATCAAACAAATGGATGAGTGCCAGTTTCTATAGTAATTAACAGGGTGCTTCTTTATAAAAGAAGGTCTGATCAGAATAATACATAGACCGAAGTCTGTGATCTATGCAGTTGTGTTCAAACCATTACAGCTATCTGGCCACTGGAGAATTGCTCTCACTTCTCATCACGGTAATGTAGCAAAGCAAATCTATCTTCTGAACGGCAGTGCAAGATGAACATTAGATTTGGTGACATCACAGCAACTAAGCTGTCATGTAAGCTCTTCAAGGATAATTAAACAGGCCCACCATCACGGTACAGCTAAACCCATTAACACAACAAGCAAGCGCAAACAGAGGTAATTAAAATAGTCCTTAGAGCAACACGTGCTTTGGATTGTAATTACTATGAGGTGATTGAGTTAGGTGATTCTACTGTATCTTTTAATTAGGAAATCTGTTCATTTGGCAATTAAGTAAAAGAATGGAGCAGCATCTATGCTACTGTTTATGTTGTTTAGCTAAATGTCAGATTTAGATTTATGTCTGTTTATAATGTGACTTGTGAGATTGTATGTCTTTGTAGATCACAGAAGGCTTTACAGTATTTTAGAACTAGTAAGGAGCATAATATAGAGGAATTGCAAGTCAGAACAGAAACAGCTTTAGAATCTAAAAATGCTGCTTTGTTTGTCAAATAAGATGGCAAATGACAACAGATTAGTAGCTCTAATAGAGCAGAATATAAAACTGACAAAGTGTTATGACATATTGTCACACGCGTTAAGAGGAGATGCCATAGACAACTCATAGACATTGGGGGCCTGGACTGAAAACTCACCAACACATGCATTCTGGTAGCCATGCTATGCCCGTGTACAGTATGAGCTTCTGTTTAATATCGACTTCTGTAAAGTTAAGCTGAAAACTCCCAAGAAGCTTCAGTGTGATTGGACAAACTTAAAAACTGATGAGTGTAGACAGCAATTGCTCATTCATTTACTAATAGGCCTCTGAGCATTTTGTACATAGAGTAGACAGGGTTTGATTTGATAATTGGTTTGTTACTGTATTCTGAAACTAGTAATCCATACTTTCCTCTTAGGAATATATTCATTCAAATCATGTGTTGTTTATTATAAGGAACAGCCAGGCAAGGTTATTATAGTTAACGAAAACTAAAATTAAAACTGAAACTATTATTAAAAAAGCATTTTCGTAAACTGAAATAAAATGATTAACAAGACCCAGATGAAAAACTAAAACTAAACTATTAAAGTACAGTAGCTGGAAAGACTAACTGAAATAAAATAATAATTTACTAAAATAATTTTAGGTTTCGTTTTTGAATGAATATTCTTGCTGTTAGTTGTTAACCCTTCTAACTTTTAACTCTAAAACTGAAAGTTATCCACCAGGAGCCGCCCACACATATTCATCCACTGTACGGCGGCTGGTGATGGAGGGCGGCTTTTCACATAACATTTGCAGTGACAGAACGAGGTGAACGCAGGCGCGTAAATCGTGTGGGAAAAGAAAGCGATTTACGTGCCGCCTTTCTTTGCATTTGTTGTATATCAATATGTAATTCAAATGCCTGAAATTTGCAACAAAAACTTTACCGTATGGACAGAAAAATCATGAGTGAGTAACGTTTCAGTATATTTCTCTGGTGCCTGCTTTTTGTTGACAGCAATTTACCTGCCACTTCACACACAAAGTATACGAAATATAGAGAAAGTATAGTAATCATGAAAAAATCTGACCTCTAGATTTTGATGAATCTTGATATTTTAGACCTCCTTGAGTCTGAAATTTTTTTTTTGGAAATATGTCTGTGTCTGTGTGTGTGTAAACATGATAACTCAAAAACGCAACTAGATAGATGGATGAAATTTGGCATGTGTTTGTTACACCACAATTGTAGATCTATATTAACTTTCGGGCCAAATCCATCAACCATAAATGGTACTTTACCTGAACACATTCTCGATTATTTTTTTATTCATGCAGCTGCAGAGTCCGATTTATTCAACTTTACTTTTATAATAATTGTTCAATGTATTTTTGATTTTAATGTACATAATATAAAAATATAATCATTGTCTTGCGGTTAACTCCTTAAATATCCATCCCCATATCTGAGTACACAAGAAAGTCCAGGGGAGACCACTCCTGATTTTTGAAAATAAAACGGCACTGATCGAGAGACTGACAAGGTCATCATACAAGATCAGTATATCGTTGCTGGCCAATCACTTTTGCTTTAAAAACGTCATTTAACAATGAAAAGATACAAACTTTGTAAAATTCCTGAGTTAGCAATATCTCTACTGAACTACAGGTAGGTAGGTAAAGAGAGTCTGCCAAGTTATGAAAAGCTAAACATACTAAGGTGTTTTTGTATTTATGCTATATTTATTAATTTACGAGCTTTCTTAGTTAATATTCACAGCTCGAAATACCTGATATTATGAAAATAATCCAGTAGCAGATTTATGTTTTAAAATATCAGTCCCCATTTTTTTTAATGTTTCTCTCTCTCTCTCAAAATAGATAGTTGAAATATCACATTCTTTGTGTCCTTAACATCGGCCATATCATACATATTGCATACCAGAGATTTTTCCTGCCTGAAATCCAAACCTGCTTGCGTAGGCTCCAGGTTCCTGTGATCCTGCTCTGGATAAACAGGTATAGATAATGTATATATTGTACTTAATCTCAGATGCTGCCTCTGTCATTTTCTGCCTGTCCATACTCTTATTGCCTGCTCTTGCTCTGCTTATTATGGGTCTACTGTTCTTATGGTGGTCTATTCAAGTCTCACTGCCTCTAACCTTCACACTACATGCTTCTTTTTCTTTATTTCCCTCAATACAGATAGGTGGGCTCTACGCATTGATTCAAGCCTAAGAGCCATGTTCTTCCTAAGCCCCCATGATTTTCATGATCACACCTGTCCGAACACAGTAGATTTTGTTTTCTGATTTTTGATATCTTTCCAGGCCTGCAGGTGTCAAAATTCTGTCTATAAAATGTTTGTGCCTGAGATGGAATCAGAGATCAATATGGCTGGTAGAAAATAACAAAGCCCAGTATTTGAGATTTTTGAATGCAATATTGAAGGCATTCATTATAAACACACTGTGTTGTGCAGGATATGTTGTGTGCTGCAGACATTTAGAGTAAAAACCATCACACCTTAAAATTACCTAAATTACATTAAAAATTGTAAAAAAAAAAAAGTGCCAACAGGCAGCTCAGATTTTTTCAGCACAAATGACAGAAAATATTTTAAAAATGATAAAACTGTGTAAAATTGTTCATATTCAGTACCTGGTTTTGATTATGCTTGTTTTTATCAGACAAAAAGAAAACCAAATAGTAAGTAGTGTGTTGTGTAGTGTAGTAAGCGTCCACTAATATTAAACTCATATTATACCCAAACCCGTTAAGTTTACAGTTCTGTCTCATTGTGACACAAAAACTAAATTCCATAGTAACTCTTCAACCATACCATAATTACTAAAACTAAAACAGAAACTAATGTATATATATAAATAAAATAGAAATGTCTTTGTAAAATAAAAACTAAATTAAAACTAAAAATACATGACAAAGGAAAACTAAAACTAAACTGAATTTCCCAGTAAGGTCAGAAAAAATATAGAAAAAAAAACCTAATTTAAAAAGGCAAAACTTGCAGCCAGGGCATTAATCTGAGACTTAAAGGAGAAGTTCAGTATTTTTCAAGTCAAAGCTATTTCTTCACAATAATAAAAGAACAATAGCTTCCATATAGTGAACAAATATATGTGATTGTAAAAGTGATTTTTTTCCAATTTTGTCTTTATGTCTACACAGTAGAGAGATCATGGGTACCATGGAAAAGGACAAATGGGGAAGTTGCTGAACACATGAAATTCACATCTAGTCTCCTTCAAAAATGGCTGAATGTCACAACGATGGTTTGCGTTTTGCTTTTTTCCTTCTTAAAATGACATCAATACACTGTTTTGCAATGCATACGTAATCTCAAGATGCTGATCAATACTCAAAAACATATTTGGTAAGTTTTATGGCTTTTTCAATCACATATGGATGTTGGGTTCCATAGAGCCACACTGTTACCTGCAAGAACAGACAAAGTAAAAACATTTAATTTTAGGAACAACTTTATGTGGCAAATTCATATATAATATGGTTGTCAAGAAATAGCTTTGACTTGAAAAATATCAAACTTATTAATTTAAGCCTCATGTTAAAACCCTGCCTGTTTCTTAACAATAAAAAAAACACATGGCTTGAAAGAATACATTCCTAAGAAGAAAGTATGGAGTACTATTTTCAGAATACAGTAACAAACAAATTATTAACAACTAGCATAACATAGATGTTTGAAGAGACACAATGTGCCTGGGAAATTAAATCATTTAAGTTAATCATGACTTCTGGTCCATGTTTCCAATTAAACCTTCATTTCCGTAGTGTATGCTTAGCTTCTCAAAGCAACATTTTTTTTTTATTCTTTTGTATTGCTCTATTTACATCTTTATGTAAATAAAATAAGTTTCCCTTTATTGGAAACTTTTAAGTCATCAAACTGCTTCCCAAAGCATCTCATGTGTTATGTTTTTTGTTACGTTATAGCATCACCCAGAAGAGTTCCCACCTCTACTGTGAGCTTACCCTGCAAAATGGACATTAATTAATTTGTAAAATTCAACACTTCAAAGCAGTGACTTGTCCATTTTGTTACTTTAAATTGTTTGATTGGCCATTTAATGAGAGGAAAAATATGAAAAATACCGCAGTGACCTTCTGTGTGGAAAAAGGAAGAAAGGAGGACAACATAGATTGTTGAAATAATAAAAAAAAATTTATTCTTCAAAAGAATTACTATAAAATGAAAAAGGAATAGTATCTTTGAGTGATTTGGCAGTTACAGAAATAAGCTATAACAAATCACATCGTTGACTGTTGCCTCTCTAATCTAATTGAGAAATGCCAGACTGCTGCTGTAGTTACTGTGATTTCCACACAATTTTCCTGTTCGTTTCTCACTGACTCATCGACTCCCTCGCACCTGGGGCTTCATGTATAAACGGCCCGTTTCCACGCTCATATCGCAATGTATAAAAACTAAACTTGGCGTAAAGCCACGCACATTTTCATACCTGCTTAATCTCTGGCGTATGCAAGTTCTCAGCTCGGTTTTGCAAACTGGCAGCACCCAGCGTCAAAGCAGTCCTAATGTTCCTGTGTGGTTTCCCTTTATTTCTTATAGTCACATTCCTGACGCGGCTTTATCAATTTCCCTGAAATTAACCACATATTGTCTTTTAGGCTTCTGATTGTAATCAACCTGTAACCATATAATTGTGCATCGAATGGTCAGACTATTCAAATACCATAGCCACTTACGCGTTGTTACTACCAGTGCTCCACTCTGAGTATTTTAACCTAGTGTATCTGAGTGTGGAATCACAGCTCTACGGCAGCTGATTGGAAAGCTCTACCGCAGATTGTGTCAAGAGCAGGGAGAAATATTGGGATAGAGCTTCTAGCACACGCTGCCTCAGCCATCCGCACAGTCTGTTTGAACTTCTCCCATTCGGCAAATGCTTTAGAGTCTTTCCTGTACAGACCTCGTTGTTCAGAAACAGTTTCATCCTAAGAGCTATAAAAGCACTCAATCAGTCCATCAAGTGCTCCCGGTAGAACTGTTTGTACTTAAAAGTACAATTGCCTCATTGTAAACTTGCATTACACTTCTAATATTGCACAACCTGAGCCACTTATGCTTTCATCTATACTAATAAAAGGCAAAGCCCTCACTGACTGACTGACTGACTGACTGACTGACTGACTGACTCACTCACTCACTCACTCACTCACTCACTCACTGACTCACTCATCTCTAATTCTCCAACTTCCCGTGTAGGTAGAAGGCTGAAATTTGGCAGGCTTATTCCTTACAGCTTACTTACAAAAGTTAAGCAGGTTTCATTTCGAAATTCTACACGTAACGGTCATAACGGTCGATAACGTCCGCCATGTTGAACTTTCTTATTTATGGCCCCATCTTCATGAAATTTGGTAGGCGGCTTCCCTGTGCTAACTGAAACCGATGTACGTACTTATTTCGGTGTGTCATAAAACACACAATGAGACATAGCAAGGTTTGGGGCAGCCACCCGTATAATGTGGTATCCTGGCTGCAAATCGTCTTTTTAAATGGTAGCACTGTTGTGCTCAAAACCGAGTCCAATACAGAACTGAATGAAAAGGGGCAGGCTTTTAAAGGGGAACAAAGGAATTGAGGTCATAAGGATCGAGCACGTGGTCTTCAATCATTGGATCACACCCGGACGTGACATCAGAGGGGCCGGAGCTGGTAAGGTCTACTTCCATTTGCTCGGTCCCGGAAGTGACGTCAAGAGAGCCAGGTGGAATCTCCCGGGAATGGTCTACAGGAAAGGGAGAAAAAGAGTCAGTGCACTCTGCCACATCCCGGCAGAACTGCCTCCACTCAAGCCCTTTAGCTGCCTCCCACGCGCACGTGTGTGACAGGTGGTATGACGCCACTGTCGGCTGCCATATTGAACTTTCCAACGTCACTAATTCTCCAACTTCCCATTTCGAAATTCTACGCGTAACGGTTATAACGGCCGACAACGTCCGCCATGTTGATCTTTCTTATTTATGGCCCCATCTTCACGAAATTTGGTAGGCGGCTTCCCTGCGCTAACCGAAACCGATGTACGTACTTATTTTTGTGGTATGACGCCACTGTCGAACGCCATATTGAACTTTCCAACGCCACTAATTCTCCAACTTCCTGTGTAGGTAGAAGGCTGAAATTTGGCAGGCTCATTCCTTACAGCTTACTTACAAAAGTTAAGCAGGTTTCATTTTGAAATTCTACGCGTAACGGTCCTAACGGTCTGCAACGTCCGCCATGTTGAACTTTCTTATTTATGGCCCCATCTTCACAAAATTTGGTAGGCGGCTTCCCTGCGCTAATCAAAACCATTGTATGTACTTATTTCGGTGGTAAGATGCCACTGTTGACCACCATATTGAACTTTTCAATGGTCTTTGTTACTTATGGGCCAATTTTCAAGAAATTCGGCACGCGGGTTCCCAACGCTAACTGAATCCTAGTTATATACTTATATACATATATACGCCCATAGCCTGCAGCTCGGTCACCGCGTGAGGCGGCGTTGAGTCCCCCATCCCAATGCCTCCCACGTTGTTGGCTGCCTGCCTATATAAGGCCGTCCGTCGCTCCGGTCTCTACATTCCCTTCCTTGCTTCGCCATGGGATTCACGTCTCCCTGCTGATAACTACAGCCTTTTTATTTAATCCACGGCTTCTCTGCTGTTTTATTGTTTGTTTATTACGATTATAGTTATTGTGTAGGTATTTTAGACTTACTTTACATTGTTCAGGTACCCATTTCCTTTATCATTCCAACCGTACCCCCATTAACATGTCTATCGAGGTGATCACCATCGATCAAAGAACTGTCACTTACCGAGTGGTTGGTTTCCATGCCCGGAGATGGCACCTGCCTTTTCCATTCTCTTTGTTACATATTGCACGGCCATATCAGGCTCACTCTTGATATACGGAGGAAAATTGTGTCTTATGTATTGAATGACTGGGACAGGTTCAAGGTGTGGACTGATGACGGTACAGGAGATAATTATACTACACAGAAGCACTATAAGAGTGAAATGCTTAAGCCCTTCACCTATGGTTCTGCATGTGAGTTGATGGCTACCGCTGAATTGTTCTGTTGTCGGTTTCAAGTGTACCGAAATGGCCAAATATTTTACACCTTTCGACAACCGCCAATGCCTCTCAAAAATCTTAGATTCACAGGTGACGATTTCAGTAGTGGACACTTTGATGTTTATGAATGTTTAAACTCTCAAAAGCTGGATGTGAAGTTATCGATGAAACCGGTTGTATGCTTACAACGCTTGACAGATGCCGAATGTCACTTCAACACAAGTCCTGCAAATACTGTCGTAATTGAAACAAACCATGAAACTCAAACCGATTATGACAGCAGCAATCCAAGCTGTGAGATTTGAAACAAAATTACTTTTTACATGGCCAACTGTACGTTGCATGCTCAAGAGTAAGCTCAGCGCACAGCTTGGTCATATTACAACCGGAGGGCCGAAATGTGGTATACAAAGAGATCCTTAACAAATAATTATTGGTATATTTTCCCTCAGTTTAAAAAGGTTTAATTTTCTTCTTAATAAAAATTTTAAGGCAGTACTTCGCATCTGCGAAGCGCGGGTATTTTGCTAGTATTATATATTTTTCACTGTTTTATCCTATTATTGTTATTTTAGTTTATAAGTTTATGGAGGATCTGCATATTGAATCTTATTGTATCATACAATAACAATAAAGGAATTCAATTCAATTGAGAGTGCGTATTTACAGATGATGACAACTATGGCGCTATCTTCTTGGAACTCTTGATATCATTTTAAAGATGAAATGCAGTAAAGTGTATATATATTACATTTTACAGATACATTTGTACAGTATATAATGTATATTGTTAATGATTAAATAGGCGAGGATTCGGTGGGCAGCGGTAGTGATGAGCTGGTGCCCCATTCAGGGATTGTTCCTGCCCGCGCTATATGCTTGCTGGGACTGGCGCGACCTGGATGGATAGATGGGTGGAATAGTTAAACATGTACTATGTAGATATTTCAATGTTCCTTAAAAGTTTTGAAGAATTGGTGTTCTAAGCTTAAAGATGGCTTGACATTTATTAAATAGTTGATTGTGTGGCGATTGGTTATTTGGAGAAAGAAAAGGAAGGACAGGAATCGGGGGTTAGTACAGTACTGCTATAATAAATAATTTTATTTAGGGTTATTCATGGGGCAGCTAGCATTGTACGGGAGGCAGGAACAATCTCTGGAAGGGGCGCCAGTTCGTTGCTACCACTGCGCCAACATGCTTCAATGTTTTATACATGCTTTAATTTCTATCATCATGAAAATGATATTAAGTATACATCTTAGTATTTAAATTGTTCAGAGAGCTGTAACATCATGAATGTAATGTATTCTGTGTCCTGCTGGCGTAGGAGAAAGCCTGTTTAACAAGCATGTAGTGGTTCAGACACATAAGAGTACATTGAATAATACATAGAATATGAAGCATTAAATGTGTCACTTTAGTTACAATGGGATTTGAGAAACTATTAAATTAAATGATTTTAAGATGAAGTTTTTGATGTTCTGCTTTAATGACAAAATAAACTACATGATTAAAGCGGAAATTTCTACCTTTTTTCACACTGTGTCCCAGTTTTTTTTCTTTTCTCTGTACCCTAATATGCTTCCATATGATACTTGGATGGTGGGCTCACCTTTTCACGCTGACTTTGATATCTGACCATTTCTTATTTATTTTGGGCGCTGTGCGACTTTCTGAACTTGAACTTTTAGTTTCTCCGCCACTCTGTCACTCCCTCCTTTTGTTGTTTATATCACTGCTTAAATCAACAAATAGTATGATTTTCCTTGCCTCTTCTTTTTCCCTGTGCTTATATTTATGCATCTGGATTTTTTTGTGCGTGCGTACATTTCCACTTTTGTCCATACGCCAAGTTTTAGTGTGAATTCTATGTACGCCGTTATGCATGAGGCCCCTGCTTCAGCGTCCTCTTTTTAACCCTTTCATCTCTTTGCACAGAGAGTCATATGGTGCCATCTCCTCGAGTGATATGGCTGTGATCTCAGCCTCCAGTTTCTTTCAGTGACTTTATTTTACATAGGCTGAAGTTTGTGGGCCACTGAAGTTTGTACTGCCAGGTGCAAAAAACAAATACCGCATCAGCCACATATGCTTATAGACACGCAACTGCACAGTTGAGACACTATACAATACAGGTGTTATGAAAATCCACAGTTGTCTGTTTTCACACGGATTTAAATATAAGTGAAATCCTGATAATTTTACCTTTTCTTCAGTAAAATATATGGTTGTTATATTTTTAACTTTGAAAAGAAACCTATGTACAAAATGTATCTTCCCGTCACAGCATGTTCAAGAATTCAGCAATTTAAACTAACTGCTGAATGGTAAGGTTCATGTTTTCAACATGTACTTTAATGTATTCACTTTGGTTTAACCGTTGTAATAAAATACCTATTAAAGTTAGAAATTGAAACAGCAGTATTTTTATTTTGTGCTTTTTTCACATTGTATTATAGCCAGGATTTTTCCCCTGGCTTACATTTATTGTCCATTTCATTGTTGTTTTTGCTAAGCTGAGTAATTGTTTTTCCAGTTTTTATGTTATTTCTGTGAGTTTTGTTTATTATTTGTTTATTATGTACTGCTTCTAGAAAGTGGTATCTATTCCCTCTGTTCTGTGGGAGGAATCCCAAGTTACAGTCACTGCTGCCAGGTCCTCCCTCTGGCTACTTAGAAGAAAGATCATTGAATGTTATAGGAGTCCTTTGTAAGTATTGTTTTGTTTTTTGTTTTTTTTTAACTTGGATGTATCATTAGATTAGTGTATTTGACTTGTTTGGTATGAATTGCCTTTTTAAACATATACCTTTTGCTTATTTCTACTCTTTTGAACATTTATGCTTTATTTTGATGTAATCCATAAATATCTTGATTGATAAAGACTCTTTGTGGGACTTATTTCTGAAAAACAGAGTTTGATGGCATCTCTCACTTTAGAGGCATTTTTGAGGTATATTTTGGAACTCTTTTTTTTAATTTTAAAGCCAGTTCCTAATTTTTGGGGCCTGCTTAGGCTGAAGCCTACAGGTAGTAGTTGGGGATGGCTGGCAAGGCAGGTCAGTGAGGTTAATTTACTGCTTTACCGGTACTTTCACACCCTTTTAATAATGGTTGTGGCTCTGCATTATGACACTAGGTGTCCTTGGTTAGATATTCTTGTGTGTCACTGTTTTGCAGATATATTGGATCAAATGTTACATAAAAATAGGTTGCTTTTAACTTAAAATGTACTGACAATAGGGATCATGTGATACCTTGAGTAAGCTGAACGCTTTAACTGGCACTCTGTACCTCTCACTTTTCGCCACCTCGTAATTCTTATCACAAGATACTTGAATGAACTGTTGTTTTAAGAAAACTTAACATTTTTCTTTATTCAACAGTTACTGTCATCCAGGACTAATTCAAATCTCCAAACTCATTTAGAGGATTTCACTTGTTCCAGGAGAGAAGCATGCACACATGCGACATGCATTTCTATTGAAATGGCAGATAAAAAAAACCCTTTATATTACAAGATACTACTGCATTAAATATATGTATATACATTGTATACAGTATGATCACTGAATTGAGAACTGACATCAACTTATTAAAGGGCAACTGCACAAAAATGTCAAAAGAAGTACTGAACTCGGCTTAAAAAGGAGATGGCTGCCCTTCAAAAGAAGATAACTGATATAGAAGACAAATGCTGGTGATATAACTATAAAAATGAATGGTATACCAGAGGGGTGTAAAGGGGGTGACCCCTTTTAATAGATATTTAAACCATGCGCACACACTGAGTGTATGCAGTGAAAAATAATAGAGGTAAACCTGGTGTTCATCATGTGTTTTCTCAAACTATGCAAACAGACAATGAGTACTTAAACCTTACCAAAAGGGGTCCAGTTTGTACTGTAAATGGGCCTAGGCTGCCCTTTTACCCTGATACCAGTAGCATTACTGTATCAGATAGAAAGCATTTTAAATTAGTGTTTCAAAGTGCCAAGGCTTTTGGCATCCAAAACTTTATCTTGTGCCCTGCATGCTGGAAGTTGATACTTTACTCTGTATATAGCAGTTTTGAAACAAACGTGAACTGCACTTTTAGATACAGTATGTATTCTTACTAAGATTTGTATCTAGTTTTATTTTTGTACATGGCAATTTTAAGTTAAATACTCTATTAAGTTTGCATTTTGTTTTAAGGGGGGTGTGGGTGTTGAAATTTTAAGGTTTCAGTGTTAGGCAGTGGGGTGCTGTGGTGAAGCTGCATGTTACAGCTGTTTTCTCACAGTATTGGTTGGGTGTCAATGTAGGGATAACTGCTCCCTTTTAGATATCCACAGCAATTAAAATCAATTGTCTTTGTTACTTGTTAATGACAGAGTTGTTATTTCTGTGGGAGCAGGGGGTAAGGTTATGATTGAGATGTTAACATTTTGGGGGCTTATTATGGATGTGACATTTGTGTTATGTCCCTGTGTGTTTGGATGGGATATTATGTGGAGGGACTTTCACAGGCATTTTCATAAACAGGAAGTTTATTTTCATGTCTGAGAGAATGACAGACATGGCAAAAATAAATTCTGAGGGGCCAACCCGGCCATCCCCATTTACTTTAAGAGAAAAAGAAAACAAACACTCAGTAGCATCAAAAAAAACCAAAATAATAGCCCCCAATTAACATGGGCCCAACTGATAAGTTTTCTTTAAATTATAGAGGAGCTCCTTCTCTCTGGTCAGTTGGTCATGAAGTGGCACCTCCTTCCAGACGGTTGTGTTCTTAAGGCCCGGGGACCAGAAGGAATGCTGTCAATTGCCCTCACTGGGTGGTTTCTCTGTGCTGTGAAGGAAAATGAAGACAACAAAGTTAGCGGCAGCACCCCCCTATCATTCTGGGGTGGAACTACATACTCGGGTGGACTTGACCCTCTGAAGTGCATGTGTGACAGTTTGCAGATTACTTAGAACCATTTTCCTGTTCTGCAGACCTTGGCTGAACTAACAATGATTACATGGAATGTTTGCAGTTTGAAGTCCCCAGCTTAATGGTTAGCATGTCAGGATTTTCTCTGTAGGCACAAAATAGATATATCACTAATACAAGATTTACATTTGAATGAAAAGTGGGTTGCAATATGTAACAGTTAACACGTTTGAGTTGCTACCATGTTTTGTATCACTTCAAAGAAATGTGGCACCTTGATTATGTTTAAATAAAAACTACACTTAAATGTATAGACTCAGGGGGCGGTTAGGTTAGGTTGGTCAGTTATGCTATTTATTATCTGAGGTAGGGGCAAAATGATTGTTTTCTGTTTTGCTGATTCACAGATGTCCCTTCAAAGCACATTTTTTCCTGGTCTTGTGAACATGCATCTGTAAGGATGTCAGCGTGACCCGGAATCCACATAGTGACTGATCACCTGCACTTACAACAAGCCAGTTTATTCCATTTTTCAGTTTGTTGGATAGTTTTCATCTGTTGAATCCTTTAGCTAGAAAATACTTGTTTTTGTAACCCTAGAAAATACAGTCACTAATTGATTATATATTTATATTGTATTCTGTTGTACCAGTTAAAAAATATAGTTAATGTCCTAGCTGACCCGGTTTCTGACCATAATTTTGTTCTTTTAAAGTTGACTAGTTTTCAAAGACACTGTGTCACTAGATGGTATTTTAGCAAACATGCTTATGTAATAAGCAATATTGTATGCAACTCTTAGCTAAGTATGGAGAATTTATTAAAATCAACTCTTGCAGTGTGGGGCGATCCAGCTGCTGTTGTTTTACAATTAAAGTTTTTATCAGGGATAGCAGTGTGTTTGATGTTCACGGAGAGTGCTTTTGTTGCTCCCAATTTCCTAGCTTCATTGCCCTTTCCTAATATTACGTTAAAATCTGTTAAGCTATATTTTGGCCTAATTTTACCTTACGCCCTTATAAATTTGGTGTTTGCTGGAGAAATATCCTAGAGTGATTCATAAACGGACACCTTTAAAACAACAATAACAATTTATTTCTAGTGTGGCCAAAAAGTACCCAAGGAATACCTCAATGGACTTTAACAAACCTTGTTTTTTTTGACAGCCCTGACTCTCTAAGACAAGGAAAAAAAAAACTTTAGGGGACAAAAGACATCTTGGGAAAGGCAATTCAGAGAGAAACCCTCTTCAAAGCAGGTTGGTGTGCAATGGGCATCACAAAAATGGGGCAAATACAAAACACAAAACAGAACTAGATGGCCAATCTATCATTGCCACTTCAGAAACACAATACACTAGTATGCATTACAAGGCAAACGTCTTTACTTAGAAATCACTCTGTGCTGATGGGTAGACAGGTGTATTGCATTTCTGACCGGTCAAGAAGAGATATTTTAGAAGACTCATGTGAGCTATATAAGATTTACCAGGTTCCCTCTAGCATCTCTTTCTTTTATCTGCACTTTCTTTCACTTTTACAGGTAAGTGGGCTTTACTTTCAGGCCCACATTCCTACCCACCCAATTTATTAACTTTTGACTTTGTCTTCTCGTATTAGCAAAACTGTTTCTGTAATATACTCCTTTCAATGTAAATGATCTTGTCTGGAAACTCCAATTATCAATTCACACAATTTCTGCTTGTTCATAAATTATATCTAACCCCCAGTTGATGGTTTGCTATGGGAATTGATTATGAATCATTTTGCTACTCTCTCCTTACTAATGAGCCAAGAACATTTCCATATATGTTTTGGTCATGTCCATCTATCTTTTCTCAGCTGTTTGCTCTACTCTATCTTCTGTACTTAATTGTTAATTTTCCCTATGTTCTTGTGTTTTCATCTCGTTAGATGTATTCAATTTATCCTTACGTTCTTACCAATGATAAGTTTTAGCTGTAATTGCTAAAGCAGCTAAGCTTCTTTTAATTTCAAGATGGAAACATCCAGAGCTGGCTAAATTTTGTCAGGGGCTAACATGCTGTTATAACCTTATTCATCAAAAACTGTCTGCAGTACATATCAATAACGCTTCACTCAAATCCATTTCTATTTGTGAACAAACTGCCATGGAGATTAAAGCACTAATATAAAATGCTCATAATCTGCCCATTCTTCTTTAAACTATACTAAAGCTGCCCAATGAGGAGCTTGGGGTGGTAGTGGTTGCTTACTGTGAGCATAAATCTACTACTTTTCAATCTACCATTATGTTCTTAGTGACATTTAATGTACACTGCTTTGTTATGGGAAGTGGGTGAATTTGGGTGATTTTTTAACTTTATTTTATATGCTACGTGGGTGTTATTAACTGATGACTGCTTGTTTCCTTTATTTTCAATACAAAATCACAAAAAAAAAATCATGATGATAACAGCCTCAAAATAATTAACATCTGCAACAAAGCTATTATTTTCCTCAGTATATAACAGACAAGAGCATGTTTATTATGTACTATTATATTAAAAACACACATTTACAATGTATAATGAAAATGGGGTTTGCTGTATGTAAAGCGGTAAAAATGTCATTGCTTCTTTTTTCCTGAGTGGTTTAATAGTTATAACTAAGCAAACAAAAGTTAGGGGAAAAAAATAAAAAGAGCGATCAATGCGTAAGTGAAGCAACATAAATTAGAAACCGAAAATCCATACGCAGAAAAAGTGAAGGAACAACTGCTGGTAACACATGGCTGCAAGGATTATCTGCCGCTTAATAGGAGAGGAGGTCTAAAGCTTAGTTCAGCTCATTTGTCTGCTGCTACCAAATTCAAGGCTCATCACAACTATGCCTGAACTAATGTGCTAATTCTGAGTTTACTGCCATGTTTCAGATTTGCTGTGAAAGGGATTTAAAAGATTGCATTTCACAGCTGTGTCATCCTGCTTGTATGAATCCTGTGTCTGGGGGTGGGGGAGCCTTCTTCATGCAGAAGAAAGAGAATGAATAACTGCCGGAAAAGAAGCTAATGATTCAGAGTATCTTTATTATACCATTCAGAAGCAAAAAATCAGATGTTAAGTGCATTTACAGTCACAATAATACAGTATGAAAGAATAGTGGAAAGGTCGGGAAGAGGTAATGCCTTTTTCTCTGACTTCATATCAATAGTAAAAGGAGCTATTCCAAAAGGTCGAGATGTGAAGATATGATGTATATTTTATATTCATATTTTCATGATGTGAGTTTGGAAATTGAATGGCAGGATAGTGGTACGTCTTATTGATGCTATGGTTTATACTTAGTGAACTGTCTGCCGGAGTCAGCTGTAAGGCTCGATATCAGAGAGCAGGATTTTGATGTACTTTTGATTAAAAATTTGCACAGTACAGAAAGGAGTGGCTGCCAGCATCCCGCCCATGAAGATTTTGTAGAAGTCGATATCTTACTGAAGTGACAGAAATAGTAAAGCAATAATTAAACACACACTAAAATAAGTAGGTGTGAAGTATGTAATGAACAAAGAGGAGCAGGAAAGCATTTTATATACAGTATATAGGGGTAGAGTGGTGGCTTTGAGGCTAAGGATCTACGCTGGTATCCCGAAGGTTGCTGGTTCAAATCCCTGTCACTGCCAAAGGAGATACTACTCTGCTGAGCCCCTGAGCAAGGCCCTTAACCTTCAATTGCTCCAGGGTGCTGTACAATGGCTGACCCTGCGCTCTGACTCAAAGGGGTATGTGAAAACTAACAAATTCCTAATATGAGAAATTGTATAAGGTGAAATAAAGAACAAAAAAAATGTTTAAGTGTTTTTGTTGTTTTATGAGATGTAATATTTCTTTTTCTAAAGCAGCCATCCTTGCTATTTTAATTGACAAGATACACAGCGAGCTAAAGGTCATTGATCGATTTGTTCCACTTGTCTGACTCCATCCACTTCAGCACTTACTACAATAGTCACTTGCCTTCTGTCTCTGCTTAATTCTTAAAATATATATTTTCACAGTTGTTAGTTTTTTTCATTTTAAATATCATTGACAGGCATGTTATTAATACATTCAACCAGAATCAGTTATTATTCCTAGCTGGCAGCAAAGCAGTCAGAATAAATATATGAAATGACACACATTAAATTGTCTGGGGATGTATAAGTTAAACTGATAAGTCATAAGTGTTAGCATAACCCAAGTTCATGCTAGGACATTCTGCAGGATGAATAGTTTCTATGAAGTTAAAATCAATTATGCTAAATATTGAAAATGTAGCCAATTAACCTTTATTTATACAATGCCCTTCAAAGAGCATTTCATGACAAGTCACCTTGCAAAACAAGTAAGGGTACCATTGTAAAGTCTACACAAATAAACATGGACACACAAACATAAAAGTGCTGTAGATTGACACTGTAGGTTAACAGTACAGCAGAATTACGATTGGTACAGAGGAGTCAAATTGGGATAAGGTTACAAAGGTTATTTTAAAATGTGATTTTAGTGCTATTGCTGATCAAGCTACACAGACAGACTTAAGGGAAGATTTCTAGAGTGCAGGAGCCACAATAATAACTCAGTAATCACTGAGGGTGGTCGAATGAGTAGGTAAAATTGTCTGGTTTTGGATAAGTTACTATGGCAATTGGCAATATGAAATATGGGAGTAATTTCTCTTAATCTGTGTTGGAACTCACTTGTAGTACTTTGAATTTGTCACAGTTTCTTTAAAGCATTGAAAACTAAAATGAATTAGTCCAGTATATTGGTGGTGAACATCTGACACAATATTTCTTCCTTGGAACGGGAGAGGAAAGTTTGGACATTAGCAGAGTTTTGAAGAAAGATTCTCAAGTTGTTACAGAGATATTATTTTTTACAAATCAGAAGTGTTACCCAGAACTCTAAGTCTGGTGAAGGATGAAAAAAGCTGCCAGGAACAAGGTGTTATCAACCTAGGGAACAGAGTGCACAAAACAAAACGTTGGGGTACCAACTGGGTTGCCCCTTTTAAAATATACAATGTCCCAAAATAAACAGATAGATAGATAGATACTTTATTAATCCCAAGGGGAAATTCATATACTCCAGTGGCAGCATACTGATAAAAAAACAATATTAAATTAAAGTGTAATAAAAATGCAGGTATAACAGACAATAACTTTGTATAATGTTAATGTTTAAACTATTTCCCATCCCCCCCCCCGGGGGTGGAATTGAAGAATCGCATCGTGTGGGGGAGGAACGATCTCTTCAGTCTGTCAGTGGAGCAGGACAGTGACAGCAGTGTGTCGCTGAAGCTGCTCCTCTGTCTGGAGATGATACTGTTCAGTGGATGCAGTGGATTCTCCATGATTGGCCACGGATGTCAAACTGTCCAGCTCCTTGCCTACAATAGAGCTTGCCTTTCTCACCTGTTTGTCCAGGCGTGAGACATCCCTCTTCTTTATGTTGCCTCCCCAGCAGACCACCGCATAGAAGAGGGGGCTCGCCACAACTGTCTGATAGAACATCTGCAGCATCTTATTGCAGATGTTGAAAGACGCCAGCCTTCTAAGGAAGTATAGTCGGCTCTGTCCTGTCTTGCACAGAGCATCAGTATTGGCAGTCCAGTCCAATTTATCATCCAGCTGCACTCACAGGTATTTACAGTATAGGTCTGCACCCTCTGCACAGAGTCACCTCTAATGATCACGGGGTCCATGAGGTGCCTGGGCCACCTAAAATCCACCACCAGCTCCTTGGTTTTGCTGGTGTTGAGTTGTAGGTGGTTTGAGTCACACCATTTAACAAAGTCCTTGATTAGGTTCCTATATTCCTCCTCCTGCCCACTCCTGATGCAGCCCACGATAGCAGTGTCGTCAGCAAACTTTTGCAAGTGGCAGGACTCCGAGTTGTATTGGAAGTCCAATGTATATAGGCTGAACAGGACCGAGAGAAAGTACAGTCCCCTGCGGTGCTCCTGTGTTGCTGACCACAATGTCTGACCTGTAGTTCCCGAGACGCACATACTGAGGTCTGTCTGTAAGACAGTCCACAATCCATGCCACCAGGTATGAATCTACTCCCATCTCTGTCAGCTTGCCTCTAAGGAGCAGTGGTTGGATGGTGCTCAATGGTGTGTAAAGGTGCAGCAAAATAAAAAGTAGCAAAGCAAAAATACACTCTGCCGTGCGGTCAATATTTGAATAGGAGTTTCATTCAGCAGGTGGCTTTCTCCACAATGAGATGCACTCTGCTGGTAGCATCTCGGTTTTATAGTGGAGGGACCAGAAGGGACGGAGTCAAATTCCCTTTGTGGGCAATATCTCATTGCTATGGGAGAAGAAGGAGATGATGTCATCAATGACACCGTCCCCTCAGTCCCAGAGTGGCAGTGCTTAGCTTAGTTGATCCAAGGAAGCAAACCTTTAGAGGCACATGCATGACAAAGACTTTGGCAAGAAGGAGGCTTTCTGAGCAAATGTAAAGATCACATAAAAGCACTGAAATTTTGTTTCAGATATAGAATGCACTTGGCTAGAAATCATCTTGTTTATATTTGATGTGCAGCTTGGAGATATATTTAAAAAGATCCATATACTTGTAGAATATTGTGTTGCTAGGTGATTAGTGATTCTTTAATTCAATTTAGCTTAATTTATTGCTGAAACTGCATAGCCCAACTCGCCTTCCTCCTTCTAGATGTGAAAGAGTAAAATGCTTTTTCTTTCAACTTCAGCCTCCTCCTATCAATTTTATAAGCCTAGTTTTTAATTACAGGGCTGCTGGGAGTCAGGGTCTATGATGCAAGACTGGTAAAAACTTAAAAGAGAATGTGTCACAGGGAATGTTTGCATACATTAGGCTCATATTCATAACACTCTGTTTCAAAGTGTGACTTGTAATATGTAATGTACCAAACCTTTGTAACAATAGGCAAAACAGGGTTAAATGCATAAATAAAATATGCTTCCATCAATTTTCTGCTACTTACTTAATAAACAAAATCACAGGTTCTCATCTATGTTTGAACTGGTAACACAGCCCTCAAAAAATGTATGCTGACCTCTAGATAAACCTGTTAAAACCAAATCAACCAGTGTCCGATTCAACAAAAATTCTTGTTTGACATTCTAATCTAACAAAGATGGTGGGCTTAATTTCAGGACAAATTCACCACAATGCAAAACATGTTTGTTGCACTTAATATGGAGCCTTGTCTGCACCCAACACCAAAGACACCTTTTCATTGCTTTGAGGTATTTTCTGTGAGTTCTCTATACTTAAGTGTCATATAAAAAGGGAACAAATCTTAGCCACAAATGTAGAATGTGAGTGTGTTTTAAGATCAAATGTTGCACACGTCAAAAAGCCTTTTTCTATGTAAGAAGACTAAATTGGCAATTACATATTGTATTTTATGTATGGATCAGTTTCTATATGTTGATTTTCTGGGACTAATGCAAAGTGTTTCATGTTTTAAGCGTGAGGCTGGGGAAAGCTGTTGGGAGTGGACTTTCATCTTTCTAATGCTCACCACAAATCACTTATTCTCATAAGTCCTAAAAAAGAAGTCATTAAATGTATTATGTTCTTGTATGATAGAAGGCAAATTTCAGAATCAGCAATAAGTATGGAACTTGATAATCTTTGTTGAAGTATTTGTGTGTTCGAGTAGAGCACTACTCTACAATATTACTTTAGATATAGTAAGTGGGCTCGATTGCAGCAAGAAGATGGCATTTAATTTAGTCAAGTATTGCAGTTACAAAACATCGAAGGAACAAAGAGGCAATCTACACTGGCTGCTGCACTAAATGTATGAGGGGACAAACAGGCCATAAATCATATATTTTTGTACATAATCCATTGCTAGGCCAGCACAGCAGTAGTATGATATGAATGCAAGCCAGTGTAGTTTATGTGCAAACCAATAGCGTGCAAGCGTGAACTGGTGCAGTTCACTCAGAAACCAATAATAAACATAGGGGAACCAGTGATAGACATGTACAAATCAATTTTGTTCATATGCAAACCAGTGATATGCATATAGAAACCGATATAGCTTACGCACAAACCGATAACATACGGACACAAACCGATATAGTTCATATAAATAAAATCAGTATTGTATGCATGGAAACTAATTAAGTATGTACGTAAACCGATAACAAATATTCACAAACCAACAGTGTTCACATGTAAACCAATAGTTTTTGCAGAAAAAATTATGATTTATGACCTGTTTGACCTCTCACAATAATGCAATGATGTCACTGAGAATTTTTTTTAACTTATGATTATTTTCAACATAGCATCTTGAAAGAGTAAACAATGAGGGCATGCTGTATTACACAGTAACAGACTCATTTAAATACTTTAGGCACAGAAGAAGATTAACAGATACTGTTGTTGTTCATGCCTCTTGCTGAACTGAACAGATTACGGGTAGAAAAAACTTAGAAAGACTGAAACTTTAATAAAAATAAATAACTTGTGTGCCATTGTTAACTGAAATATGCATGCTGCCTATTTTGAGAATGAATGTGAGGTTTTTCAACTTTTGTGGTGTACAGTGCAGTCTCATTCTACAAGAATTTCTTAGGTTTATATAGGTGATCGTGAAAATATACACAAAAACTTAAAAACAAAAAAATATGCAAAAACTAAATTTACAAACATGAAGATCTGAGTGCACTGGACATAAGCTGAGCCAGCTAGTGTGTCTACTTTACTAAGGTCCACACCCATTTTGTTTCATTTCCTTTTAACTCCAATGTGAAGCTGTTGCCATTGTAGCAAAAATGACCATAAGACATTGCAAAGGATTGTGGCAGCCACCCGTATAATTTTTCCTGGCTGCAAAACTGATTCAAAATCATAGACATGTTCACACAACTGAGTCAAAAACAGAACTGTCTTAGTATCGACAAGATGGCAGCTTTAAAGGCTATTAGGGGAAGTGATGTCATCGGGACAAAGTGACATCCTTGGCTGTCCCAGAGCAGGGCGGGATTTCCCAAGAATGGTCTGCAAGAGATCGAGAGAGAGCATTAGTGCACTTCGCCATCCCCTGGTCTGGTGTGGAATTACATGTACTCAAGCTCTTTAGTTGCCTCTTAAACACGCGTGTGTGACACCATATATGCAACATAATACTTCTTTTAAAGGCAAGCACTTTCTTCATAAATATTCATTTGCTATGAGCTATGGTTTAGCTTTGAAGCTGTAGCTTCATGTCTTTGGACAGCAGAGCAAAATGAGAAAACAAAACCACATATTCATCCTGAATGGTAATGTATTCATTGCAAATATTAGTTTTGCCATACATTAGACAATGTAAGAAAACTGTGGAAGATTGTGGGTTCGCTTCCCGGTTCCTCCCTGTGTGGATAGCGCTTTGAGTACTGAGAAAAGTACTATATAAATGTAATGAATTATTATTAATGTAGAGTCTGTTGAGTCGGCGTATCCCTATCTTGCAAGAAGCCGCACAATTTTTCTTGAAAGTAGTCAAAAGTAGCAAGCCACTTTGCTGACTTTTTCTAAGCAGCTTGAAGCAAACAGGAACATCACCACTGTCCGGGCTAATGGTGAGTGAGTCTGTAATGGACTTGTAAATTGCCTTATAGGGTTTATCATATTTAACTAACTGATCCCTCAAGATGGTAACTGTTATACTACATTTTTCTTTATGTCACTATATCTGGACAATACTGTTATGAGTTTTATTCACATGTGCATGTTAACTGTGGCACGCAGGGGCTCAGCAGTTAGAATTGCTAGCCAAGCATTGGATTAGATAGCCAAAGACAACTGGAGGCTTGTATAGTCAGCTTAAACACAGGTTAGGGTATTTCTGTCCTCTATCAGCACAAATCTTCTTTCCTTATTGGGAGAATGAGAATCGGCATGTAAGCACTATGATATTTCTGTATTTTGTGGAGGAGGAATTCAGCCCTTGTTTGGAGACAGAGAAGACCAGCAAATGAAGCAAGACATTATAAAGGCTTGGACAACAGCCAGACCCTTAGAGGCGGAATCGACAAAGCTCGAAGAAAAACCTCCCAGCGTGGTGACGAGAAAATGGCTGACTGTGTTGATCCAGATTTCCCACCTGGATTAAGTCTGTCCATGCACCTCTCCGTCTGTAACCGCGTTAATCGTCAGTAAATGTAAGCTAAAAGATATTTTTTCTCATGTGATTCTTGTACCGCCGTAATCATGATGGGAGGGATATCACCTTTTCTGGTATATTACGATATTGTTTAATTATTTAATATGCCACAATTTCAAAAGAACACATTTCCAAGAGAGCTAATGGCTCTTCAGGAAACAGTAACTTATTAAGAGAAAAAGTACTGCCTGTTTACCTTCATTACCTATAGTGACCAACCTTATTTAGCTTTATCAATTTATCTGTCATCATAGGAGTGTGGTAGTTTTTCAGAATCTGAGAACTTTAGGACAGTTTAGACAACAACAGGTCATTCAGCCCAACAAAATCTTGCCAGTTCTATCCACTTAATTCTTCTAAAATAACATCATGTAGTTTTCAAAGTCCCTAAAGTTCTACTGTCTACCACACTACTTGGTAGCTTATTCCTTATATCTATGGTTCTCTGTATAAAGAAAAAATTCCTAATGTTTGTGGGAAATTTACCATGAACAAGTCTCTAACTTTGTCCCTGTGTTCTTGATGAACTCATTTTAAAATCACAGTCTCGATCCACTGTACTAATTCACTTCATAATTTTAAAAACTTCAACTGTGTCACCTCTTAATCTTCTTTTGCTTAAACTGAAATAGCTCAGCTTTTTTAATCTTCCTGGCCTAATCACTCTTCTCTGGACCTTTTCTAGCACTGCTATGTCCTTTTTTGTAGCCTGGAGACCAAAACTGCACACAGTACTCCAGATGATGCCTCACCAGCATGAGCATAACCTCCTTGGACTTGTACTCTACATATTCTACTATATAACCTAACATTCTGTTAGCCTTCTTAATGGCTTCTGAACACTCAACAGTGTTGAGACCACTACAACTCCTAAATCCTTCTCATAAGGTGTACTCTTGATTTTCAGAACTCCCATTGTTTATTCAAACCCAACATATTTAAATCCTACGTGCACTGCTTTATATTTACTTACATTAAGTTTCATCTGCCTAAGCTTGTATGCTGTCCAAGTCTCTGTAATTGATCAATGGATTTGAGGTTATCTGCCATTCCACATAGCTAGGTATCATCTGCAAATTTAAAAAAAAGATGTTCTAACTGTTTCAAGGAGCTGGTGACTTTCCTGGCTGTGTTGACTACAATACTGGAAACAGGCCTAGATAAATAGATGCCACTCATATGTTCATCATCCAGCCTGGGGCAGGCTAAAGTGCCTGTATATGGAGTGTGCAGAGAAACTGGAGTACATAAGGGCAGAGAGTGAAACACAGGAAGTGACTCTAATGGAATTTTTATTCTGGTTCTTGGAGACATGAAATAGAACCAGTAACAACTGCACTACCATATAACCAAGATCTTTCCAAATACATTTAAAAAATTACATGTATGCATCTGCTAAAAGCAAGATTTTTTTTTACACTTTAACTTTCAAATTTAGGCAGAAATAATGAATGATAAGTTTTTTTTCCGGCAGGCATTTAGTAATACACTGTTATTTGGAGCTGTCTGCTATGTAAAATAAACAATGCAGATGCATCTAAGTCAGTGTACTATCTGCAACCAAGTGATTTAAGATGGCAAATTAAAAACCAGTGATAATTTTCTTTAACTATCATGCAAAGTTAAGTTGCTTTACATCTATCACACAATCATTTACATTTATTTATTTGGCTGACATCTTTATCCAAGGCGACTTACAACATTTATGGTACAATTAGTTACATTATTTGTGGTTTTCCAATTGGAGCACAGGCAGATCAAGTGACAACTCCTCACAATGCAAGTAATGTGCCTCATTTGGGACTCCATGAGCAACTGCTCATTACCCAAGGATTCTCCGAAGAGGCACAGTACCAAGGGAGTCCAGTCTTCATCTCAGGTCACTAGATAGCATTCATGCCTCGCAACCATATAGCAAAACAGGAAGCACCAGGACTCTATAAAGATTTGGACTGTCATCCTTTTGCAAAGATATTGGGAGCGTGACACACCCCATTCCAAAGATCTCATGATCCCCCATGCTCTCCCAGTCCATCTACTGACTTCACAGGAAGAGTCACCAGAGACATGAATGTTGCTGCTAAGGTAAGCAAACTTCCCAACACCATCGACACTCTCTACGCAGACAGACACACTGCTGATGGCTATGCCCAAGAGGTCATTAAACGCATGGATCTTGTTTTTTATCTAGGACACTCCACAAGCCCAGACATTCAGACTCCTCACTCAGTCTCTTGAGAGCCCCGATCAGAGCCTTCATTGTCTGTGCGAAAACCATAGCATCATCGGCAAAGTCTAGATCAGTGATACTCTCTTCACCAACAAATGCCCCACAACTGCATGACCCTGCCCAAAACCCAGTCCATGCAAACACTGAACAGAGCAGGAGCAAGAGCACACACCTGACGAACTCCAGAATCAACTGGGAAAAACACAGTGGTTCTGCCTCCACTTAGCACAGTACTCACAGTGCTAGTGTACAGGTCAGCCATGATATCCAGCAACTTTGAGGGGATCCCGCAAATTCTCAGGATGTCCCACATGGCAGCTCGATCAATTGAATTGGACGCTTTATGAAAATCGACAGAGGCTGCAAAGAAACTGTGCTGATATTCACATTTGCACTTAAGTGAAACCCTCAGTGCCAGGATGTGGTCGATAGTAGATAGTAGACTTCTTAGGCATACTGCTCCGGTCACTGGTAAGTCATTGAGCAAGTCATCAAAGATCCTATTGAGGATGACCCCAGCAAGGACCTTATGCAGTACCAAGAGCAGTGTTTACCTCATGTAGATGTCACAATCCAGGCAATCACCCCTCCATTTCCAGAAAGGGATGACAAGTCCCATTTTCCAGTGAGTTGGGATGATGCCCGTCTCCTAAGTGAAAGCAAAGATTACATATAATGCCAGGAGGACAGCCTTACCACCAGCCTGTAGAAATTCACCCCAGATACCACAGATTCCTGCAGCTTTCCCTACCCTCAGCTGGTTCACCACCTGTGCAACCTTAGTGAGAATGGATGGCTCACAGATTACCACCACCAACATAGAATGGGAGTATAAGTTGTGCAGGACACCAGTACATCATCAGACCACACATTCTTTAATACTTGATTCAAATAAGTTATAGCTTGATAAAGTAAGCTAGAGTTTCCAGAAAATATATAATACATTAACATATACATCATAATTACCGTATAAGACAAATGCAAATTACTGTACACATGAGCTCTGGGGCCTGAAAGCTTTGTAATTACAATTTACATGCCAGCTTTTATTTTGCATATGGACAATTCATTCTCTGATAAGGTGCCAAAGAGTCAAATCAGTAACTATATTTGGATCCATAATTAATCTCAAAAAGTGAATGTTTGTCTTGAGAATTCTTTCTGGGTAAGCCCCAAACTGGGTACTCCTTTTAGAGTTATTCATTTTTTAAGGTGTATTAAAATATTCTCTGGAGAAGAAGTAAAAGATGAGCAGATAAACCTGATCATTTTAAAGCTTTGATGAAAATTAACAACTAACCCAGCCACAGGGACTGCACAAACTAATCCCAAGCCCGGATAAATGGGGTGCGTTACATCAGGAAGAGCATCTGGTGTAAAATTTTAACAGATCAATATGCAGACAACAATACGGATTTCCATACTGGGATCAGTAGAGGCCCGGTTTAATAATGGCTACGTACCAGTACTGTTAGCTGACAGGGAGCTGGCAGAAACTGGGCTACTGTTGGCCAATGAAAGAGGTGAAGAGGAAGAGATGTGTCCGTGGCAGGAGGAGAGAAAAAAGGTAAAGAGAGTGGAACTGAAGGTAGGAACTTTGAATGTTAGTAGTATAACTGGTAAAGGGAGAGAGTTAACTGAAGTGATGGAGAGAAGGAAGATTGATATATTGTACATGCAAGAAACTAAATGAAAGGGGAGTAAGGCCAGGTAGATCGGAGTTGGATTAAAATTATTCTGTCATGGTGTAGATGGGAGGAGAAATGGGTCAAGGGTTATTCTGAAGGAACAGTATGTCAAGAGTGTTTTGGAAGTGAAAAGACTGTCAGACAGAGCAATGATTATGAAGCTGAAAATTGAAGTTGTGATGTAGTTTGTGCATACACCCTGCAAGTTGGGTGTGCGATGGATGAGAAAGAAGATTTTTGGAGTGAGTTTGATGAAGTGATGGATAGTGTACCCAAGTGACAGAGAGTGGTGATTGGAGCGGATTTCAATGGACATGTTGATGAAGGGAAGAGAGGAGGTGAGGAGGTGGTGGGTAGGTATGGAGTCAAGAAGAGGAATGAAGGATGACATTGAAGATCAAGAAGTGGAGGAGAGTGGGACAGAGCCAAGGATCAAATGGTGGAAGTTAAAAAAGAAAGACTGCAATAATTAGTTTAAGGAGGAGGTAAGACAGACACTGGGTGGCATGGAAGAGTTACCAGACAGCTGGGAAACTAAAGCAGAAGTAGTAAGGGTGACAGCAAGAAGTTGCTTGGAGTTACATCTGGACAGAGGAAGGAGGAAAAGGAAAGCTGGTGGTGGAATGGGGAAGTACAGGAGAGTGTACAGAGGAAGAGGTTGGCGAGAAAGAAGTGGGATAAGAAGAGAGATAAGAAGAGAGATACAGAAAGTAGAAGAGTACAAGGAGATAAGGCGTAAGGTGAAGAGAGAGGTGGTGAAGGCTAAAGAAAAGGCTTATGATGAGCTGTATTAGAGGTTTGACACTAAGTAGGGAGAAAAGGACCTGTACCGATTGACTAGACAGAGGGACCGACCTCGGAAAGATGTGCAGCAGTTTAGGGTGATAAAGGATAAAGATGGAAATGTACTCACAAGTGAGGAGAGTGTGTTGAGCTTATAGAAGGAGTACTTTGAGGGGCTGATGAATGAAGAGAATGAGTGAGAGAAAAGGTTGGATGATGTGGCGATAGTGAATCAGGAAGTGCATAAGATTAGCAAGGAAGAAGTAAGAACAGCTATGAAAAGGATGAAGAATGGAAAGGCCGTTGGTCCAGATGACATACCTGTGGAAGCATGGAGGTTTTTAGGAAACACGGCAGTGGAGTTTCTGACCAGATTGTTTATTGGAATCTTGGAAAGTGGGAGGAGGCTTGAGGAGTGGAGAAGTGTACTGGTACCGATTTTCAACAGTAAGTGGGATGTGCAGAGCTATAGTAACTACAGAGGGATAAAATTGACGAGCCACAGTATAAAGTTATGGAAAAGAATAGTGGAAGCTAGGTTAAGAAGGGAGATGATGATTAGTGAGCAACAGTATGGTTTTATGCCAGAAAAGAGTACCACAGATGCGTTGTTTGTTCTGAGGGTGTTGATGGAGAAGTATAGAGTTGCAGAAGGAGTTGCATTGTATCTTTGTGGACCCAGAGAGAGCATATGACAGGGTGCCTCAAGAGGATTTGTGGTATTGTATGAGAAAGTCGGGAGTGGCAGAGAAGTATGTAAGAGTTGTACAGGATATGTACGAGAGAAGTGTGATGGCGCTGAGGTCTGTGGTAGGAGTGACAGATGCATTCAACATGGAGGTGGGATTACATCAGAGATTGGCTCTGAGCCCTTTCTTATTTGCAATGGTGATGGATAGGCTGACAGATGAGATTTGACAGTAGTCCCCATGGACTATGATGTTTGCTGATGACATTGTGATCTGTAGCGAGAGTATTGAGCAGGTTGAGGAGACCATGGAGAGGAGGAGATATGCTCTGGAGAGGAGGAGATATGCTCTAGAGAGGAGAGGAATGAAGGTCAGTAGGAACAAGACAGAATACATGTGTGTAAATGAGAGGGAGGTCAGTGGAATGGTGAGGATGCAGGGAATAGAGCTGGCAAAGGTGGATGAGTTTAAATACTTGGGCTCAGTAGTACAGAGTAACAGGGATTGTGGAAGCCAGGTGTAAAAGAGAGTGCATGCAGGGTGGAATCGGTGGAGAAGAGTGTCAAGAGTAATTTGTGACAGACGGGTATCAGCAAGAGTGAAAGGGAAGGTCTACAGGACGGTAGTGAGACCAGCTATGTTATATAGGTTGGAGACGGTGGCACTGACCAAAAAACAGGAGACAAAGATGGAGGTAGCAGAGTTAAAGATGCTAAGATTTGCACTGGGTGTGACAAGGATGGATAGGATTAGGAACAAGCACATTAGAGGGTCAGCTCAGGTTTTACAGATTGGAGACAAAGTCAGAGAGGTGAGATTGCAGTGGTTTGGACATGTGCAGAGGAGAGATGCTTGGTTTATTGGGAAAAAGGATGCTAATGATAGAGCTGCCAGGCAAGAGGAAAAGAGGAAGGCCTAAGAGAAAGTTTATGGATGTGGTGAGAGGACATGCAGGTGATGGGTGTAACAGAACAAGATGCAGAGGACAGGAAGATATGTAAAAAGATGATCTGCTGTGGCTGAAAGAAGAAGAAGATGCTGAAAATGAACAACTAGGAAAACATAACCTTTTGCATGAAATTGCTCCATACATTTTTTACATATTGCCGAAGTCATATGTGTTATGAAACAACAGTGCAACAAAAGCATTAACATTATTAGGTGTACAAATGTATGAAATGTTATCATGAAAATTGACACATCGCATTTGAAAATGAATAAAACTTTATTATTGTGAATAATATACATAATTTATTTTAAACATGCATTTTTAAAAATCTAGTAAAGGAAAAGAATTGTGATGGACCTGTCAAGCGTATGATTTGTTAATGCTTCAAAGATGACTTGGAAAAGAAAAGATCAAATGTAACATGCAGCTCAATCATACTGGCAGCCTTTATATCTTAAACAGTACTGTGAAAGAGGCCTCAAACGTACGTGGTGAGTAAAGGCGACATTGAACCTGAAATGCCATTAGACTCATGAGAATGATAAAACAAGTAATGACAAGAAACATTCAGTCTGTTAATTGTTATCTTATGTATAATAAGTGTGAAAACAATTGCAATATACTGTAATTTCATATCCAGCCGGTTGTTCCAGGGTAAATTTTGTTTAAGTATATTTTACCAAATTTATATTTGATTTGCCTAATATGTTTTGCAAAACAGAAAGCTAATATATGTTTAGCACACACAATTATTTAGCAACATGATCAAAAAATCAATTTTGAACAAAGTGACTCTTTAAAGTTCTCATAATGGAATAAAACAATTACCATCTAACATCTGAACTGTTGTGAGCAACTCATCCTAAAAAGCACAATGTCCAAGTTGCTTTATTATTTACATATTTTTTCTGTCTGTCTTCTAACAGAATCTGCTGTTTTCCAAGTAGAGCTGTCAATAGTTTCAACAGTGTGAAGAAGCTGGTGTCGGAGCAAAATTAAAAATGACAAATGTTTTTTTGCTTGTGCCACATACTGTCAATGTACGCATTAGAAGCACAAGACAACACTTCAACCTATTAAATATCTTATTATTGTTAATAAGCATGATCACATTTAGTCAGCTCTTACCCTTTGAGACCCAATCTGAAATCTGCTTAAGCACTTGACAGTTGTATCATGGAATGGCTCTGCATCCTCAAGGAATAAATAAAAGACAAAAGCCAATGTTTTTCATTCACTCTGATTAATATTAAGCATGCCAAGGTCAAAGGCAGAAATGGTATAGCTGCTGACTTCACTGTAGTGTGAAATGATGGTAGTCAGAAAGTGAATTTAAATAAGGCTGTGTTCCCAGGCGAACATGTTTCCCATAGCTGTAAAGTATTCAAAAATGACATCAGAGCCTACTTCATATGCTAAAGGATGCTAAGAGACTGCTAGCAAAAACTTCCTGATCACTCTTTTGGTTACTGATAGAAAGCAATTTCATAGAATATGCTACTAGAAATAAAATGGTATTTAAATCACAGTGTTATCTTTATTCATGAACTACACTAGAAGAGCTTTCTCTTGCAATTATAGAATGATGGGTAAACAGTGAAATTTACCTTTAATTATAAGCAATGCATTGTACTACATACATAAAATATACTAGCATTACTGATAAACATTCATAATCAATCATTACAAACCAAAGAGCAGAAAGAATGACTTTTAAAATAACTTGCTGTTTAATGATAAGCTGATATGCTTAAATTTGGAGTAATATAAAATAACCAAAAATACCATGTCATGTTTGTTTTATCGTTTCTTTTTTAACGAGAATTCGACGGCACATTTTTTGATCTCAATGTTTCTCAATAGCTGTTCATGTCGGTTTTAGTCGTACTGGAGTTCTCAGATTGCATCTCTAGAAATAGAGATATTTATAACCTGTGGGACCAGAAACAATAAATTAATCGTCTTTCAGACGACCTTGCTAAAAAAAGTGGTGTACTGGGTGAAGTTCATAATTGAAAGAAGTCAACGAAATTGAATTACATAGGTTCATCCAAAATTTTGTTACAATTTTCTCTGCCACCTTTTTGAAATCATGCTGAGAACACCAGGGGATCCATTGTCAAATGTACTGAGAACTCGGATGTTTCGGAGCTTCTTCTACTTTCTTTTCAGGTCCAAGAGAAGATGAAAGGAATGTTCATTCTGGGTACAAGGTAACGTAGAACACAGAATGCCTGAGAGACTGACCCAACCTTCCAAAAGGGTAAAGTTACTGGTCCAGAAGGGTCCCACATTGGATGCTAATTTTTTTCATTCTAAAAGAGACCCAACTTTGCTAAAAGGAAAGTAAAAATAATCATACAGTTAATCAGCTAAGTCGCTTTTAACACCATTGTCAGTGACATTGAGTCTTGGCTTGATGAGTACCCCTGAACTTTAACACAATGAAGTCTTCATGTGCACTTAACAATATCAACTTAGCTTATAAAAAGTGTAATACAGGAAATATCAATTTTTTTTTTTTATTGTGCCTTGTCGTTTTAACCATTGTCTGTCAAGTCAGCAGCCACCTAAGAGAGAGTGCATAGTACATGTAAAACGGCATGTTGGCTGAGTCTGAAGTAATAAAAATGAACATTGAACGCACTGAAAAAGGTCTTCAAATTGGAGATTTTGAAGCAGCTAAAATAACAAAAGGGAAATCAGAATATGACGTTTATTTTTCATGACTAAGAAATCCAGCCATTGCTTGCTGTGATGGATGCTTAACAGTTCTGGCATAAGCCAGCAGCAGGTCAAAGATCTCAGTTTTAAAAAGCAGATGCCTGCCAGTTTTAACAGTGAGGATACTAGCTGACGTCTACACTTAAACATATTCTTATCTTTGCTCTTTGTGGATATTTTTTGCAGGGGACTAAATGCTTTTGATTGCTGGTGCAGAGTTTGATTTTTCATTTTTTTTGGTTTACTTTTTTTTCATTTTATATTATTTATCTTTTTCTCCTAAACTAAGTTTTTTGTGCTTGAATTGGATTCCCTGATGCCTGATTCAATCAAGAATGAATAGATAGATGGAAAATGTTTTTTGTTAATAAAATCTAAACAGCATTTCTGGCTGGTAGTCATTTTTAGAAGTCTAGAAAATTATTAAGTTGATATTAAGCTTTTAGACACTGATGACAATCAGAGTTGTCATTTGTAACAATTGGAAATCAACTTTGTTTATGTAATGCTGCAGTGGGCTGGCGCCCCGCCCGGGGTTTGTTTCCTGCCTTGCGCCCTGTGTTGGCTGGGACTGGCTCCAGCAGACCCCCGTGACCCTGTAGTTAGGATGTAGCGGGTTGGATAATGGATGGATGTTTATGTAATAATAAAGTATAGCTGTATGAAATGCACTATTTAAAAAAGATAGACAGTCAAGCTGCCATGCAATTTTGTTTTAACTTCTAGTCATTAGCAACATGCAGCATGTCTGTTCGGCTTCATGAATGAATTAACAAATTAATAAATTGTATGTGCTTGAGTAGCTTAAATAAACATTGCAGTTTAATAAATACATTTTTAAATCTGATCTGCATTGTTAAAATGTATTACATTGCTTTAGATAATTATATGTAGCACTCAGAGAATAATGTAAGAAAAATGAAGAAAAATTTTGCTCATGCCACCTGGTGTGAGTGCCATGGAGGAAGTACAGCCATTCTGGCCGGATGACAGCCTGACTTTGGGATAAAATGGAAGGAGCCATGGTATGGACAAGCAGAAGCTGGAGGCCATGAGGAATTCCATCCCCCATACATTAAATGGCAGTGGCCCACTGGAGGCGTCCAAGCTTGGACACCCACAGAGGTTCATAGGAACTGGAGTCTGCAAGTGCAGCCGCATCAGGGTTCCGGGTGCTGTTGGGGGAGGAATACCCTAGTTCTCTAACAACACAGAAATACTCCCCACAAGTCATCCTGATGATAAGGAACTCTTCCGGGTCCAGTATAAAAGAAGCCTGCTGCCATACATCAGGAAGTCTGAGTCTTTATTTTTATTTTTTAATATGAGTTTATGAGTTTATATAAGTTTTTGGCAGTGTTTCATTGTGCTTGGTGCTTATTGAATTGAAAAATCCTTTATTTGAACCTGTGGGTTTTATTATTATTATCTGGGGTTTGGGGCTTGGTGGTGCTTCCTACAGGTTACAGTGGTCCATAGGGGGTACGTTCACAGGACTAATTAATAATATGGCCATTCAGTATACAACATATGTAGTACCATAACAGGCAAATGCCTAAATAACAATGACCTGTGTTTTTATATACCAGTAACTGGTACCCAGAACTTGAAAATCATTTTCTGAAATGTTAAACAAATTCGACATTTCTCTAGAATGATCAAAAATGATTTTGACTAAGACACAAAAAGAAAAAAACAGATTCATTTTTATTCTACAGAAGTTGTAAGTCAAAAAACGTGTATCAATAAATGTTTGTTGTTTCTAACAACCCAAGCAACAAATCAAGGAAGTTAAATTGTATGTTAGTATTGTGATCAAATGCAAAGATAGCAGTTTAAAAGAATCCTTCATCTACTAACTAACTAAAATAAATGTGGCACAGCAAATGGAAATGCACACTCAAATTGTAAGAAATAGCCAATCACAAATGTAAAATTTAAAAAAAAAATACTTGTATAAAAGATTCATTCCCTATCGGTGAAATAATCTGTGGAAATCATTTTATTTTTCCTCCTGGAGTGCATCAGGCTTTGAAGCAGCACATTCCGATATGTTAATTTGGTACTTATAGAACCCTTGAATCCAGATTTATGCCAAGAAAGGATATATTTAAAAAATATATTTTATTAAGCAATGTTACATACAGTATACAATGGAGAGAGAGAGGAACAGTGAAAATTCAAACTACAAAAGAAAACAGAAAACAATAACATATGCAGCTGCTTCTTGCCTTAGCCATGTGAAGAGTTCCTGTCTGTAGTTTGAGGTGACTTGTCATTTTGCCCAACACCATCCCACGGTAAAGCACCTAATTCCCATCTTTCACATTCTCTTTCTCTGTCTCAAAATTCCACACTATCTTTTTCCTGCTAGTCAAGCATTTATCACAAAATAATCTTCTATTCCATACTCAAGAAGCCTATGTCCTTGATGAATGTTTAGACCCAATCCTCTGATCACTTCTGTATTAGCCTTCGGAGTCATAGACAATTCTATATTTGCTAAAGAAACACCACAGTGTTACCTCTAAATGACCTTAGTGTCACTTAAAGAGCCAGGTCTGTATTATTCAGCAGCTCACCTGCTGTCTTCTCTGTCAGAAGGACAGCACAGTCACTCCACTGCCCTGTTGGATCAAACTTGTTGTATCTTCTTCCCTGGCTTAACACTCTTCTCTAAGAAGAGATCAGGCTCCACTGCTGAATACGGAGTTGCCTGCTTCCATTTTCTGTAGGAGTATAACATACACAATATGGACAAAAGTATTTGGACGCCTGACCATTGCACCAATTGGGACTTTAATGACATTGCATTCAAATACCTAGACTTTAATGAGAAGTTGGTCCCCCCTTTGCACCTATAACAGATTCCACTCTTCTTGGAAGGATTTCCACAAGATTTCAGACTGTTCAGAGTGTAGGAATTTGTGCCCATTCATTTTGTAAAGCATTTATGAGGTCAGACACTGATGCTGGTTCATCCCAAAGGTGTTTGATGGGGTTGAAGTCAGGGCCCGGTGAGGGCCAGTCATGTTCTTCCACATCCAACTCATCCAACCTTGTTTTTATGGACTCTGCTTTGTGCACTGGGGAACAGTCATGCTGGAACAGAAAATGGCCTTCCACAAAGAGACGGTTTCCACAAAGTTGGAAGCATAGTATTGTCCAAATTGCCTATCACTGGAAGTAAGGGCCCTGGCCCAAACCCTGAAAAAACAGCCCCATACCATTATCCCTCCCACACCAAACTTCACAGTTGCTACAATGCAGTCAGTCAGGTAACGTTCACCCGGCATCTGTCAAATCCAGACTCACCCATCTGACTGCCAAACAGAGAAACATGATTCATCACTCCATAGAACACGTTTCCACCACACCATCCAACGCTTGGCATTGGACTTGGTGATGTGAGGCTTGCATGCAGCTGATCAGCCACAGAAACTTTTAATGTCGGTGGAGGTCTGGAACTCTTCAGCTATGGAATAAGCAGAGCGTTGGCGACTTTTATGCACCATGCACCTTAGCAGTCGTTGACCACGCTCTGTGACTTTACGTGGTCTTCCACTTCATAGCTGAGTTGCTGTTGTTCCTAAGCATTTTAACTACCTAATAATACCACTTATAGTTGACTGTGGAATATCCAGTAGGGGTGAAATTTCATGAACCGTCTAATTGCAAAGATGGAATCATATCACAGTACAAAGCTTGAAGTCACCAAGCTCTTCAGAACAACACATTTTGTTTCACAAATGTTTGTAAATGGAGACTGCATGGCTAGGTACTTGATTTTATACAACTGTGGCAATGGGTCTTAATGAAACACCTAAATTTAATAATTAAGAGGTGTGTCCCAATACTTTTGTCCATATAGTGAACTTCTGTCCTGCTTCTATTATGTCACCTTTATCTTGCTGCCACTACTTTTAGCCCTTCCAAGGTCCACAGAACATATGTAAGACATATTGCCATCCAACAGTACTCTTCTTCCTGTGTGTCCCATTCTCTGACACCTTCCTAAGACCTCAGTGGGTGGTTCTCATGCACAGTAGGCGATTGGTTAAAATAATGCCATGTGGTTTTCTTTTTAAGTATAGCACCTCAAAACCAATTTTATTAAATTAGAAATGGTACATATTTAATAGTAAGCTTGAAAAACAATTGCAGATTGCAGTTAATATAGATCAATTGGAAAGAGGAAGGAAAAAGGAGGACTTATTTAGTACCAATATGGGGCAAATTTTTTGGTATTATCTGTTAAGGTTATTATTATGGTAAACATACAAAGACTAAATTATTGCTGTTGTTCCATTTAAGACAATGTATTTTCCTTGTGGGCATGCACTAATGGTGTAAGTTTTTAATGTTTGTATTGCACATCTCTTTCAGTTTGCATTTTTTGCATCTTTGTAAATAAAAAGTATTTCACATTCAAACTGGTGAGCTTACTGAAGACTAACATTATCTGCACATGTTTAATACTATTTACAGCATTTAAACTCAGAAAACAATACATCATAAATTAATAAAAATGTAGCAAAAATGCTTCTCAGGACGTTTACTTCACATTTATTTTTACTTACCCTGATAACAGCAAAACACCATTATATAAAGAGTATTTGATTATCAGGTGCATGTTAGGGTGATTAAGGTGAAATGTTCAATAAAACTATTCTTTTCACAAATGTATTTGCTCTACTTTGATCTACTTCACTAGGAGTTCTAAGATATTTTAAATCTGGTTTAATTTTTTCTTCAGATATTAGGGCCATGGAAGGTCTGTAAATAAAAATTCTTTCATTTATATTTTGCATAATTAGTTTTAACCTACTTTGTGTTAATGTCTTATCAAGTGACTTATTTGTGCACAAATGCAAATGAAATTATGATACTGCCTTTTTCTTTTTAGCTAAAGAGTATCCTCAAGTGAATTTTAACTTGACTAGTGACACACAATTTGGCACTTTGGATGGCTGTTTTAATCACTGAAACCACCCTACTTCATAACAAATCTGCTATGGTAGAGAATGTCAAACCCCATTAGTTGATATAGGTCTCGTCTCACCAGGTTTGTTACTTTTAATTAGGCTTTATTGCTGACTATAGCCTTGACTTGACCTACTCAAGTCAGGCTGAATTAAAGCTGCTGTCATCCATCTTGAAAAGAACAGTCCATAATAGCATTCTGTGCTAGGGCATTCATATCTCCAAACAATATACATTACTCGTAGTGCAAAATAATCACCCTATAAAATAATGTATACACCTTCAATGAACCAGAACACAACAACAAATGAAAAGTTAAATTAATTTATACAGAAAATATTTGTTTACTTTTTTGACAAATAAACCTTTGCAATTAGTCTGGTAACCTCATTAAACAAACTGTCAGCTTTATAAATTGGGGTTGTTAAACTTTCTTCCTTTCATAATTATACAGCACTGTATTCATAACTCCATTTTGCCTGAGTTATGTAGAGAAGGAGGGAATTAAAGTGAATTGTATGGAATATTTGTTATTTTTTATGATATATTTGTAATGTAACACTCTCAAACCTACTTAATCCAAATCATCAGCCAGAGGCCATTATAGCAGACTCACTTGGGGACAGTTTAGAAGTATCAATTTACCTAACACACATTATGTGGTGTGGACTGTGCCCGGCAGTTTATCCCGGCCAAGACCCCCAAGCCGCCAGATGGAGCCCTCCCTGCAACGTGGAGATGCCCCGAATTCCAGCAGGGCATCATGGACTTTGGAGCTGTAATACACAGCCCTGCTGGATAACGTCGAGGCCACCAGGGGACGCTGCAGGGAGGCACAGGGACATTTGGTGTTCCTACAGCCCGGAAGTACTTGCAGGTCATGAGAATGGAAGGAATAAAGTGCTTCCGGGCTGAAGAAGAAAGAAGAGTTTTGATTTGACCCGGAAGTGCTAGGAAGTCACATGGACTGCAGGTTAAGGAGCACTTCCGGGTCGTGTACTATAAAAGGACTGTGGGAGCTCCCAGACGGCGAGCTGAGCTGGGTGGTAGGAGGGCAACGCGTCTGGGAGTGGAGGATTGTGATTTAATGTTTAGAATTGTTCATTTGTGAGTATAGTGTGGAGTGGTGGTGCTTGGTGCACTTTATTATTATAATAAATAATAATTATTGATTTTTACCTGGTGTTTGGCGTGGTACCTGAGGGTTCAAGGGAGCAATAGTGCCCCCAACTGCCACAGTGGGACAAAAATTTGAGTACCCAAAGAAACCCATGTGTATGCATAGGGAGAATGTGCAAAGTAATATACACACAGACAGTGACGGTGAACACGGTTTCACCACAGGACCCTGGATCCATAAGGCAAACTGCTGCCAATGACATATTCATGCATTCTACAAATGTAAGCCACTTTAAATGTATTTTTAATTTAGCATAAATAAATTGAATCATCTTTGTTGACTTTCTAGGAAAGCTGTCTCGCTACAGAATGTGGATGAGGTTCCCAGAATGGATACTGACAAATTCACGGGTACAATAACAGACAATAAAGAACATAATCATTATTCAAGATATTCTTTCAGGTTACTAGTATAAGGTTATTAAGCCTGCCAGTCATAACTATCAATGCACATGCTTGTGACATAGAAATCACTAGTGTGACAGATGACCGGTGTTCTTATACGGCTAGGATGCCAAGGAGATGGAAGGATGGGGGAAGGCAGCTTCTTTAGAGAACTACCTTCCCCAGAACGCTAGATGGCAGTCCCCCTGGGTTGCAGCAGTGCCCTGGATTCCCACTTGAAGTTCTTTGAGTCAGCCCTGGCACAGACAGGCAGACACCAATGTTCAAACACCACACACATTTATTTACAATTATTTACAATAAATATTGTCCCGCACAACAACCCAGTGTCCTTTCACCAATCACCCTCAGTCCAGGCCTCTCAAAAATCCTGTCCTCCTTCACTGCCTCCACCCGACTCCAGCTGATGACTGGAGGGAGGCGGCCCCTTTTATGTCCACCCGGACATGCTCCAGGTGCCCTCTGACGAGCTTCCTGCGGCACTTCCTGGTGTGGCTAAAAGTGCCACATGAGCACCCAGAAGCACTCCCGGGTGTGGTGGAAGTGCTGACGTCCAGGGCTTCACAGTCTTCTGGGCACCCCCTGGTGGTGGTCACGGGCCCCTATAGGGTTGAACTTCCATACTCAATTCCCATGGCCCCCACACAAACCAGGGCAACTGCCCTCTCGTGGTTCGGGGGAGGCATAGCCCCTCTCTGTGTCCCGGCTGGGCACAGCCCCCAGCCGCCCGTCACATTGCCCCACCGTCAGCTGAGACCTGTAGGGGCCAGCAGCCTGTTCCGCGAGGGCAGGTCTCCTGCAAAACAAAAGCTAGAACAAAGAGCGGAGACGTTGCCTTGACACCACCACTTGGCGTCTCTCCTCACTTTGTACAGGCAATACTCCCCCCTCCTACTGGCACCCTGGCACCCGCCACTTCAGCACCCCCTCCAAGGTTTCCGTACCCCCCAGACCGGGACATCTGATGAGACCGCTCACACCCCGTCTTCCTCACATCCTCCCTTATCGGAGAAGCCGGCTTTCTTCCTCTGGGTACTCCTCTTTCTCTGGGGTGCTCTGATGGTTTGGGTCTCCCTATGTGAAAGCAAGAGACCCAGTGCCATCTGCGTCCCTGCTGAGCGGCGTAAGACCGACACTGGCTCTGAGCGTAGGGCCCTTTCAGACCTGGCACACATCAGCCGGTGTCCTGACTGCCCTCTTGTTTTTTCTGCCCTCACTACATGATTGGCCATCACCACCGCGTCCACTGTCGGAGCCCCTGCTACTCTAGTCCGATCAGAAACATCACGGCTCCTTTCACTAGGGTCTCCCTTTCTTTTTTCAGGTGCCGGTTTCACCTACCTGCAGCGCCACGTCTCTCTGGCTGGAGAATTCAGCGTCACAGCACTTCATCCACTGCTGTGGAGTCTTCAGTGACGCAATCGCCTTCCCCTCCAGCTTCTTCAGCACTTCATGGATGGCGCGCATTACCTGGAATAGCGACTCTGCAGGCTGAAGGTAATCCTCCAGCTTGTGCTGAGCCTCAAGCAAGTACAGAATGTCAGCGTGCCGTAGAGCCTTCTCCCTGGCTCAGGACGGACATTCTTTGGTCCCGCCTCTAACCAATCATCGGCTGGCAAGCAACACACACCGTCCAATCCCTTGCCAGCCTCGGGGAGGGACTTCCGGTCCTCTGTCATCCTGCTGTTCCGGCACCCGATGGAGAGGCAAGCCTTCCGGCAGCTCTTCTACCACTGCGGCCTTCTGATGCGCAGCAGCTCTTCCTCCTCAGTGATAGCCACCGCCGTTGTCTTGGCATCACTCCCCGGATCGGGCTGGTTTGGCCACTGACGCAGGTCCAGGTAGTCCCCAACTACAAAACACAAAGGTAGTCTGGCCACGCTGGCTCCCCAGGGCTGACTGCCACTGAGGAAGGGACTTACCTCTCGAACCCCGTCCTTTGGCCTCTTCTGCCGCAGCACCGACCCGTGTATCCCTGGCAACGGTGTGCATCAGGAGTCTGCTGCTTGCATGTCTCTTACATTCTTTTTCTTCCCCACGTTCTCGTGGACCCTCGGCAGTCTTCTGGGTGAGTCACTCCCGCGGGGTTGTGCGTGTGTGTGGGTTGTACTGCTGTGTTGGGCTGTCCACAAAATTTTTTTTTGTGACGGGCTCCCCGCCGATTAACAGGCAGGAAGTCCCACTGGGATGCCATTGTGGAAAAATCAGCCCTGGCACAGACAGGCAGACACCAATGTTCAAACACCACACACGTTTATTTACAATTATTTACAATAAATATTGTCCTACACACAACGCAGTGTCCTTTCACCAATCACCCTCAGTCCAGGCCTCTCAAAAATCCTGTCCTCCTTCACTGCCTCCACTCCTCTCCTCTCCTCCAAGCTTCGTCCTCTTCCACCCGACTCCAGCTGACGACTGGATTGAGGCAGCCCCTTTTATGTCCACCTGGACGTGCTCCAGGTGCCCACTGACGAGCTTCCTGCAGCACTTCTTGGTGTGTCCCTGGTACACACCTCCAGGTGTGGCAGAAGAGCTGACGTCCAGGGCTTCACAGTCTTCTGGGCAGGCCCTGGTGGTGGCCACAGGCCCCTATAGGGTTGAGCTTCCATGCACAATTCCTGTGGCCCCCACACAAACCAGAGCGGCTGCCTTCTCGTGTTCTGGGGCAGGCATAGTCCCTCTCCCGGTCCTTCTCGGCGTCCAGGCTGGGCACAGCCCCCAGCTGCCCGCCACACCTGTTTCAGAGAAGAAAAGAAAGAATTGCACTTGTGTTTATTGTGGTACTTGTGGCAGTGGCATTATAAGAAGAGTTTCTCACTTTTAACTTGTGCCCTGTGTCTGTCTGTGTTGGTTTTGGGGAGCTGGAGTACCCCCTACTGTCCACACAAGGCTTCCAAATAATACATATGATTACGTCTGGATTACTCACAATAGAAATAAAGTGAGAGTAATATCAATATGTCATCCATCCATCCATCTATTTTTAAAACCTGCTTATCCAGAGTAGGGGCACAGAAAAGATATAGCCTATCCCAGCAAGCAGTGGTCTTACTATCTTTGCATTAAAATGGCAAAAAATATAAAGCACATTTCTCACTTTTAGTAATATGGTTTCCAGAGAGAAAAACCTTCTAATAAATCCATAACCTTTCCTCCCATGAAGTCAAGTGTTTTTTCCTTTACAATATATCGTAGTATAGTAACCTGATACATGTGAGTCAAACTCTTCCCTTAAATAAAATAGTTTAAAATAGTCATGCCCCCCAAAAATCACCCTATGCTGTTGTTAGTCTTGATGGAATTTATCACTTACTTGGAAAATGATGGATATGCCCAGGGGGAAATTGTTAGGCTATAGCCAGTGTTTCATCTCTGACTCAAGTGTCTTTTCTTATGTATTAATTGTATTGTCTTTTTAATATTATTTTGTGTTAGTTTCTGTTCATATTTTATTTGTATATGAGTACTGCTTTGTTTATTTTTCACTGCATTATGCCAATTAGGACTTTATCAGTTCTTTATTTTATGTATTTTGCTCTCTTTATATTTACCCTAAGGGTGTGTGGCCTCTGATATCATAACTGGTAGACCTCTGCTAAGGCATTGGGGAGTGTTTTTGTTTATACTCTGCTGTCTTTCTGTTTTTGTAGATTTTGTTTTCCAAATTTAGCTTTTTTAAGCATGTTTTTCTTTTTATCTTTGCTTTATGGACTTTGGCTGTGTTTTTAAATTTTGATTTCTAGATCACAGTCTGGTTTTGCTTTCTTTGAGGTTTGCTTTTTAGGCATATCCTACTGGATATTTTTTGCTTTCATTTTTTGTTCTTGTTTTAGAATATCTGTTAACAAATATTTGAAACTTTTGTTAAACTTTTAATGAGGTTTCACAAGTTCCCCTCCCTTTTTAGCCCTGGCTTCATTTTGGCCTGTACAGACCTCAAAGCCTACTTCTTGAGTGTTTTGTCTCTAAGGTTGTTTTTATATTAGTGAAAATGTTGAATATGTCTAATTTATTAGCTTTGCTTGATGTGTGCACCCCACAATGCTTATCTCTTTTAACCTTTACTCATCAAACATGTCTAAAACACAACAGTAGCCAAGGTCCTGTCATTGTCCTTGCTGGGTTATGGATCAAGTACACAGCAAGAATACCTCAGCAGAGACCAAGGGCCTATAGCTGATCCTGAGCCACTTTCCCCTGGAAGGGCTGCATATCAGAATACCTTAGCAAAGGTCAAGTGCTATTTTTTGAGCTGCACTACTGACAGGATTTATGGATGTGGTTCTTTGCAACCAGCTAGCCCCTGGTATCTGTTAGATTATTTGTGCAGCCCTTTTAAAGGTAGCTAATAGTTTATAAGTTCCCAAGATCTGGTTGCCTTTTAAGTGAGGTTACTTTTTAAAACATGTTAACTTACAGAGTCAAGTCCCTACCTGACATCTTCTTACAAGCACACTGGTTAGTTTATCTAAGTTTAAATTAAAATTATAAATTATAAACAATCAATGAGTGAGTCACTGTCATCTCAATGCATGTGCCAGGCATCTGTCTGCTAAATGCTTGTCAAAAGAAATGCTAGCTTTAGAAAGAAGTTCACAAAGAATTGTAGCAAACATACATAGCGTTAACATCGGGTTTGTTTTCTCTACTGTTGTCACTGCAATACAGGGACTGGAATATGATAAAGGAATATCCCTTCAGGCATTATAGTCGACAACAGAGGACTAAATGCCAAGACCCACCTAGATGTGTACCCAATGCCTCAGGTACAGGAGATTTTGGAATCGCTGCACGGGGCGGCCATCTTTAGCATGTTGGACCTGCGCAGTGGGTATTGGCAGGTGCGAATGTGAGAAGGCAGCATAAATATGACCGCGGTCTCCACTCCAGAAGGTTTGTTTCAGTTCCGGGTCATGCTGTTTGGCCCTAAAGAATGTGGGGGCAAGTTTCCAGCATTTGATGGGGCAAATCTTGCCAGGATTGATCGGAAAGATATGTTTAATCTATTTTTATGATATTGTTGTCTTCTCTCCTGCCCTTTACCAACACCTCTGGGATTTGGACCTCCTCTTTCAGCGACTGGAGCAGGCTCATCTGACATTGAATGTGAAGAAGTGTCAATGCGCTCAACCACAGATTCATTTTTTAGGGCATGTGGTATTGGCCAAGGGAGTTGAAGTTGACCCTGAGAAAACCTCAGCAGTTCAAAACTAGCCCCCGCCCTCAGACCTTAAAAATTTACAAAGGTTTCTTGGGCTTATGGGATGGTATCATAAGTTTATCCCAAGGATGGCTGACATTGCTGCCCCACTCAACCAATTGAAGAAAAAAGACATTTCCTGGAACTGGACCACAGAGTGCCAGGATACATGGACCAACTAAAGGCGGCACTGCAATCTCTATGATTGTGGTTGATTACTCTTCTAAATGGATAGGGCTTTTTGCTTTTGGCAATGCAGACTCTAAAGATCTGGAACATTTAAAAAAATTAGATTTTCATGTGTTGGGGAGGGTACTCAAGTTCATTGTGTCAGACAGGGGTCTTCAGTTCACCAGCAGGTTAATGGGGGCTGAAACGAGAATTGATAACAGCATACCATCCCCAAAGCAATTTAACAGAGAAGGTGAATCAGACCCAAGAAACAGTGGTGGCATGATACGTTGGTGATCAGCATCAAGACTGGGACAAATGGACTCCAGAGCTACGGTTTGCCATCAACACAGTGGTACACGAGGCTTTGGGTGAAACCCCTGCTCTGGTTGCCCTAGGACGTCAGATTAGGGACCCACTTGATCAATTGTAGAATCCGCTCCTTTGCCAGATACATCCCAATATCATACACTTGTAACCTTAGAGATTACTGAAGAAAGTACAGGCTAGGCTGGTGAGTTCAACCTTAAGACAAGCCTGGAATTATAATGCCCGTCATCAGAAGGTGCACTACATAGCGAGTGACTTGGTTTGGGTTAGAACTCATCACTTATCTGATGCAGCTCATAAATTTACATCAAAGCTTGCTCCTAAATTATTAGGGCAAGCAATTATTTTAAAGCAGCTTGGACCAAATACCTACTGAGTATAGAAGGCAACAAACCCAGAGTCCAAAACAGATATGGTTAATGTAACTAGCATTAAACCATATTTCGGTCCCCCCTTGGGGAAACCTGGGGGTAGGGAACTATGTAGCAAGCCTATATAGCGTTAACATCAGGTTTGCTTTCTCTATTGCTGTCACTACAATACAGGGACTGGACAATGATAAAGGAACAACCCTTCAGGCATTATAGTCAACAGCTAAGTCTGAGAGGACCCTGTCAGGTAGGAATTCCAGCTGCCTAGGGGAGGCGTCATGTTGCTATAACGAAGCACGAAATGAGACATATTCGTGGGAAACTTTTTTTTTTTAAGGAGTACAGGCAGACAAAGGGGGGAGGAGGAAGCAGCAAGGCAAGGAGCTTGGCTATCTAAGCCTAGGAAGACAGCATGGTCGAACTTCATCCAGGGATGTCTGCTATTTATGGGGTGGCCACCCAAAAGAAAGGAAGCAGAGAGGTCAATCCCTGAGAAGAGGCAAGGGGTTTCGTTATCTGGCCCAGTGGGTCTCCGGGTGCTCCTGTTAGTGAGTCAAACTCATTCTTAAATTCTTCAGGATAATAAGAAAGCAGCCATATCCACCTGCTGTCCATTTTTTTCCACACAATACAGTGAGAACTGTAAGACAGGATTCTTAATTGTTGTACTCTGACTGTGCTTAATCATTCTCTTTCTGATTATCTTTTCTTTTTTGTGTGTATATCAGACTAGAGATTAAGTATTTTTGTGGGGGAGGGAGTCCAGGGAAAAAGGGAATCACAAAACGAGCACTCAGTCACATTTTTATGTACATGTACTGTATAAACACTGAATTCTGGATTGTAATATACTTTTATATTTAATCAGATTACCTACCATCTGGGTTTCTTTCAAATATTGGTGAGTGCGGAGAGGGGAGGAAGAGAAGAAGAGGACTGAATGTTTTTAGTACTGGTATATCTTTTGAACATCGTCCCCTTCCCTCTCGGGTGCTGAAGTGTAGCAATCACACCCCTTATAAGGCTATTGTTACAGAATATGTATACTGTATAAGAAGAATTTATTTATATAAACAAAAGAAGAACAGAACATTACAGAAATCGCAGAATAAGGTGAAAGGACTTGCCATAAAAGGCAACCCAAAATAAAAAAGTTTGAACAAAAAATCTTAGTTGAAACTACAAACCAGAAGCAAAAATCTAGAATTTAAAAAAACAATACTTATAAGAGAACAGAACTTGCAATGAATCACTGAAGTATCTGCTCCCAGCTTCAAAACATTGTCAGTCCTTCAGAAGTGACATCAGGTTGGTACAATCTCTTGGGGTGCAACCCACAAAGCACAAGGAACATAAGACAACAAAGAAGCGCAATACAAAGATGCTAAATTATAAACAAACAATATTAGCAAAAACTACATGATCACAAAAGGCAGATGAAATATGATACTCTAAAATGAACAAAGAAGGTAAAAAAAGAAAGATAAATGTAAGCCAGGAAACAAACAACACAGTTATGTTGGCTGTGACAGTGAGGATGTTAAGTCATGTGCTAGCAACCAACCTAGTCACTGTCAACAAAATGGCCATGACCATAAAAGTGAAAACAAAATGATGTCACTTTCAAAATTTTTTATATTGTATGAGGTCAGGAGTAGCACAAACACAGTCAGAAAACTGCTTTTAAACATACTTTATTCTTGAACTTGTAGAAATAATATTGGAGCCTTTCTTATCTAGTCAAGGGCTTCTCAGAATTAAAAGAACTCAAAAGTGTCTTCCTGGGCGCTATTGAGTTATACAGAGGCAGGGCCAGCAGTGTCACACACTGTCTGCAAAATAGAAAAGCTTGCCAGGGAGGTTCCTGTTACTGTGGGATATGAGACAGGTGCTGACCTGCAGCTGATCCATCCCTTCAAAACTTTGATTTGTCTGAAAATGTGTTTTCTTTGTAAGTAAATTAGCTTGAAAAAGCAATAGCTCAGCCCATTTGCTCACAGTATTTAATAAAATAGTAATAATAATGCTATACAAAAATATTATTTAAAGAACAAAATATATTTGATTACCTTTTTCATATACTGTACTTTGGATTCCTTTTTTTTCCTCCACGTTTGAGATAAACTGCCAGATGGTCAACGTGTATGTATGTATTTATAGACATTTTCGCTTTTCTCCCCAAGTGAGAAGAGTTCAAGTAGAGGGAATATAACTTCATGAGGGACAGGAGAACTCTAGATGTCTCTAGATGTCTTAAAATGATATGATTGTCTACTTGGGTGCTACAATATTGTCTATTAAAGCAACTCTGAACGTTGCTAATCACGTGCCATGTGACCTGTGATTTTACCACCATCTCTTCTATAAAAGATTGTAGTGTGTATATCATGATGCTCAAAATTTGTGATTTAATTAAAAAAAAGTTCTGTGTGTACCAGTTCCTTTTTGTTTATGAACCTCTAGCTTATTTGTTCAGACCATGTTTTTACCTAATGCTTTTGACTTTTGATGATCTAAATTTGTTCCCTCTGGTTATTTGACCATAGTCTGTCCATAACTACTTTCCAACTCTCCTTTCGCTTCCTTGCATTTGTGTGATTTTGGCTATAACACGGAGAGGTTATTTCAGCCATTATTGTTTTATACATACAAAACAAATGATCACATTGTGCTATTTGGTATGAAATTGGAATATTCTGCTGCCAAACAGACTTTAATATACTATCACGTGACCTGTGGGTCACAGACTTGCACAAAAAAAGAGAAGGCGAGTCCAGGTTTCCAAAAAAAAGCAGTTTTATTGTTGTCAAGACAGGAATATGATCAAATCATTCATCCAAATGGCAGCTGTCACTTCAGTACTCACAAACACAACAAGCACACAGTGTCATTGATGTCACCCTGCACAAGCTCCCTTCTTCTGATTAAAAGAACAGATAGTCTTCTCCGGAGAGAAGACAGAAAGTGAGCATGCGGCCAAGTTTTAATGGTTCCCTGCATTAACTAGCGGGCAACACACAAGTTATGCTGGGAGGCCTGCGCACGTGCAGATGTACCCGCAGCAGACAACCTGTCTGAATTAACCGAGACTCGGTGCACATTGCAGTTGGCGGAATTGTCATGGTCTCAAAAATCTCACAAGCTGTGCTCGGCCAGACACAAGAGGGCATCAGTGTTGACTTGCACTGAACCAGGATGATGGAAAACATCAAAATTAAATGGCTGAAAGCTAATAAACCACCTAGTGAACTGGGAATTCATATCCTTCTGCCTGTAGAGCCACTGCAGCGGGGTGTGATCAGTCATTAGGGTAAACCACCTACCCCACAAGTAATAGCGGAGCGCCTCCACCGCCCAGTTGATAGCCAAATATTCCTTCTCGATGGTCAAGTAATTCTGCTCCCTGGGAAACAACTTCCTGCTCAGAAACATGATGGGATGTCCCTCCTCACTGAAAGATTGAGAAAGTGCAGCCCCTAAACCAAAAGCTCTTGTATCAGTCTGTAGAATTAACTCCTTAGAAAAGACCAGAACTTTGAATGAAAACAAAGCGTACTTTAAGACCTTTCAAAATCATCAGTCCAGACAATGCTGGGGTTCTTTCTGCCCTTTGTCAGGTCACTGATAGGGACAAAATTAGGAATGAACCTCTCATAGTAGCCAGTGAATCCGAGGAAAGAGTGAACCTGTTTCTGCGTTTTCAGACGAGGATACGCAAACACCTCACCCACCATGTGCAACTGAGGTTTAATCAAACCGTTCACCATAGAGTATCCCAAATAATGTGTTTTCCGACTTCCCCAGTTTACAGTTCTCAAGGTTAGCTGTCAATCCAGCCAGCCTCAAACTTTCAAGCACTGCCTGTAGGCAGTCAAGATGCGAATGCCAATCATTACTAAAAATGACTATGTCCATCATACGCGGAATGGGTTTGCAGAATCTGATCCATCATCTACTGAAAATTCATTGGTGCATCATGAAGACCAAATGGGTGTATGGTGAATTCGAACAAACCATCTGGGGTAGCAAATGCAGTCTTCTCATAGCTGGATTCCTCCAGCGGCACCTACCAATACCCCTTCATGAGATATAGGGTCGAAATAAACAAGGGTTTCCTGAGCCTCTCCAGTAAGTTATCAATACACGGCATAAGTACACATCAAATCTATACAAAACCAGAACAATTGGACTGTGCCAGTTAATTTTACTCTTGCAAATCACACCCAAATTTATATTTGCTTCATTTCCTTGCTGCTTTCGGAATACACTACAGGCGAAGTTGTACCTTAACACGCAGTTCAGTTACAACCTTGTGTTCAGCAATTTCAGTCCAGCCAGGAATGGATGAAAAGACATCAGAGTTCCTTTCGATCAGAGACAGTAACTCAGCCTTCTGAGTGTTTGTCAAATCATCACCAGTAGAAACCTCTGTCTGAGATACTGCAGCGGCAGTGACCAACACCTTATTAGGATTGTGTCACTCATTTAAAAGGATTTGCATGGGCTTGCGTCTAAAAGGAATCCTAACTTTACAGTTCACAGGTCTCATGTGTTCCTCCACTACCGCAGGACCTAGCCATTTCCACAGAAACTTATGTGGGTGTGACCTTTTTTGAATTCACAAACTTTGCTTTTTCTGTCATGATTTAGTTTCTGGGTCTCCTATTCATATTGCAGATGCTCCACGGCAATGGATGACAATCAAGAAACATCTTGGAGTGAAGCAACCTAATCAACAAATTTCACCCTGAAAAAGGTTCAACACTCCTCAGGACCACCTGCCAAATAAGAGCTCAAATGGACTTAAGCCAGAAGATGCCTGATTCTCAAACAGCAAATAGGAGAAAGGGCAACACTGCCACCTCAGGATATCTCATTACATAATCAATCAGCACGAGTATATACTGATAACCATTCTTACTCTTGGGAAGTGAACTCACAATGTCTAACCCAACTCTCTCGAAAAAGACATCATAACTAGGCATCAGTGAAAGGTGAGCCTGAATGGGTCTATGAGTGGGAACAACTTGACAGTTGGGGCAAGACCGACATCTCTGCCCATATTCAGCCAATAAAACTGTATTGAAGTATGATCCCTCGTCTTTTCCACACTGAGATGACCCCCACCCCCACCCAAGACATGAGTGTGAGCAATTTTCAATACCATTTCTCACTGTGCCTGGGACCACCATCTGCTCAATCAGTCTGCAGCAAATGCGGTAAGAAATCATCCAATACAAAAAGCCATTTTTAATTAAAAAGTGCAGAGTTTTGAAACTAGAGCTATCCCATTCCCGTAACAAACATTTGCAAAATGTGTTTGTTCAAATGCAAAATCTAAGCTGTGGTCGGCTCATTGCAAACGTGTAAACTCAGATTATGTGTTATCCCCTGCTTCCCCAGAGCCTAACGCAACAGTACCCAACCCTATCTGGGTGTCATCCCCTGCCTCTCTAGCCAATGGTTCCCCAAAGCCCAAAGTAACAGCCCCTTCTGCTGAGCAGTACCCTCCAATTTCCCAGAAAATCAGGTAAGAGATTGTCCCCTTCCTCGCTGGCTCCAAGCTGGCTCACTGGCCGACCTTATCAGCGGCAAGCCCCTCTTTTTCTACTAAAATAAAAGGTGATTTGCATGGAGCCAAGACCTGTGGGAATAGGGCATTCCTCCTCCAAACTAGGAAAGGCCAAGGTGAATATCCCAACAGTCCAAACTTTAAAGTTCCTTCCCTTATATTTCAGTGGGAGTAGTGCCATTTCATACTCCTTAACATCCCCATAAATACATGCTCCATGCTTGTTTAGGGTATCTTCCAGAGCACATCACATTGGATGACGCAGAGATCACTACCAGAGTACAACAGGGCTGGGACCTCATGTCTGCTTAAGCCAACCAAGACCTTAAAGTTAACCTTTTTCAACAGAGCTCAGCCAAGCCACTCTCCAGGGACTGAACAAGCGGGAGACAATACTCCCTAGCCAGATGTCCAGACTGGTCACAGTATAAATATCTGCGGTCGGTCCTGGTTCCTCTGGCGGCATCTTCTGTGTGGGGCACAGGTTGGATGGCTCTTCCCAGTGAAGTGAGGATGTGCCAGCTGTAGAGTAGTCAGAGCCAGGCTAGGGTAGCCTCTCTGCCTCCATGTGGCTTGGGCCCCTTCCAATATGCCACTCCTTATTCAGGAAAGGATCCTAGGACTTTCCAAAGGTCATAAAGTTTATGGAGCCATTTCTGGACAAAGGCAGAACTATAACAACAGTTGCATAAAGTGTGACAGGAGCTTCCACCAGCAGCTAAAGTCATTCGTGTACTGAAGTAGCATTGCACGTGTACTTTGTCAGCATGCCCGTGTCAGTCAAACACAGGGAGCTCTGTAGTGCACTTGTGACTTTATGCTTTAGGAAGATAAGTAAATAAATCAAGGTAAATAGGTAAATAACATGTGATGTGGCTTTTATATAAGTAACATGTTAATGTTTTTCATATAAAGACCATCACAAAACATAACCACAAACAGAATTTTACATGATAACTTGGCAAGCTCTGTAAGCCCTGCTGTTTCCTTGAAGGATATATATGTGGCAGATTGACTGGCCAATGAATGTTGGAGCCCATCCTTTGGCTAGGCCACGGACACCATCCTCCCTGACAGTTACAGAGATGCCATTGAAGATACTCTTGCTGCATCCAAACTGTGCCATCTTTCACCTTTACGCCTGGTGCAGCTGCGTTGTTCTTATGTGTGAGTGGACGTTTCTTGTGGGGAGGGCTTCTGTTCTCTTTCTCCCATGTAGAACTCTGAGTCTGAATCCCTGAATCTGAGTTCACCTCTGTTATAGCACGTCTTTATTATTGGGGGGAGTGTGAACATGGCTGAGAGAAAAAAACTGAATAAATAAAAACGCTACCCTTTATAAGTACCTTAAATTTACACTGGCTGTTAGAGACTCAAATCAAAGTATGTTTTTATTCTATAACATCAAGAATAAGAGCAGCTCACTACTCAAAAATGTAATTCTGGGAAGTGCCCGGAATCGGACCCGCGACTTCTTAATTATCAGTCAGTAGTTCTTATCATTGCACCACCCAAGCAGTCATGTCAGCATAATACCCTAATCCAATTTCTTTTTCTTTGGTTATATTCCTCAATAAAAGTGCACTTGTTTTGTTATACGTATACCTTTTGTGAAAGTGCTTATTCGATATTTGGACTTCAGTCTTCACACATTATACACTTAATGTGAAAATTTTGTCATTAGTACTATAACATTCAAAAAAGTTTCTGTTTTAGGTATGTGTTTAACATTTCTTGCCTGTCATCCTACATTTACCCAGATTATTGTAGACACGGAACACACATGAAATGCAAGTGTCCCAAATAACGATATATTATTTACCCTTTACAATGCCATGCACCTCACACTAAGATAAAGAGCCTTGAGCTGGGAGAACTTTTTGCCCGAGTTGAGCTGCAGTGGTGGAGGGATGGGATAGCACAAAGGTGTTTTATGTTCCCTGCATAAACCAGTGGGCGACAGACGCATTATGTGGGAACCCTGCAAGCTTGCAGGTGCACCGGCAGTGGACAATCAGACCCTGCCTGCGTTAACCTAGTGCCAACGAATAGCAGGGAGGGTTGACAGGGTCTCAAAAATCACACTATATATATACAGTATATATAGGACAGTAAGAGTTTATTGGCCAAAGAAAACTCTACATATGGTTATTACAAGTAAAAATAACAAGGGATACAATTTAAAGTAACAAGAATTTCAGGAGTTTTGTAAAAACTACAGGTTGAGCTACAGGTTGTCTAATTTCTCTTAAAAGTAACCCAGCAATTTCAGATATATATTAAATTCCAAAAACACAACACATGATTCAATTGAATCAGGTATTGATTATATAAACCCAGTGTGGTAGGTGCACAATTTAAAAAATAAATAGTTTATTGGATGGTAATCACAAATATGGGTCAGGAGTTGGAAATTACTAAGCTAACATGCTTTGACAGATATAAAATCATAAAAATCAATATTATATCAACAAAGCCAAAGTCAGTGAGTAATGATGAGCAAAACAATTTGCGCAGAATTGAATTCACAGCAAAACTTGGTGTTGGTGGCTTTTTTGACATGTCTTTTTCCCATTCTTATAAAAATGCTCTCCGCTTCCTGGATATTTACTTTTCTCTGACTTTTATCATTTAGGTCTTCACCATGAGCATAATAGTGGTTGTTGAACTGTTATAAGAAAATTACAGAAAATGTGAAAATTGAAGACAGAAAATGAAGGGTAACACTCAAAAAGCTACCTGGATATGATGAATAGTTCTTAAACATCACTTCTCTTAGGGATAGAAGGAAATCAAGTCAAGTGCATTCTCTTCATCTGACAGAGTCAACTAGTACTAAAGCACACACTTTGACTCTGCAAAAAATAAAAGATTTTATAGGGAATAATGCAGTTATGACTCATTTTTGTGGAAAGGCAACAAACAGAAAAGGCGACATTATGCAAAAACAAAAAGTGATAGAGGCGGAGAGTCTTATGGAGTGATGAGTCCAAATTTGAAGTTTTTGAAGTGGCTTTATGTCAGAAAAAGGGAAGTACATTAATGCCTGTCTACAGTCTTCTGTGAAATGTGGTAGCATCTGAGTCATGGTCTAATGGCACATTTCAGGCAATGGTGCAGAGGATCTGATCAATGGAATAATGACTGCTGGGAAATAAAAAAAAAAGATTCATGATGCCTAACCTTTTGGAAAACGATTTATTGGAAAAAACATATAACCTTTCAGCACAATAACAACCCCAAACACACAGCAAACAAAATTAAACTCTACATGCAGCAGATGTTAGTGCAGATGGAACACTAACTGTATTAGACTGGCCACCTCAGAGCCCTAACCACAAGATAATTGATTGAAGCTATGTGGGATCACCTGGACAGAGAAAAAGACCAAAAAGCATCCAAGGCCAAAAGAAGATCTATGGTATATTTTGTAAGAGGCTTGATGGAATTTGTCACTAGATTACTTGAAAAAATTATACAGCAGTGTACCAAAGATGTTGTTCAATTTTGCATTCTATGGGAGGTGACACAAAATATTGACATGTTTTAAAAACATGTGACATTCCTGTTACATTTTATTGTATGTTTATATTGAAGTTGTATGTCTTTGAACACTTCTGTATATTCTCTCTGGCAATATACTGTCATTATTAAAAGTTACTATCTCATTAAATGGCACATATAGGGACCCTTCGTCTGTCAAGGATTTTTGTGTTATTTTTGCACCTTGAAACCTTATACCAGCCTATTATTATGACATATACTACACACATATAGTTTACACTTTACACATAACATACTAAGAAATCTAAAGAAGCCTTGTTTCCATCAAAACATAAATTTGTTTTGTTATTTGTGGTTTAATTGTAGAAATCAATTATGTTAACCTATTGCTTCAAGCTTTTATGTATTCCTAGATGTGACCCTCTGGGCTACACATTGGCAGTTTATATGCAACCTGGCATATCTGAGTACAATTTTATGACAGTCTGCTCATGGCTCAGTGCAGCCAAGAAAAATCCCCAATGAAAGCTGTTCTGTTATTTTTTAGGTCAGGACCATTTTGCTAAACATGACAATATGAATTTATGAAGCTGGAAAAATAGTAAAACAAAGGTGTTTTATCTTACCAAGACACAAAGTCTGCTTCCTTTGTTACACTAATTGCATACATTTCAATCCTCTCTTTGCTGGGCTTATTGTGACAGTTCTCTTTTTCTGTTAGTGATGCACAATAGAAAGTAACATTGATCATCCGGTCAATGGCACACTTCATGCATGCAGCTTCAAAACTTGTACTGATATCCAAGAAAAGGTTACACGTACACATTAAGTACATTGTCAGTGAAGACATTTTTTCCACAGTGCAGTGTAACTACAGTTTATTCGTTAAACCTGAAGTGTACAACAGGATTAATAATTATAATATATGTATATTAAACATGACAAGAGAAGAAAGGAAGGTTTCCATATTTATGATTTTTATAGTGGCAAAAAAGACATTTTCATCTTCAATTTGGATATAATATTACTGTAAATGTAGCTGTTTGGCTTAATTATATTATCTTAATGTCCTCCACTTGTAAATAATCTTTCGCAAGGTATAATGATAATCTTTAAATTGTCTAGAAATGTAAAAGGCCTTTCTTACCCTGATGAACAGCAATAGTTGCATTTGTGAGATCATTACAGATTTTATTTGAGAAGAATGGTGTTACCAAAAAGGTTGTCCCACACCAAACTGCCATATGTTCTGATATGTTATAGAGGTGGTCAGTCTTCTGAACATCAGCTACTTAAGTTCATATGATTAGCAGCACCTGGGTTTAATTACCATCCTAACTGATATAAAATTAATAAGAGTGTACCTATTTTTTACACTTCTGCATGTAGACGTTTTTATTGAACTAGTGATAGGAAAGTCTTATTCATCAGCAGTAACAAGATTTTTCTAATATTAGAACTTGTTGAAGACTAGATGATTGTTAGTTATGTATTCATATGTCAAGCTTTTTTCTTTTAACATCACTGTAAAAACATGTGCCCATATTTATCAAGCAGCACAAAGGAGGAAAATAGTCATAACTGGTTCAAAAATCTCTGAGTGAATCATATTTGAATCTACTCTTAAGAGTAGGAATAAAAAAATATATAAATTTTACTGATTTAAGAAACTTTTAACTTCATGTTTTTGATGAGGTTGCGAACTGTCCTAACTTGCGAGGAGCTGCCAGAAGATGGTGTTCAGGCAGTGATTGGCATGCACATTTTGGGAATGGATGAATGTTTTGTAAATGCTGGAGAACAATGAACTAATAAAAAATATATTGATTAGACGGAGATGGAATATTTATTCATATCAAATCTTGTAAATTGCATAATCAATCCATCTATGCGCAGAAGCCATGTGCAGTTAGCCAAAATGTAAGTTTCGGTAACATTACTTTTTGCCATAGAGATTATGCAGCTCTACAAAAGCATTCACTTGGGCATGTCACAACCAAAAATTTCTTGAAATTTGCACCAAACTTTGAACTACATTACAACGCATGAGGTAATACACAAATTTATACATCTCCACACTACTCTATGTAAGGTAGTGATAAAGCAAGCTCCATTCATGCAAATCATAATGGATATAAAGATTATTATCCCTAGTGTGGAGAAGCACACATATGTGAATCGCAAACAATATCACAGTATCAATACATAGGTGGACAGATGGAATCTTTATTGTAGTAACCTGCATACTATGCAGAAGATAAGTGGTACTGGATGGATGTTTGACAGCAAAATGTCAGTGAAGTATGCTGAGCTCTGCATTCCACAAACTCTTGGATGATTCTTGTTACACTTTACAAGCCCAGGGAAATTCAAGGAGGCAAGCGGAGTCTCAAAGGTGTTAGATAAAGAAAGCCTTGCAGAAGATAAGGGGGATAATGAAGAGAGACATGCCTCATGACTTTGTAGAAGAACGCAACTTATAGCCACGGCTAGTTTCAGTAACTATTACTTACAAGACAATAAACAGTGGGAAGGTGATTCTTCAAACGTATCATTCATTGTTAAATAAATGTGCCCATTATCATACTCTCTTTCGATGTTTGTGTGTCTTGTCCATCCCACCCTGGTGCTTGGTATTATGGTATTATTCTTAATGTTTTGAATAGGCAAAAGTTACATTCAGCTTAGCACACTATCCTACCTTATTATGTTTGTCTTCTTCTTCTTCCCCAACTACTTTGAATATTATAATTATTAATATTATTATTTATATTATCTTTGTGGTAATGCCTTACCATTAGTATCAGAAAGTTATTAAAATTCATCATGAGTGCCAATTTGCAGTATGTACCACTATAAAATCATGACATCATTCATTCTCAAACATGACCTCCTACTCCTTAGTGGGAGCCAGAGTAGGACATTTAGAAATTGCTTCTCACTTCATACTCTGAGGTAGGACAAATTCTTATCCCAATCAGACTTTTAGTGCAATTCCTAGGAGTAATTCTGAGATGCTTGATACATATGGGCATTGAACTAATTTGTTTTACTTTTTGTCTAAGACATTCCATTTATTTCTACTACACTAAAAATGTGGGTAAAATATATATATCTGTAACAAAAGCAAAGTAAACACTGAAATAGTGGTCTAATTTGCACAAAGGACTTATAAAAACAACATGTGACACAATGCCTTGAAAAGGCTGGAATTCCAATAGTTATAAATTATTGGTCTGGAACTCAGCCACATGTAGTTTTTATTACCATCATGTAAAAAACCCCATGGTTGACTACACAAGTGATTAGGGTTTATAACATGGAGTCATACCAAAAATGTTCTTTCGAATATCCAATCAAGCATTTTACAACTTCTCCTCTTGTGCGGCAATACCTTCTGGACTGTGTTGTTGTTATCCCAGAATATTTCTCATATACTCTATCAGAAAACTAGACGTAGGAAAGTACCTATGTTGTGATGGTAATCCTGGAAACAACATATTTTCCTTAAATTCTTGCTGGATTCGGGTTTCCTTTGAAAAAATGTAAAGCTCAGACTCTGAGAAACCTTGGACTTAATGTGTTCTGAGAGGAAGTCTGTGAACAATTCTTCTAACAATCTCTATACCTTATACTTTAGGGAAAGACAAAAGCAGGAACAAATAAAATTTGTGCAAAGAGTTCTTAATGTGTACATAAAAGAAGAAGAAAAACTTGTTCACTGGTGCAGAAAGAAAACAATAAAACACCAAGCTGATAAAGACCCTTAGAAAACTTCAGCACATGCCTCTGTAGTTTACTCAGGCACTTTAGAAGTTGGAAACACAGCTGACCAGCCATTTGAGAATTGACTTTTCCTTTTATATGCTACCAAGACTCATATAAGTGGCTTATTACCAATTGTGGAAGACAATATTCTCGACCCATGCAAAAAGGCAGAGACAGTTTTTGACATCTGACACTTCCCAGTGAAGTCTTGGAAACCAAACACACTCACGTCCATGACAGGAATTACTTCTAGTCACCTTAGATTTAACCTTTGGGTCCCTTCTTAAAGAGACTTGTCTATACCCTTACACCATATTGTTTTATTACACACAAGAATTAAGCAAGGTTTAATAGTTCAAAAGAGACTTTATCTCATAGATGCTCCCTTCTTAACCTGATAAGATGAGACGAGACTATTGCCAAGAGATTTTTTCAAGTTGGTAGAGCTGTGAAGTGGCTAGCGCGTAGTGCCTGCCCCGGGGTTGGCGAGCAAAGCGAGCAGGGGGCTGAGCTCCCTAGTTTATAAAAAGATTAACATAAAAATCTTTTCAGCTGTTACCTCTTGAGTGGCAGGAGTTTGTAATTCCCCAGTCCTCTTTAACATCCCCAATATACAAAGGATAGTAACAATTCAATAATACATTTTTGCTCACCCTAGTAGTGCAGTGCTTGTTACTGGTCCTTAGCCTTCTGATTTTCTGACTGCTTTTAACTTACAGTTAAGACACCCTTTTCATATTCATTAAATCTGTAACATGAAAGGGTTCCTACCATCCTGATGATCTGCACCTAGAACATATTTGGCACAAAATCCTGTATGTGTGATTTAGGCATTGTAACAAAGTGGACACAACTGTTTAATCTCTAATCTCCAAGAACATTTCAAGACATGCTCCTCACCTTTCAATAGCAAGCTATACGGAATCAGTGTCTTCTGGGTGGGGCTAAGTAATGCAACCAGATTTTGGATTTCCACTAATGATATGACTTTATTCTTAAATGGTGCAGTCCAGTTAAACTCCTGTTTATTGTAACAGTGCTTGAGTTATCAGTCAGCTGCTACGATTAACTAGTGTCTCAGTTGCCAGCACGTTGGTAAAGCTCTTTAACATCCATCTTAGCCACTCTTGGATGGTTTTAATATCCTATATGTTTAATAGCAGAAGCTCAAAGCTTAGACTGTAAACTTGAACTACTCAACATCTCTTAGTCAATAAAATTACCCAAACTGGCTGGACCACCACCTTCCATTTCATTTCTTTACATTTTGATTGTGTATTTTGCAATTTTGTATTGAACAATTTTTCCATTTGTTTCGTACTCTGAGACATTCATTTTTTAAATAAATGTGTGTTCCTTTCTTGGGCAAAAGTTTGCTGGTTGGGGTAGGGCACACAGGGCCTGTTGAGCTAAGAAGACTCTTGTGGACTCAAACAGTAATCATACATTGCTGGCTGTATACAGCCTGTTAGCCTCCCTACCACTGCTGAAATCCTTGGCAACCAGGTTGCACATTTCTGTTTCTTCAAAATGTTTTTATTTGTCTGCTGAGTTATCAAAGTTTATATTTTGATTAAACTTTACATTTATATCATACAATACAAGCTTTTATAAAAAATATATCTTCAGAAGTGTAACTCTATTGCTTTGCTTTTAATAAAACAAATACTAACAGCATGAATTGCATAATATAATAGTTTATCCTAAATAGCTTAATTAGAAATCATATAACATTTCGATGTTTTTGTTTTAGCAACAAAATAAAACTACTTATTAAACATTATTTTAAACTATAAGTTCATATAATGCAAGTCCTCAAAACACAATAAAAAAGTGTTGGCTTAGAGCAGTGGTTTAATCAAATACCTAACCTAATTAACTGCATATTATATTATTACAATGGTATGCTTTTTTTATGCAAAAAAAAGAAATATAATAAATTGGCATCCACAATGGACGCAGTTGTCATCACATTACATTAGATGAACAAAAAGGTACTGGTCTTTATATGAAATAATTCATATGCCCCTTTTCTAGTTACACAATATAAAAATGATTATAGTATTTTTTAACTCTAGAAGTCTTACATTACTCCCTAGATTTATTGCCAAACTATTGTAAACACCAACCTACTCTCATGATCATGACCAAACGAGTGTTTGAAAGTATTTTCTTTCTGATTGCAGTGTTCAAGATTTAATTTAAAACTTAAGAGAGCCTCTTGTTGCTATCTGAATTTTAAAGACATCTGGATCCCCCCCTCTGCACACAGGCTGTTTTTTCAAAGACAAATTGCAAGATTAGCATAAATGTCAACCGATTGGAAAGGCTGTAATTTAGGATAAATAGCAACAGGAGAAAAGTCAGGATGTGATTTATTGAAAGAGCCATTTCATGCAAGTCGGCAAATCACTACCTTACAAATTGGGAGCCCCAAATCATGGCATTCAGATAATCTCAACATTCCAACTCATCACTATTTCAGGACTTTTGAAAAAAACTGCCTGCTGTTAAAAAGCAAAAAAAACGACAAATCTTTGCATGATTGTAAGGCTTTTCTATTCATTTAAATCATTTATCTCTTTAATTTCACCAGATTTCTAAATGAAATTCTATGAATATTAAGGAGATGCCAGTATAGTGAACAGTTTGAATGTTCTTAAAATGAAAGCTCTTTTTAGAATTGCCATTTAATTCAGCTAATAGCCCATCTGGATAATCCTGAATACAAGTAAAGGTGCTAATTAAGACACTTCGTGCTGAAAATACCCTCCTACAATATTCTGATATTCCCAGAATTTTAATTTTCATTCATTTTGATGACACTGCTATAACCTGTTGACCTTAAGTCTTTTGTTCTGTTTAATTATAACAGTCATTAGCCAATCTTAACAGTAAAATATTTACTGCATATTAACATTTTGTTAAATAAACAGAATTATCTGCTGCCCCGAAATGAAAATTGTTCTTTTTTTATTTTAATTTTTTTCCCCTAATCATAATGATATTTACCAGGATGAGAAAAAATAAGATTTTCAAAATTGCACTGTTTTGATTAAAGTTGTAAAAAGAAGCTATGCTCATGAGCACAAAGCAATATTTTTAATTTTTTTTTATAATTTAGCTGCATTTAAAAGCTTTTAAAGAGTTTAAAATAATTCAAATGCAGCTATAAGTATTGCAGCATTAGTATGACTTGCCATAAATAAAAAGAAACCTCCACAGTCCAGGTGTCTTTTTTAAAGATTTTAGTGACATTCAAACCAAATAGTTCCCACAAAAAATAAGGGTAAGAGTTTATAATACATGCAAAAAAGGGGGAAAATTAGAAACGGTATTCTGCTTAAGGATTAAGTACCTAGGTTCCTTTTCTTAAAGTTTATATGTTATCTTATTCACTATATCAATGTACATAAAGTACATACAGTGGTGTAAAAAACTATTTGCCCCCTTCCTGATTTCTTATTCTTTTGCATGTTTGTCACACAAAATGTTTCTGATCATCAAACACATTTAACCATTAGTCAAATATAACACAAGTAAACACAAAATGCAGTTTTTAAATGATGGTTTTTATTATTTAGGGAGAAAAAAAAATCCAAACGTACATGGCCCTGTGTGAAAAAGTAATTGCCCCCTGAACCTAATAACTGGTTGGGCCACCCTTAGCAGCAATAACTGCAATCAAGCGTTTGCGATAACTTGCAATGAGTCTTTTACAGCGCTCTGGAGGAATTTAGGCCCACTCATCTTTGCAGAATTGTTGTAATTCAGCTTTATTTGAGGGTTTTCTAGCATGAACCGCCTTTTTAAGGTCATGCCATAACATCTCAATTGGATTCAGGTCAGGACTTTGACTAGGCCACTCCAAAGTCTTCATTTTGTTTTTCTTCAGCCATTCAGAGGTGGATTTGCTGGTGTGTTTTGGGTCATTGTCCTGTTGCAGCACCCAAGATCGCTTCAGCTTGAGTTGACGAACAGATGGCCGGACATTCTCCTTCAGGATTTTTTGGTAGACAGTAGAATTCATGGTTCCATCTATCACAGCAAGCCTTCCAGGTCCTGAAGCAGCAAAACAACCCCAGACCATCACACTACCACCACCATATTTTACTGTTGGTATGATGTTCTTTTTCTGAAATGCTGTGTTCCTTTTACGCCAGATGTAACGGGACATTTGTCTTCCAAAAAGTTCAACTTTTGTCTCATCAGTCCACAAGGTATTTTCCCAAAAGTCTTGGCAATCATTGAGATGTTTCTTAGCAAAATTGAGACGAGCCCTAATGTTCTTTTTGCTTAACAGTGGTTTGCGTCTTGGAAATCTGCCATCCAGGCTGTTTTTGCCCAGTCTCTTTCTTATGGAGGAGTTGTGAACACTGACCTTAATTGAGGCAAGTGAGGCCTGCAGTTCTTTAGACGTTGTCCTGGGGTCTTTTGTGACCTCTCGGATGAGTCGTCTCTGCGCTCTTGGGGTAATTTTGGTCGGCCGGCCACTCCTGGGAAGGTTCACCACTGTTCCATGTTTTTGCCATTTGTGGATAATGGCTCTCACTGTGGTTCGCTGGAGTCCCAAAGCTTTAGAAATGGCTTTATAACCTTTACCAGACTGATAGATCTCAATTACTTCTGTTCTCATTTGTTCCTGAATTTCTTTGGATCTTGGCATGATGTCTAGCTTTTGAGGTGCTTTTGGTCTACTTCTCTGTGTCAGGCAGCTCCTATTTAAGTGATTTCTTGATTGAAACAGGTGTGGCAGTAATCAGGCCTGGGGGTGGCTACGGAAATTGAACTCAGATGTGATACACCACAGTTAGGTTATTTTTTAACAAGGGGGCAATTACTTTTTCACACAGGGCCATGTAGGTTTGGATTTTTTTTCTCCCTAAATAATAAAAACCATCATTTAAAAACTGCATTTTGTGTTTACTTGTGTTATATTTGACTAATGGTTACATGTGTTTGATGATCAGAAACATTTTGTGTGACAAACATGCAAAAGAATAAGAAATCAGGAAGGGGCAAATAGTTTTTCACACCACTGTGCATACATAACAAACATAACAGTTATTTCAAACATACAATTTCCTTTAAATTATAGGGAGATAAACTGAATCTTCCATATTAAGCTAAGTTATTTTCAAGTTTAAAAGTAAGCCAACTAAGGTAAATTCACTATCTATATACAGTATATAATTCACTAAGCAGCCGACCATAGCACGCAAGACAGAGACCATGGGATACGCACGACAGAGCCCCGCCCACCAACTCCAAGACAATGGGATACGCACGACAGACGCCAAACTTTCAAAAAGATATGCCTCTATCTGCCAACTCTAAGACCATGGGATACACGTGACAGAGCCCCGCCCGCCAACTCTAACCCTCCTCCAGCGTCCACCCTCGCTCTCGAGACATGCACACTGCCTGCTCATGTGCCTGCACGCAACATCTCACCAAACACCGCCTCAGTCGCTTTTATCTCTGCTACAGTCCACATGCACCTCTGAGCCACGTTGACTTTTCATTGTTCTTTTCGGTTCCGGCTGCTTTTCTATATATAATTGACCAAGTCACCCGACCATGGAATACGAACGACAGAGCCCCACTCGCCAACTCTAACCCTCCTCCAGCGTCCACCCTCGCTCTCAAGGCATGCGCACTGCTTGCTCATGTGCCCGCCCCCAACACCTCAACAAACACATCCTCACTCACTTTGGTCTGTGCTACAGTCCACATGTAGCTGTGAGCCATGTTGACTGTTTATTTTCCTACCATGGCCACCGCTTCAAATGTATTTCATGGAAACAACACTTCTTTCAATGTTATACAAATTCCTGCATCAGGTAACTGTTTGTTTCTATCAGTCGGTTTTTTATGGAAAAATGTCATCGACGAAACTGTTGCTCTCGAACTTCGCAACATAGCTGTAACCTTTGTTTGCCAACATTGCGATAACTTCGGCGACGTGCTGTCTGTTGTTCTTAGTCATGGAAGCATAGTCATACAGTCTGCTCAACTGACTGACTACATGCTGACTACATGAATACTTCCGGAGTTTATGGTGGCGAGGCAGAAATTGTGGTGATGTCCCAAATGCTTCCAGCTGCTAACACCATTCACTTCCGAGAACGTCCTCATGCCTCTCCTCAAGTTTACAATCCGGCCCAACGTCTCTCCATATCCCTGCTCTTTAGCAGTCCTTTGGATCATGGGCATTACGAAGTTCTCTTGCCTCTCAAATACACACGTGATGACCTTCTGGTGCCATCTATTGACAATGTCTGCATGTGCACACAAAGTACACACCCACGTGATCGCCACACTAATGTGACGTCACCTTCCCACTCAGATACAAATTTGCCTTTTACTTTTACACACAGACAATTTCCTGTTAGATTGGCTTTTGCAATGACAATTAATAAGGTACAGGGCCAAACTTTCAAAAAGATATGCCTGTATCTGCCAAAGCCAGTTTTCAGTCACGGACAATTGTATGTTGCTCTCTCCAGAGTTCCATCTTTTCATTCACTCACAGTCGTATCCTCAAACCCACCCCATTTGGACAACTGTGTCTTTCAGGAAGTGTTCACCCATCAATAAATAATTATGCGGTGTATGCTACGCTGCAGGTTGGCTAGTTAACATTAATTTAAAGGATTTGGCTCTTACATACTGTCTATCAACCATAACAACCTAATGGTCACCATCTTTTTATTACAGTTTTTAATATACAATAATGCTGCACATTTCCATACTCTAAAAAAATCACCAATTTCTTTAACATTCTTTTATCTTAGAGTGTCAAAGAGAGCTTGATTTTACGAGAGCATCTTTGAATACAGGGAAATAAGATATCCCAAATAAGACACCAATTCATTGCACTGGATCTGAAAATTTCAAAGCTACTTCTATGTACTACACTTCTTAATAAGTTATTTTATTTATGGCTCTCTTTTTTAAGAAAACCTTTGTAACATTTGTGTAAAATGTACTTTCAACCAGCTTCCATGGTGCCCCAATGTTCTTCCTGAAAAAAAAGCTGATTCATCCTATTAATTACCTTTCTTTATGTCACTTCCAAAATCTTTATTTGCTTACAGTGGATTTAGAAAGTGCTGAGATCCCTTTATTTACTGCATGCTTTATTGTGTTTTAGATTTAAATTTAAAAGGACACATTTGTCATTGTTGCTCATCATTCCATGCTCAATAACCCATAATGACAAAGTAAAAACATGTTTTCAGAAAGGTTTTCAAATTTATTGAAAATCAAAAACCGAAATCTCTCATTTATGCAAGTATTCAGACCCCTTACTGTGATACTGCAAATTGTAGTCAGGTGCATCCTGTTTGCTTTAATTATTATTATCTTTCAGATGTACCTAGAACTTGATTGGAGTCCAGCTGTGGAAAACTGAATTGACTATACATCATTTAGAAAGGCACACACCTGGGGCCTCATATAAAAGGTGTGTATACACAAAAATGTTGCGTACGTCCGTTTCCTCGTTTCACGATGTATAAAAACTAAACTTGGTGTAAAGCCATGCATATCCTCACGGCAGCATAATCCATTGCGTACATGCGTTTTCTGCTCAGTTTTGCAAACTGGCACCACCCAGCATCAAAGTAGTGCTACTGTTCCTGTGTGGCTTCCTTTTCTTTTTTAGATTCACATCCCTGACATGGCTTTATCAAATATACTGAAACTAATGGCATATTGTTGGTAAATATAGGGCATTTGATTGTAATAAACCTGTAACAGTATAATGGTCCATGGAATGGCCAAACTATGCCAAATACCATAGCTGCTTTAGCATTATTACTCTCAGTGCACCTCTCAGAGTATTTTAACCTACTTTTATCTGAGTGTGGAATCACAGCCCTACTACAGCTGATAGGAAAGCTGTATGACAGATTATGTTAAGAGCGCTGAGGATTATAGGGATACAGCATCTAGCCCTGGAGAACACTTATAGCACACTCTGCCTCAGCCATGCGCACAGTCTATTTCAACCTCTCCCATTCGGCAAATGCTTCATAGCAGCAGAAACAGTTTCTTCAAGTGCTCCTGGAGAACTGTTTGTAATTATAAATACATCTACCTCACTGTAAATTTGAACTACAGTTGTAATATTGCACAACCTGAGCCACTTTATGAGCCATTCGCACTTTCTGCACTTTATGTATATGTATGTTGTACTTATGGTTTCATATTGTATATTTTTCATTGTTTTTTATCATATTATTATTGTTGTTGTTTTATCATTTTATTGGAAAATAACTTTATGGAGGATTTGTATATTGAATCTCATTGTACAATACAATAACAATAAACAAATTCAATCCAATAGAAGAGAGGGAGTATTTACAGATGATGATGAATGGCTTCTATGTTGATTTAGATTTACAAGAGCTATCATCTTGGAGCTCTTGAGATCATTTTTAAGATAAAATGCATTATACTGTATATATTACATTATACAGATCATTTTTTAACTTCATTTAAATAATGTATACTGTTAATATTTAAACGTGTGGGCACAGTGACGCAGCAGTAGCGATGAGCTGGTGCCCCATTCAGAGATTGTTCCTGCCCCACACTGTATACTTGCTGGGACTGATGCTACCCAGGATGGATAGATGGATGGAATAATTAAACATTTACTATGAAGGTACTTCAATGTTCCTTAAAAGTTTTGAAGGATCGGCATTCTAAGCTTACAGATGGCTTGACACTTATTACAGAGCTTATTGTGTGGTGATTGGTTACATGGAGAAAGAAATGGAAAGACATTAGAAAGAGACAGTATAGCTGCAATAAATTATTTCATTGAGGGTTGTGCACATCCCAGCAAGAATCTTGTGGGAGGCAGGAACAATCTCTCGGGGTGCCAGTTCATCCATACCACTGCACCACCATGCCCCCATGTTCAATACATGCTTTAATTCATTTCGTGAAAAGGTGAGTTGTAGCCCACCGTCTGAGCTTATTAGGGTACACACAAAAAAATAGGCACACAGTGGGAAAAAAGCAGAAAATGTCAACATTAATCTCGAAATTTCCACTTTAATCACGTAGTTTATTTTGTCATTAATGTAGAACATCATAAACTTCATCATAAAATCATTTAATTTACTAGTTTCTCAAATCCCATCATAGCTAAAGTAGCACGATAAATGCTTTGTTTTGTATTTGATCTTCTATGTGCTCTATGTTTGTGAATCACTATGTGCTTCTGTTCTTTCTCTTTCTCCGACAGGATACAGAATCCATTACATTCATGATATTACAGCTCTCTGAATAATTAAAATACTGAGATGTAAACATGGTATCATTTTCATGATGATTGGAATGAAAGCATGTTATTAAGAACACGATGGTGCAGTGATTGTTCACGTCTTACACAAGATGCTGCTGCGCCATGCACAACCTTCAATGAAATAATTTATTGTAGCAATACTGTCTCTTTCAAAAATACTAACCTCCAATTCCTGTCCTTACTTTTCTTTCCCCAAATACCCAATCGCAACACAATTAGCTCTGTAATAGATATTAAGCCATCTGTAAGCTTACAACGACGATTCTTCAAAACTTTTAAGGAACATTGAAATATCTTCATAGTACATGTTTAATTATTCTATTCATCTATCCTTCCAGTGTCACACCAGACTCAGCAAATATACAGCGTGAGGCAGGAACAATACGTGAACTTGCTAGCGCTGCGGCACCGTGTCCTTACATGTTTAATTATTAACAATACAGATTATTTCAATGAAGTTAAAGTTTTATCTGTATAATATAATCAACACATTTTGCTGCATTTTATCTTACAAATGATACCGTCATCATATATAAATACGCGCTTTATAAAGTGGCGCAGGTTGTGCAATATTATAACTGTAGTGCAAGTTTACAGTGGGGTAATTGTACTTATAAGTACAAACAGTTCTACAAGGAGCAATTGATTGAGTGCGTTTCTAGTTCTTGGGATGAAACTGTTTCTGAACCGCGAGGTCCGTACAGGAAAGGCTTTGAAACATTTTGCCGTGGCTGAGGCAGCGTGGGCTTGATGCTGTATACCGATAATTCTCTTTCCGATCAGCTGCTGCTGTGATTCCCCACTCAGATACAGTCATATAAATACTCTGAGTGGTGCAGTGAGAGTAATATGGAAAAAGATGATCCGCTGTGGCAACCCTTAAAGGGAGCAGCTGAAAGAAGAAAAAGAAGAAGAAGATGGTGCAGTGAGAGTAACAACGCTAAAGCAGTTATGGTATTTGGAATACTATGGCTATTCCCTGGACCATTATATTGTTACAGGTTAATTACAATCAGATGCATTACACTAATAAACAATATGCGGTTAGGTTCAGTGTATTTATAAAGCTGTGTCAGGAAAATAAAGAGTAACCACACAGGAACAGTAGCACTGCTTTGACGCTGGGTGCCGCCAGTCTGCAAAACAGAGCGGAGAACTTGCATACAACAAGGTATGAGGTACCGTGGAAAAGTGCGTGGTTTTACGCCAAGTGTAGGTTTTATACATCACGATTTAAACGTGGAAACGTTCTTATGCAACATTTCTGTGTGTACGCACCGTTTATGCATGAGGCTCCAGGACTCTTCCTAGACCTGGCTGTAAAACCAAACTAAGTAACCAGGTAAGAAGGGCTTTGGTCAGGGCAGTGACCAAGAATCCAGAGGTTATTCTAAGAGACTTTCAAGAGTCTTTGGTTGAGATGGGAAAACCTGTCAGATGGACCATCTTAGCAGGCTTAAACAATCAAGAATTTATGGTAGAGTGGCTCTTGAGTAAATGACATATGACAGCCTACTTTGCATTTGCCAAATAGCAAACTATTTGGGTAGAACTCCAAGTACTATGTCTGGTGAAGATCAAGCACTGCTCTTCATTTGCCTAATACATTCCCTACACTGAAGCATGGTGGTGGCAGCATCAGACTGTGGAGGTGCTTCTCAGCGGCAGGGACAAGCAGACAGATCAGAATTGAGGGAAGGATAAATACAGCCATTTACAGAGAGATCTTAGAAGAAAACCTGCTCCAAGGTTCAAGTTTGATCACAACAATAACCCAAAGCATAGAGCCAACACAATGCTACAATATCTTTGGGAAATGTCTCTGCCTGTCCTTGAGTGGCTCAGCCAAAGCCCAGACTTAAAACCAAAAAGTCGTCTATAGAGAAAACTGAAGATTGTAGTTTACAGACATTTCCCATCCAATCTAAAGGTACTCGAGAGGATAAGCTCTAGGATCATCTGGAATTTCACTGATCCAGCTCATCATCATATGCCTGAAAAATTAGAACTAAAATCAATATTACTGCAAAGTAAAACATATTTCACCATTATTACCCCAAGTAAATCAAATTTTTTACAAAGTGTATGTAAACCAAGTCATTTTTAAACTAAGTCCTAAGCTATGTGGAAAAATTCTTCTGGAACTGTTTATTAAAGACTTAATCATCTTACTGCAACTCACTTGAAGGATCGTGCTTCACGGTGTATACAAAGCTTTGCCAAATAAACATAAGAGCTTATGCATTTCAGGATTTTTTTTAACCTCTTAATTATTTTTCAAAATATCCCAGCTTCTTCTTGTGATTTTATTTTAATATAATACTCTCCGCATTGCACTCTGGAATGCCTTTTCACCCAAGCAATTGAAATTCCCTTTAGCAAAGCTGGATATGAATTTACTTCTGACTTGGAGGCACTGAGTCTCTCCATGTGAAGATGTGAAATGGACAAGGTGGAAACCCTGAGCGATTCTATGCTGATTAGATTCAAAGACTCATTCTGGATACCTTAAAGGAGAGGCAAGTGTATGGAAGGGGCAGGAAGCCTGAGAGAGAAAGAATGTCACACTGCCTGCTTGTTTAGCTGAGCCAGGTGAAATTTCCTTTACTGAAGCTGGATAATTATTCGCTTCTAACTTGGAGGCCCTGGGTTTGCGGTTAGCCTCTCTGTGTGAGGAAAGGAAACAGAAAGGGGTGAAATCTAGTCTCACTAGTGGAACCTTGGGTCACGAACGTCTCAGAACACGTACAAATCAGGTTACGAACAAAAAGTTCGGCAAACTTTTGCATCTGTTCACGACTACACACTCGGGTGACGAACAAGCCAGTTTCTCTTCTGGTTAGTACGCGCCGATGATTTCCGCACGTTTTCAGTCTCTCCCTGTACATTGTTCTCGGTCAGACGTGCGTGCATTCACTGTGAACTCTTTGTGCTCTATTTTGTGCGCGTTTGCATTAATTTTGCAATTAACCATGGCCTCTAAGCAAGTGAAGAGTGGTAATGTTGGTGAGAAAAAAGGTACGAAGAAAACTGAAATTGAATTAAAGAAAGAAATTATGGAAAAGTATGAGCGTGGCGTTCGTGTTACTGATCTTGCCGCCGAGTACAAGAAGTCAAAATCCACGATTTCAGCTATTCTAAAGAAGACAGAGGCCATTAAAGCAGCTGATGTTGCAAAAGGAGTTACAGAGTTAACCAAGCAGACGCCTTAACTGCTGGAACAGGTGGAAAAATTGTTGCTAGTGTGGTTGAACGAGAAGCAACTTGCAGGGGATAGCGTAAGCGAGGTGATGTTATACGAGAAAGCCAGGGGAGATTCATGCCAATTTGCTGCAAAACTATCCTTCTACAAGTGGCGAAGGTGAGGAATTTAAAGCCAGTAGAGGATGGTTTGAAATGTTTTGCAAGAGAAGTGGCATTCATAGTGTGGTAAGGCATGGAGAGGCTGCTAGTTCCAACACTGAGGCTGCGAAAGAATTCGTGAAAAATTTCACAAAATCTGTGGAGAACGAAGGCTACATCCTGCAACAAGTATTCTACTGCGACGAGACCGGATTGTTCTAGAATAGGATGCCAAAGAGGACCTACATTACCCAGGAAGAGAAGGCTATGCCCGGCCATAAACCAATGAAAGAGAGGTTAACCATTTTGCTGTGTGCTAACGCTGGTGGTGATCAATCAATCAATCAATCAATCAACATTTATTTATATAGCACATTTTCATACAAAAAAATGTAGCTCAAAGTGCTTTACAAAATAAATAGAAAAATAAAAGACACAATAAAAAAAAAATAAAATAAAATAAAATAAACATAAGTCAACATTAATTAACATAGAATAAGTAAGGTCCGATGGCCAGGGTGGACAGAAAAAACAAAAAAAAAACTCCAAAAGCTGGAGAAAAAAAAAATAAAATCTGTAGGGGTTCCAGACCAAGAGACCTCCCAGTCCCCTCTGGGCAATCTACCTAACATAAATCAAACAGTCCTCTTTGTATTTAGGGTACTCATGGAAGGACTTGATGATGATGGTCACGTAGACTTCTGGCTTTCAGTCCATCAATGTTGGTGCATCATGATGCTTTGGGTAGCTGGTGGTGGCGCAGGCCGCCACCACAAAGAAACCGGAAAAAGAAGCAGAAGAGAGAGTAGGGGTCAGTATGGATTTTGGAGCCACTGTGAATAGTTATTATGAAGAATTGAACATACAGAGTATCAGTATTACGTTAAAGTGAAGTTATGAGAAGGCCATGTTAAAGTAATGTGTTTTCAGCAGTATTTTAAAGTGCTCTACTGTATTAGCCTGGCGAATTCCTATTGGCAGGCTATTCCAGATTTTAGGTGCATAACAGCAGAAGGCCGCCTCACCACTTCTTTTAAGTTTAGCTTTTGGAATTATAAGGAGACACTCATTTGAAGATCTAAGGTTACGATTTGGAATATAACGTGTCAGGCATTCCGATATATAAGATGGAGCGAGATTATTTAAGGCTTTATAAACCATAAGCAGAATTTTAAAGTCAATTCTGAATGACACAGGTAACCAGTGTAGTGACATCAAAACTGGAGAAATGTGTTCGGATTTTCTTTTCCTAGTTAGGATTCTAGCAGCTGCATTCTGCACTCGTTGCAAGTGATTTATGTCTTTCTTGGGTAGTCCTGAGAGGAGTGCGTTACAGTAATCTAATCTACTGAAAACAAAAGCGTGAATTAATTGATGCGATGTGAAAATCAAGCCGCTAGTTGTTTACCAATTTGAAAACCCTCGTGCTTTCAAGCAGCACAGTGTAAACAAAGCCAGACTGCTCGTGATGTGGAGGGCAAACATGAAGGACATTCTTTTTGGAACGGCTGCACGAGGCTTTCGCTCCCGCCATGAAGCGATATCTTGAAGAGAATAATCTGCCTGAAAAATGCCTTCTTCTGATGGACAATGCACTGGCACTGACTCCAAATTTGTTTGACGATATGGTCGAGGAGTACGACTTTATTAAGGTCGTGTTCCTCCCCTCCAACATGACTCCTCTTCTGCAGCCCATGGACCAGCAGGTTATCTCAAATTTTAAGAAGCTGTACACCAAAGGACTATTCGCCAGGTGTTTCAATGTGACCGAGGAGACATCTTTGACCCTGAAAGAGTTCTGGAAGAATCATTTTAATATCATTCATTGCATCAACCTCATCGATAAAGCCTGGGAAGATGTCACATATCTGACCTTGAACTTGGCTTGGAAGAAAGTTATATTTACATACAGTTCGTACGGTCTTGAAGAACCATTTTAATATTGTTCATTGCATCAACCTCATCGATAAAACCAGGGAAAATGCCACATATCGGACCTTGAACTTGGCCTGGAAGAAAAATATATTTGCATACAGTTCGTACGGTCTGGAAGAACCATTTTAATATCGTTCATTGCATCAACCTTATCGATAAAGCCTGGGAAGATGTCACATACTGGACCTTGAACTTGGCCTGGATGAAACTTTGGTCTGAATGCGTTCCTGAACAGGATTAAGAAAGATCTGAGCCTCCTGTTGTGGATGAGATTGTGTCCATGGGCAACAGCATGGGTCTTGAAGTGGACAATGAGGACATCGAGGAGCTGGTCCTGGATCACAAGGAGGAACTGACGATGGAGGAACTCGCTGAACTCCAGCAGGAGCAGCGTTACAATGTTAGTTTTCTCTGTTGTTCAAGGTTTTTCACAGTGGTTCGTAAGGCTGTAGAGTGAACTCTTGCAATGTTAGTTTTCTTGGTTGTTTACGGTTAGGTTTTGTATAAATTAAGGATTTTTCAAATTTTCATTTTTTCCCTCTGCTCATTTAAAAAAAAAGTGTTTACAGCGAACGGTTCGTAAGGCTGTAGCGTGAACTCTTACAATGTTCTTTTTCTCTGTTCAAGGTTGTCTCAGTGTTATTCAATATTTGTACATTTAGTTTACTATTACACTGTGCATTCTATGGTATAATTAACTTTTTGTGCTTAAAAATCTTTTAAAAAAATATATTTACATACAGTTTGTATGTTCTGGAAGAACCATTTTAATGTTTTTGTTCATTGCATCAACCTCATCGATAAAGCCTGGGAAGATGTCACATACAGGACCTTGAACTCAGCCTGGAAGAAACTTTGGCCTGAATGTGTTCCTGAACAGGATTTAGAAAGATTTGAGAGTCCTGTTGTGGATGAGATTGTGTCCATGGGCAAGAGCATGGCTCTTGAAGAGGACAATGAGGACATCAAAGAGCTGGTCCTGGATCACAAGGAGGAGTTGACGATGGAGGAACTCGCTGAACTCCAGCAGGAGCAGCATAAGTTGCTCACCGAGGAGCAGTCCTCAGGGGAAGAAGAAGAAAGGGCAGTTATAAAAAGTGATGCAATAAAAGCCGTCATGGAAAAATGGAATGAGTGCCCGGATTTTTTCGAGAAGAACCAACCTGACAAAGCGGTTACGAACAGAGTGGTAAACATGATGAACGTCCATGTCGTCTCGAATTTCCGAAAAATTTTAATGCGTAGGAAAAGGCAAGTCACATTAGACCGCTATTTCGCGAAGTCTGATCCACCAGCTAAACAGCTGAAAACACCAGAAACCCAAGAAATCACAAGAGAGAAATCACCTGAAGGAGAACATCCCTCCATTGCACAGAGGGACTCTCCCTCAAAACTGTAACCTCCTCTCCACCCAGCTTCCTCCTCACTTCCTTCATGCCAGTAATCGACTCATGCAAGGTTAGTTTTCTTGGTTGTTTATGGTTAGTTTTTGTATAAATGAAGGATTTTTCAAATTTTCATTTTTTTTCCCTGTGCTTAAAACTCATTAAAAAAAGTGTTTACAGCGAGCGGTTCGTAAGGCTGTAGCGTGCACTCTTGCAATGTTAGCTTTCTCTGTTCAAGGTTTTCTCAGTGTTATGGAATGTTTTTACATTTAGTTTACTATTAGACAGTGCATTCTATGGTATAATTAACTATTTTTGTAAAAATCTTTAAAAAAATATATTTACATACAGTTCGTACGGTCTGGAACGGATTGATTGTATTTACATACAATCCTACGGGGGAAATTAGTTTGAGTCACGACCAAATCGGGTTTCGACCAGACGTTTAGAACGATTTACGGTCATGACCTAAGGTTCCACTGTACCTGGAGAAACCTATAGTTATTGTCTGGCCCTAAATCTAGGCTCATTGAAAAATACATTGCTGAAAGAGTGCTTCCTACACAGCTATGGGGATTTAAAAATATCTGGTTTCTGAACAGTATTCTGTTAACGTGTGGTGTTTTAATTAGATATTTATTTTTCTATGTATTTATTGCAAATCAGGAAAGCCAACTGGGACTGAGGAGTTTACCAGGTCTACTCATTTTCATGTGTGCTCTGGCTTTCTGATAAAATCTCAACAATTAGAATGTTAGGCAGAATGGTAACGTTAAATTATTTTAGTGTCAAGGAGTCTCACAGTCCTTGTGCCTGATTGCTGCTGTGATGTAAAAATACATAAGGAAAATGAATGGAGAGATGCATTGCTAAATTAGGAATAGAACAAGTTTGTTAATATTAATGACATGTTTACTCATCTGTATTAAAATTAATTACATTTTATGCAGACCTGCCCATTGGTATTGTATTAAATCTCAGGGACTTTTAATGTTTATTAAAAATTGAAAATGGTGAAACAGTAGACTTCACTGTGGTAAGTACAACAGTTGTCAGTGTCAGGAAGTTACTGTTTCAGTTCCATTAAAAATATCGGTAGTTTTATTGCCTATCACTGCACTCATTTAAAATGGCTGCTTATCAAATTGTCTTCACAGAGAAGCCACTATGTTGAGGCTGATGTGGTTTATACCCATAATTGTGACCCATCACATAAAGTGAAACTATTAGGGGTATCGTGGGAGACTTTACAATATAAATTTCATCTCACCTATTTTTATCATAAACTTAAAGAGATTATAAGAGGTTAAACTGCATTTTTTTTATTTAAGTTAGATGCACTGTTTTTTTATGCATCATGCTGAATTTATGATCTATTGCACTCAACACTGTTTGTCTGAGTTAGCTCCAGGCAGGCTTTGACACTGAGACTTTATAGAAATGAACTTTTTGCTTCCATTCCTTTGTTGAAACAGAATACCAGAAATGCACCTAATGATCACAAAACGTAATAATAAATTTAGTAATTTTGTACATTTTAAACTTCAGTTTCTTGCTCCTAACCATTAAGATAATTTTCTATCAGGGTTAAACTGTTCTAAATTGTCTGTTGAAGTAGCTACTTGACATGAATACTGTGTTAACATAATCTAAACTAAAAGAAGCATTGAAATTTAAAAAAAATATTACTTGTGTGCATCATCTCTGCTGAATTGTATATTCTGGATCTGCTGCCCCCGATAACTCAAAATGCTTCACTCTATCTGTGCATCTCTCTTAAACCCAGATATTAATGCAGCAGTTATCTCCTTTTTGGTGAAACAAGATAAAGGTCCCTCAGCATGTTCAAGGTACAGGCAATTGTCAATGACATAGAATGATGTGCACCTACTTGCTAAAAAAAACTGTTTATACATTGAAAACTGTCATTACTACGTTATTTCATTCATACCACAACTGTTTTATTAAATACTTTTTGGCCTCTGACAAAGCCTGTCACCATCTCCATGTTACTGATGCCTCCCCATGTTCTCCATTCATTACTCCCTCTTATTTCTAGACGCTGAGAAGGTGTTGGACTGCTTAAGTTAGTAAGATTCTAAGTACTTGGCCATTTGGGATTTGGTCTAGGATTCCTAAACATTCTTAAAACTGTATATTCTCACAATTTCTAAATTGAGCCAACTTCTAGACAGGGTTCCAATCACCCCCAAATCTGTTCACTCTCTGTCTTTGGAACCCTTAGCAGTTGAAACGTGCAGCATTAACTAGTTTTCCTCTGTTAAAATTTAAACTTCATACTAGTAGATCTCAATACAATCCAGCCCACATTTTAGTTGATAAACACAATAATAGATTCTGTTTTTTGCTCTAACTTGGTGGTGTGGATTCTGTGCTTTTTAACTAATATAACACAAAATGTGAGTACAAATGGCTGTTTTTCTAATAGCCTAAATATATCTATCAGTACACCCCAAGGTGCTGCCTATCACCTCTTTTTCTTATATACAAAATGAGTGCAGCTAAATATTTCTAAGACAAAGGATATGGTTGTAGATCTCAGTTGTTCCTCTCCTTCCAGTTTCACAACTTTAATTGTAGGGGAGATAGCGGAGTTGGTAAAGTACTACAAATAACTAATGACAATCATTGATAATAGACTAAACTTTGATCTTAACACAGAACAGATTTCTAGGAAGGAGCAGACATTGCTTTTCTTCCTTAGGAAACTCAATAGTTTTAAATTTTAAGAAGAAAACTGTTATATTCTAGTCTGTTGGCTTTAAAATGTGTTAGATAAATGTAAAATTTGTTGGTTCAATTTCATTTCTTGAACAGTAAGAGTCACTCGCTGATATGGAAAATCTGTCCAAGAGTGTAAACACTTCAAAGCTTAGTGAGCCTCTCTAAATTTCAAACTTTGGAATGTCATGTAGTTTGTTCGGGGGCAGCACAGTGGCGCAGTGGGTAGCGCTGCCACCTAGCAGTTAGGAGACCCAGGTTTGCTTCCCGGGTCCTCCCAGCATGGAGTTTGCATGTTCTCCCCGTGTCTGCGTGGGTTTCCTCTGGGTACTCCGGTTTCCTCCCACTGTCCAAAGACATGCAGGTTAGGTGCACTGGCGATTCTAAATTGTGCTTGGTGTGTAGGTGTGTATATGTGTATGCCCTGCAGTGGACTGGCACCCTGCCTGGGGTTTGTTTCTTGCCTTGCGCCCTGTGTTGGCTGGGATTGGCTCCAGCAGACCCCCGTGACCCTATAGTTAGGATATAGCGGGTTGGATAATGGATGGATGTAGTTTGTTTGCACTTTTTTGTGTCTATAGTTTTTCAATTATTCCCATGTCTTAGCACTTTGTAGTAATAGATTACTTCTCTATGCAATTTTAGGATTTTTTGAATCAAAGATGTACTACAGTTTTAATATGGAAAAGCAAATCTCAATACCTTAAAAGGTCTACAGAAGAATTAATAAAGTCAAAAATGTAAGTTAAGATGAAAAGCGACCCAATACACAAGAGAGTTTCAGTGAGGTCACAGGAACATCTAGCAGAAGATGCTAACCAAAGACAATAAGTAAAACTAAGTTTATAGAGGATAAACTCCTTCAGTTAAAAGAGTACCTTAGCATAAGGGAAGCTATGACCAAACAGTTTACTTGAAAACATGACATGAATGAGAGTCAAAGTATAACAAACAGAATCCAACAGTATTCATTAATGGCTCAGACTAGATTTGACATATATACATACATATTACATACAGACTAATTCAAATTAGCCACAGAAATATCCCATCTTCAAATGAGGCCTGATCAGGAATCAACTAAAATCTAAAAACATACACACTTGTCTTTAACATGTGAGTGCATAAACTGTTTAATTTCCAATCTCTTGAATGAAACTAATCCTCACAGACTGGGATCATTCAAGGTTGAAAAAATCATTTAAGGATTTTGCATTTTATCTTCTTCACTCAGACTGCAAGTAAGTTGTAACAGCTAAATAAATTTTCACACTAAAATAGTTTCCGCAAAAATTAATTCAACATTAAAGAAATTTAACATTAAAGTACTGAACTGTACTTTTTTGATAGTAGGTCAGTTATACGAATAATAAAGATGTTATGCCAGTTGCAAGAACACAAAACAGTTCAACAGCTACGCACCACGGATGCCAACCATACAAATTTTCCAAAATTGACTGCCCTGGATAATCTTCTGGCAATGAGTGTTTAAGAGCAACTGTTACAATGTTTAAAGCAGCACTTCTATTAGACATTTAAAAAGAAAAAGTCATCGTCACCCGCCGTTAATCTGAAAACAAGTATGAAGTTTGTGACAATTTTCTTGTGTTCTTCATGTGCTCTGAATTAAATAATATCCACCCCCTGTTCACTGGTATGAACTCTGGCTGGTGCATCACCCAACCACACTGTTTCAACATATCTATATATAGCAAATAGCTGGATGAAAACTAAACTGACAGTGTATTAATAGGTATCTGTTACTAGAGTGCATGCAGCACGCTCTCTTCTGCTTGGCTGTGTAATTAAGCCCTGCAAAGGATCGCCGTACTGGTAGATGTGCTTCTTGGCTAACAACCAGTGCCGCTGGGATGATAACAATAACGCATGTATTTTTACTTCAATAGGATAAGTATTGCATTAGGTTACTTGTTATTTTTAAAAAAGTGATTGAACTATTTAACACATGTTACTTTTTATGTGTTTCTCTGCTGTTCCAGATTCAGATCATCAACATAAATTTAGTGCTTTCTGAAATGTTGAGACAGATTATTTCAGCCAAGCGAAAGACTAATATGATTTCCTGAGCATTTACCTCAGGAAATCTACCTTTGTGGACGATTTGTGGATTTTTCCACTGTTTTATACTGTGGCTGCTGGAAGTGTGTGGAAAGCAAAGACGTGCGCTGGCAAACAGAGTGCAATGCATATGCGCAGCCTGTAACCCAGTTAAGGGTTTACATGGCCAGAAAACTGTGTTACTTGCAGGTCTGTTAACCAGAGAGGGGTCTGTTAACTAGGGAGACCAATAAGTAGGTAGACAATAGGAAAAAGGGTTTACATGGCATTTTAGAAACCAGGTTTCTGTGAGTAACTGGGTTATTAAAGTGCATGTCAGAAGTCAAAAAGAGAGTACTGAAATCAAGAATATCTTAATCCACTTGTTCACTGATCAAATCCGTATCTCAGATAAAGGGGCTCCAGTGCTGCACTCTGATTTATTAGAGAGTCTTCTAATAAAGAAGGAGATCCCTGGCAATCTGGCAGCTTCTCCTAGCAACCTGTTTTCTGCCCATATAGTGTAACTAAATATGAAAATGCTTAAAATCTAAATGAAAAATATAAAATCTTTCTCAAACAAGAAAATAAAAGTCAAAATCATATGCAAAACAGCTTATAACAAGTAATACATATTATAGGCATTATAGATCAATGTACAAGTTGTCATTTCCTTGCTGTCAAAAACATTTTATACCTTTTACCCTAGTATTTGATTGTGCTTATAATGTGTAATACATTACACTTTTATGTCTTACCAAACATAAAAGCTATTAATTTAAACAGTGTTTAATTTGCTAGTACACAACATTTTCATTGCTAATACAACTCTATGAAATGTAGGTCTTTGTTTCACCACACTAAACAGCTTCACGCATATGTGTGGTTTTGTTCTATGTTACTCCTTATTTTAATGAAATCTCCACTCATGACAATGACAGTGAGCAGACAACTAAATAAGAGTGTGTCCTTAACCCAGAGAAAATGGTGACAAGAAAATGATAAAATATATTAGTTCCATTAGCCTATTATTATCATACTTCAGAGAAACAGAAGGCATGTTTCTTCAAATAGAGATCTTTGCTGCTTCAAAGTGAATTTATTTAGTAAGTTTTGAGGCTTTTTTCACATTTTCACCAGTGCCCCAGAGACACCACTTTAAACCAAATTAACATGGTGTATAAAAATATAAAAAAATGCTTACTAACATAATTTCATACAATAAATCACAATATCATGATTGTGAAAAAATCATTTTGGCTTGAAAAATACTGAAATGATCTTTTTTAAGTGTTTGTTCTGTTCTCTTTGCAGGAAGTGACTGTATGTGCATCACCAAGAAAACACCACATGCATTGCATAGCCAGCAGTATCTACAGTAGAAGGATTTGAGTGAGACCAGAGAAGCCTTCCTTCCAGTCTATGGCTAATATTAAATGCAAGAAATTGGCAAATCCAAGAAAGTGCAATTGATGTCACTTCAGAAAGCCCTGTCTGTAAGACGCGCTAGGCATCACAGAAAAGAATGAAAATATAGTCCTGAAAGACTGAAAACTGATAGAAGTCAAGGACTCACATAAAGTAAATAAAAATAAATACAACCAGTATGCTTGTTTTTAAAAAGCTTTGTTAACGGTGTTGATACTTAATTGGCCAAGTGCTCTCTAGGAGGGAAAGATGCAATAAGAAATGAAGTGCTGAGATGGAGAGAATTTTTAAAAATCCCCCTGAAACTTCTAGCTATGATCCCCAATTCAGTCAAACAGGTTTGAGAAAGTTATGATATTGCATGTTACTAAAACTTCTTTACTTTGATGTCTTAATAAAAATTAATTTTGTTTTAATAATATTTTAGTTAGTAAATAAACAAGTGTTTAAAAAAGGATTTGCAATAATGATGTGTCCTAATATTCCGAGAAGAGGATACAATTTATCTTTGGTGCTCACATTTTTTCCCCTAATATAAAAGTCTTTTTCCTCTCTTCTATCGGTTTTTGCAAATATTCTTCTGCAAATTATAGATAAGAGAAAATGCAGACAAAAACTGAGTAAACATGTATGAGCCAAATGATTCTCACTCACTTTACAGTGTTTTATTGTGGTTTAATGAAAAACAAGTGTTTAAAAGAAAGGATTCTCTGGAGAAATCTCACCAGTAACTGTTTCTTACTGGATTACAGAATTTGTCAGTAAAGCTTTAAAATTAAAGCAATATAAAATCACATTATAGCCTACCAATTATATTTAGTAGTCAACTTCAAAGAAATCTCCATGGGAGTCTGTCAAACGCTCACTCCAGTCATTGTTATATTTAAATATATAATTTCCTTAATACTCTGAAATGGGGTTACAGCTATTTTTTTCTGCTAGCATAAAAATAGTTTTTAGTTAATATGAGTTTTTGGTCTTAGAAAGAAACCATTTGTCAGTGAAATAATGTGTTTCATAAGGATTCACCTAAAAATGTGATTTTTTAAATATTTCAAAATATGGTCAGTCAATGTGTTGTTGTTACAAGAGCATTTAATTCAACCTACTGATACAATGCTTAAAACTGTAATTACAGGAAAGCTATTGATATGGGAACAGTCTGTGAGCAAGTGTTTGGGAAGTGCTGTTTCATAGTGATAAATCACGTATTAAAAATCCTTATTGTATTCTAAAGGAAATTTCTACTGTCAATTAATAGATACCGTATATACTCGCGTTTAATTTCTCCCACGGATAAGTATGGCTTGATTTTACCGTATATTTTCTGGTATTTTATAATGTTGGTTGTATAAGTCGAATGCGGAAAACTCACTCTATTGGTCCAAGAAATTATATTATGCTAACGCCCACCTGCAACAGTAACCATGGAACAGACTACCTTTTTTTTCGATGTACTGTGCCTACGTGACCACACGGTAATACCCAAACTATTCCAAAATGACGACTGCACTGTTTTGTATCTCACACCCTCATACACCTTTATCGTAAGAGCATCCCTTATCTACTGTGGAGCGTTCGATCAGAAGAAAATATGAAGCTGGTTTTAAATTAAAAGTCATTAACGTGGCAAAAGAAGTGGTAACTGCGTTGCTGCAACAAAATTCACTGTGTATGAGAAACTAGTGCGAGATTGGCAGAAGCAAGAAGATGTAAAATAAAAAAATTACTGTATTTTTTAACGGCCTATGATCGATTTTTCGAGTTTCAAGACCCAACTTATACGCAAGTATATACATAATCTAAAATTGTTTGTTTGCCATATGACTGGCCAACAGGCCAAAACCTGTCAAAAGAGAAACTTGGTCAACTAATCTGATATTAATCTATTATAACATCTTAACCACAGGTTTGGGCTTGCAAAGATCAAAAGAAACTCTTTGTGATAACCCCCGGGTACAAGTAAAAAATTTATCGGTAGAAGGTTCAAGAATATATGTTGCGCATGATCAGGGATTGGATCAAAGGCACAAGGCATGCACAAGGGAAGGTCCAAGGTTTATAAGTTAGGAAGCACAAGGCCAACATAAATACAGGGTCCACCACCACAAGGTCTCTCTCTTTCTCCTTCCATTGAATCCATCCAGAAAACCATGCCACATCAAGGATCCATTGGCTCAGAAATGCAACGCACCTAATATCTAGACACACGATGTAAACCTAAACTTTAAATTAAGTTCATAGACAGGCTGCCGCTAGCGTTTGTAATTTAGTGCCTGCCCATATAAGGCCGTCCGTCAGCGGCAATCCAATAGAAACACTGCCACGGGTAAATATTCACGGGTGAAGGACTGTGCTTATACAGAGGAAGATGAAATGGTCAGGGTGGTGTTTGGCACAAACTCAGCGAAACTGCGAGAGAAAGTTTTAAGTGCCGGGACTTAGGTAACATTAGATGCAGCCATGGACATAGCACGACATGGCACCAGCACAGCTGGGAAACTTCGATGCATGTACACCAAGCGGCTCACGTGAACTGACGCAGTGCACAGACAAAAAGCAACAGTTCCAAAGAGGGCTGAACAAAAACCGAATTACACAATTGAAAAGGCAGCAAAAAAATATGAAGCTTCTGATACATACAAGCATATTATTCATAACTGCAGCTACTGCAGAAACAAAGCACATGGTGGAAAAAGTGAATGTCCCGCTAAAGGAAGACAGTGTTAAAAAAAAACCCGTGCATGCAGTGTGTCAGGTCTCAGGTAAAGAAGAAGATGAGCTGTTTATAGATGCAGTAAGAAACGAATCTTTTTCATAGCTTCTTTAACACACAATGTCTCCGCTCCGATACACGGGTATATATATATGTATATATATACCCCGATCTACATACTCGAATAATGAATACTTTATTCGCAATCAATGATTGTTTTGGTAAAGCCATACTCAGTGTATTCATTAGATGAACGGTAAAAAAGTAAGAGCGAGGGGAGGGTGACTTATTGAGGCATGCAGGCAAAACCACAATAGCACGCGGGCTCGATGTACGAAAAAATATATCTTTTCAAGTTCTATTTAGTCCATATGTGTCAAACTCAAGGGCC
>JANRMT010028174.1:100682874-100728871 GCA_026402145.1 Polypterus bichir lapradei
GAAGCCAAAAAAGAAAGAAGAGAAAGGAAGAGGAGGATAAGAAAAAACAAGACAGTGGTAAGTGATAAATTACACACATAAAATAGCTCTACTTGTCTTGTACAAATGGTGCAATTTTGCAGCAGGTAGGCTAGCAGAAATATGTTTATGTATCATACATAAATGACGACATTGCTATAGCTTTGTAATAGGTTTTGATGAAAGTGGCATAGCATGCTATACTAACTATTCCACTGTGATAATCTATTTAGGAAAACCACACAATAAATTCTGTGCATCAAACATTAGCTTGGGATGTTTTTAAGCATTGGTAGTCGACTCACAGCACTACTAATAATTAGTAAACATTTAATTATAATTTCATTGTTTGTTAACAGTAAAAAGTTTATTTATATAGCACATTTCATACACAATGGCAATTCAAAGTGCTTTACATAGAAGAAATTAAAATAATAAAAAGAAATAAGAATAATTAAAACAGTTTAGAAAAATAAAATAAAATACAGTACAGTCGGACGAACAGCTGCACAGTGCTCATTCAGTAAATGCATAGCTAAAGACTAAAGATTAATTAACTGTCAATTTACCTTCTATTAATGATTGTTATTATTATAAAGTGTTACCATCTTTTCTTTCTCCCTCAAGGTGCTTTGCTTAAATTTCTCAGCCCTCAGGCTCTTCCTAAGGATACCTCCACTGATGAAGGTAGAGTGAATTTCTCTCACTGACCTGAGCTGAGCTGTTAAAAGTGACCTCTTTCAATATGCTAACAGTGAAATGGTAATTTCAGATTTTTTTAAATTATTATTTTCCCAGCTACACCATCAACTTCATCCTCAACATCAACAGATGCATCACTTCTCAGTGCTGATGTTTCCTCTTCAGCACAAGGTACCACAAACTCTATAATTATAGCTGATATCCTGCACAGCCCAGAGTTTAAACTGATAAGTGTGTGCTGTCATATTGTTAGAAAAAAATAGTGCAAATCACTACTGAATTCCCATCAAACTGTGTAAATACTAGTCACTTTTGCCCATGGACATTTCAGAATTTTTTATATACAGTATATATACTCAGTGATGCATTCTGTACCTGAACAGATGGATTATATTAATAAAAAAAACATTATTTTTCCCCAGCTACACCGTCAATAGCATCTCTCACAGTGGAAGATACTGCATCCAGAACAGAAATTGAGTCTGCACCACTTCCCAACACTGAGGTTACCTCTACAGCTCAAGGTACCACAAGCACTGTAATTATAGCTGATGACCCTGCACAGTGGCCAGCAGTCCTGACTGATAGTGTGCGCTGTCAAATTGTTAAAAAAGGACCAGTGCAAGTCACAAACATTGTATTCCCCCAAAATTCTGAGAATCCACCTCGAAGATTTACAAATGACAATTACATGAGAAGCATGAAAAATGGGGAGAAAATTCTTCGATCATGGATGTTATATTCCATGAGCACAGACTCAGTGTTCTGTTTTGCCTGCACTGTTTTTGGGAAGCGTGACAATGCCTTAAGCAACTGTGGCTTCCGTACATGGAGGAACCTAGCTCATCATTTAAAAGAACACGAATATTCAAAGGGGCATTGTGACAATATGACAAACTGGCATGAGCTGCAGAGGAGACTGCAAACCAATACAACCATAGATCAAAGACAACAAGACTTGATGCGGATCGAGATTGAGCATTGGAAAGGTGTCATAAGGAGAGTGATTGCCATAATTTGTCACTTAGCAGAACGCAACCAGGCTTTAAGAGGGACCACGAGTGAGTTGTATGACCCACACAATGGGAATTTTCTGGCACAAGTTGAACTGATGGCACAGTTCGATTCAGTTATGACTGAACACATAAGAAGGATAGAAAACCAAGAGACAAGAGTGCATTACTTGAGTGGAACTATTCAAAATGAAATAATTGCACTAATTGGAAACAAGGTACTGGAAGAGATTGTGAGAAGAGTACACAGAGCAAAGTATTACTCTGTTATTATGGATTGCACTCCTGATGTCAGTCATAAGGAACAGCTTTCCATTGTTCTGAGAATTGTCAATTGCGAACCATCTGTGTCCATTGCAGAACATTTCTTTGGATTTTTAGATGTTGAAGACACAACTGGTAAGGGCCTGACTGAAGTCCTGCTTGACCACCTGCAGAAACACAGCCTGAGTCTTTCTGATTGCCGTGGTCAGTCTTATGACAATGGCAGCAATATGATGGGCCATAAACAGGGTGTTCAGGCAAGAATTTTGCAATTGAACAGCAAAGCATTTTACATTCCTTGCAGCAGTCATACACTTAACCTGGTTCTGGCAGATGCTGCCAAGTCCTCAGTGCTGTCCATCTCCTCCTTTGGTGTGTTGCAAAGACTCTATACCTTATTCAGTTCCTCTGTGCAACGCTGGACAGTTCTAAAGGAACATGTAAAGCAGCTCACTTTAAAACCTTTGTCAACAACAAGATGGGAAGCTCGGATTGACAGCGTGAAGGTGGTGCGATACCAGTTACCAGAGATCCTGGATGCATTGTCTGCACTCCAGACGTTTGCTATAGAGAAGGGGGACTCAGAGACCATGTCCACTGCTAAAAGCTTACATGGTGAGTTGAAGACCTGGTCTTTTCTGCTTTGCACAATGACCTGGTACAATGTTTTGTACCAAATCAATCATGTCAGCAAGCTGCTACAAAGTCCAAATGTTTCCATGGAAACACTTAGATCAGAAACAGAAGGAGTAAAAGACTACCTTGAAGACTTCAGGGAAAATGGGATTGCTTCCTGTCAAACTGATGCAAAAGACATTGCAGAAAATCTGGATATGGAAATGACCCTTCCTGAAAAAAGGCAGCGTAAAAAGAAAAGACAGTCTCTATATGAAGGTACAGACGAGACTCAGTCTACTCCAGACGAGACTTTTAGAAGAGACTTTTTTCTGCCCATGGTTGACACAGCCCTCAGAAGCCTAAGTGACAGGTTTTCAAGACTGAAGGGTGTTTATGACCTTTATGACTTTCTGTTCTCAAAGGAAAACATGAAGCAGACAATAAAGAATGGAAAGCTTCATGAACGATGCAAAAAATTGGAACAAACCCTCCATGACATTGATGCTGATGACTTGGCACTTGAGATCAATTCATCTCTCTACACTTTTCCAGACCATGTAGCCACTTCCCCATTTGACATGCTTAATTACATTTACAGTGAGAAGCTACTGGATTTGTACAGTAATTTAAGCATCGCTTTGCGTCTATTCCTGACTCTCCCTGTGTCAGTGGCCTCTGGTGAGAGGAGCTTTTCAGCTTTGAAGCTGATAAAAAATTACATGAGGTCCACCGTGGGCCAAGAAAGGCTCACAGGACTGGCACTTATGTCAATTGAGCGGGATGTTCGCCAGTCTTTGGACATGGAGGACATTGTGATTGCCTTTGCAGAAAACAAGGCTCGCAAACAGCAGTTTTAGATAATTTGCACATGTTTGAGAGAACTGAAAAATGTTAATGTGAGTATGTATGTGTGTGTGTGTTTTTAAGTATGTTGGATTTAGTTATTGTGCACTTTTTTAATGTATATTTGATTTTATGGTACAGTGGTGTTTTTTGCAAATGTTCAATTGTTGAAAATGTTCAAATTTTATGCACTTTATATGCAACAGCAGTATTTGCACTCTAAACATTTTTTTATTTATGCACAGTATATGCAACAGCAGTATTTGCACTGTAAACCTTTTTTATTTATATAAAGTGTGAGTGAATTTAAACTGTATGGCTATGCTGTGGTTCCTTTGCGTGCGTGTCCATTTTGCTTGGGGCCCCCAAATTCCTTCAAACGGCCCTGCACATACATATACATACACATACATATATATATATATATACACACATACACACATATATATATACATACACACACATATATAAACATATACATACATATCTATATACTGTATATATATACACATACATCCATATATATATACATATACACATATATATATACATATATGTGTGTTTGTGTATATATATGTGTATGTGTGAGTATGTATATATATATATATATATATTGAAATAGTCTCACTGTCAAATAATGCAAAGAGTATGTGACACGTGTTTCCCCCTAATTCTGGGCTCATCAGGCGTACACACTCACTGCACCCCCTCTCGGGAATCGAACCTCGGACGTCAGCGCTAGAGGCAAAGCCTCTTGCGTTGCGCCACGGCATGTGGTTCATTTATTTGACAGTATGTAGATCAGGGTAATTACATTCAAGGCATTCGTAGTCTGAATCACAATCTGACTGTATGGGTGGTTACCTACCAGGTAACGCTTGTGGTTGGTCAGCAAGTCGGCTAACATCCGCCACGGTGCCCTCTGTCAGTTGCGAGAAGCAGATCATAGAATGGTTGAAATAGTTTTACTGTCAAATAATGCAAAGAGTACGCAACACGTGTTTCGCCCTAATTCTGGGCTCATCAGGTGCACACACTCACTGCACCCCCTCTTGGGAATCGAACCTCGGACGTCAGCGTTGCGCCACGGCGTGTGGTTTGTTTATTTGACAGTATGTAGATCGGTATATATATATATATATATATATATATATATATATAGCAAAATACCCGCGCTTCGCAGCGGAGAAGTAGTGTGTTAAAAAAGTTATGAAAAAGAAAAGGGAACATTTTAAAAATAACGTAACATGATTGTCAATGTTATTGTTTTGTGACTGTTATGAGTGTTGTTGTCATCAAGGATTTGATTATCATTATTTCTTTCAATCAGGTTCGTATTTGGAGGATGTGTTGTGTTCAAGTCACATTCCGTGTTTGTCAACCGTTGTAAAGATAACAGGTTTCATTCATCGATTCCTTTCTTACTGCATCAATAAACAGCTCGTCTTCCTCTTTATTTGAGACATCACACACTGCATGCACGGGTTTTTTTTACACTGTCTTCCTTTAGCTGGACATTGACTTTTTCCACCGTGTGCTTTGTTTCCGCAGTAGCTGCACTTATGAATATGCTTGTATGCATCACTCGCTTCATATTCTTTTGCTGCCTTCTCAATTGTTTAATGCGTTTTTTGCTCAACGCTCTTTGGAACTGTTGCTTTTTGTTTGCGTACTGCGTTCACAGTCAGTTCACGTGAGCCGCTCGGAGTACATGCATCGAAGGTTCTCAGCTGTGCTTGTGCTATCTCGTGCGATGTTGCGATGTTAGCTCAGACCCGGGAATGCGTCTTCTCATTAAACTTGTATCTCGCAAATATTGTATTCGTCATAGGCATGACAAACGGCAGCGTGTCTATGAACTTAATTTAAACTTAAGGTTTACACCGTGCTTTGTTTCCGCAGTAGCTGCACTTATGAATATGCTTGTATGCATCACTCGCTTCATATTCTTTTGCTGCCTTCTCAATTGTGTAATACGTTTTTTGTTCAGCGCTCTTTGGAACTGTTGCTTTTTGTCTGTGTACTGCGTTCACAGTCAGTTCACGTAAGCCGCTCGGAGTACATGCATCGAAGGTTCTCAGCTGTGCTTGTGCTATCTCGTGCGATGTCCACAGCTTTATTTAATGTTAGCTAAGACCCTTAGCTAAGGCACTTAAAAGTTTCTCTCGCACTTTCGCTGAGTTTGTGCCAAACATCACCCTGACCATCTCATCTTCGTCTACATAAGCACAGTCCTTCACCCGCGAATATTTAGCGGCAGAGTGTTTCTATTGGATTGCCGCTGATGGATGGCCTTATATGGGCAAGCACTCAATTACGTGGGAGACGTGACGATGAGGGACGCAACTCTGTCTCACACATAGCTGCAGGCTATGGCCTGTATATATGTACATAAGTAGGTTCCAGTTATGACCGTTCCGCGTAGAATTTCGAAATGAAACCTGCCTAACTTTTGTAAGTAAGCTGTAAGGAATAAGCCTACCAAATTTCAGCCTTCTACCTACACGAGAAGTTGGAGAATTAGTGATGAGTGAGTCAGTCAGTCAGTGAGGGTTTTGCCTTTTATTAGTATAGATATAAAAAAACAGCTAAGGGGATAGATACTGTATATAGATGGATAGGAAGGAAAGGCACTATATGATAGGCAGACAGGGAAGCTGCTATATAATAATAAAATTACTGTTATTGCTATATAGATAGACAGGGAGTTCAGGCAGGCACAATGGCGAAGGTTAAAAAAAAAAAAAAAATTTCTCTCCAGAGGGGAATCAAACTCTGATCTCTGAGGTACAGCAAGTCTGCTGCGCTCTGAGTGACAAAATCTTACCGGTACACAATGGAAGCTGTTGTGACATTCTTGCACCTTTTGTTAAAGTGTTTATTTGATCTTTGGCCTTCAGGCTTCACAATTTTTATAGTTTATGCCTACATTTTGTAACATTTACTACTAAAATAAGAAAAAGTTTCTTTTTTAACAATGTGTTTACACAGATTACTGTAGAAACGGAACACACATGAAATGTGTGTGTTCCAAATAATGATCTATTATTTCCACTCTAAAACTCCACTTCACTCCCAGATAATCAATCAAGGCATGAGCTGGGAGAAGTTTGTGTACGTTCTAAGTTGGTGGGGGGATGGAATAGCCGGCTGCTTGCAGCTTGTGTTTATCAGCACATTTAGATGAACAAAAGACGCTGGCAGAGAGGTGAGAACGGTTTTAACAAGCGATTTAAGGTGGGACTGATCTATGAGTTTTTTCGTAGGCTCTGGTAATTCTAGTGTTAATGGTTGCCCTCATGTTCTCATATGCTCTACAATTCACTCTGCAGTCATTAGTCTTATATGCCTTATAAAGCAGTTTTTTCCTTTGCAACTTCTTTTTTAAATTTTTATTAATCCACCATGGAGTTTTTTTAGTTTCCTATTAGTTCCAAATTTAGGTATGTATCTGTCCTGCATTACATGTAAAACATTTTTAAACCTGTTCCACTGCTCCTTGACTGTCTCCACACTTAAAAGCTTATCCCAGCGTATCATGCGACTTTGTCGCATCTGGTCAAAATTAGCCCTACCAAAGTTCAACTTAACAATTTTAGTGTTTGCATCTGCCCTCTTACAAAATACTGAGAATTGTATTACATTATGGTCACTTGACTCTAGTGGTTCAATCACCTCTACACTCTAAATTCTATCCTGATTATTACAAAATACTAAATCCAGACAGGCTTTACCCCGTGTTGGTGCTTTAACATACTGTGTTAAAACACAGTCACTGATTACTTTTAAAAACTCCTGCTCTTGTGCTCCTCCATCAGAAAGGTTATCCCAGTTAATATTTGGATAATTAAAGTCCCCCATGACTATAATATCTCCCTGTAAACTTGCCTTTTTGATATTACTAAAAAGATCTGTGTTGAAATTACTGTCTGAATTGGGTGATCTATAACACACTCCTAAAATAAGACCTCTTTCCCTAATATTTTTCAGGCGAAGCCACATGTCCTCACTAAGATGGGGCTCACCATCCAACTGAAGATGACTTACATTTAAATCCTATTTGGCATAAACAGCAACCCCACCTCCTTTTCTGTTCTGTCTATCCTTCCTAAAAAATGTGTATCCCTCTATGTTACACTCATTCCCATCTTTGCTATTTAGCCAGGTTTCCGTTATTGCTATAATATCATAATTATGCACTGCTACATACAACTCCAACTCACCTTATTTTTGATACTTCTAGCATTAAGGCAAGCTATTTTTAATTTGTTACTCCTTTTATATTGTATATTATAAATGTTTGCTTAGAATTTATATTACTATGCATTTTTATTTCTACACCATTGTTTGTTCTTCCATGTATAGATCTAAACCTGACCGGTCTTAAACTCCCTGCCCCCCATTCCCTAGTTTAAACAATCCTCGACTAGCCTACACATATGCCTCCCCAATACATTGGTGCCCCGCCAGTTCAGATGAAACCTGTCACGGCGGAACAGGTCCCATCTGTTCCAAAAGGAGTCCCAATGCCCCATAAACCTATACCCTTCTACCCTGCACCAAGACTTGAGCCACGTGTTAAGCCTTCTAATTTCCCCAATTTTACCTGGACTGGCGTGTGGCACAGGCAGAACTTCGGAGAAGACTACCTTGTCAATTCTGCTCCTCAGCCTGGCACCTAACTCTTTGAATTTGGATTGCAGAACTGACAGACTACCCTTATGTATGTCATTTGTTCCAACATGGACAATGACAACTGGATCCACCCCCGCTCTGGCCAAGAGCCTATCCACCCTTCCTGGGAGGTCTCCCACCAGTGCTCCAGGAAGGCAACACACCGTGCGAGATTCTCTCTCTTTGGAGCACACCTGCGCTTCAATCCCCCTAATGATTGAGTTTCCAACTATCACTACCTCTCTCTTTTTGGGAACTGGTTTTCAGGTTGCCCGTTGGGGCTCCTCATCCCTGCCTACCACCTCAGAATTATCAGAGACACCGTCCAGCTCTGCAAGGACATGATAACGGCTTGACACTTCTAATTCTGCGGTTGATGCCTCCGGATAGTGTGCACCCTTTACCTTACACCTTGTGACCGTGACCTACCTATTTCTACCTGTTTGGTCTGGAATCTCCTCATGCGCCACCTTGGGGGTGCACACTATCTCTATAAACGACACCTGGGCCAAGTCCGCCAATTCTCTATTACAACGCAGGTCAGCCAACTCCTCCTCCAGTTCAGCGACCCTGAGCTCGAGGTGCTGGATCAGCTGGCATCTCTTGCAGATGTAGCCCTCATAGACAACTGGGTCTTCCAAACCATCATGTAAAAAGTCCAACATCCAACGGGACTTGCAATGCACTGGTCTCATTATTAAAATTTGATTTGGGATTAGTAAACTGCCTTAACTTTTTTTTTTCTTAAAATTAAATTTTTTTTCCTTAACTTACATGGTAACACTAAGATCTGCTACAGATATTTTACACCTTTTCCCCTTAAGCTCCTGTACTGTTCTCCCTCTCAGCTGCATGCTATTTATCTTTCTATGAGGTTAACTCTACTTTTCTCTGTCTCCTCCTAACTTTGCACTCCTCTTACTTATAAGCTCTCCACTCGCACTGTTTGCATTACCCCTTATTAATGAACCCTCATGCTGTCGCCCACTTTAACTGTTCAACCTCTGGACCACTACGGACTGTTTAATCTAAAATAAACAAATAAATAAAACTGTACTACCTTATTTGCTCCTACAGCCCCTTGTGCCTGATCAGCATCTTAATGCTGGCCGCTTACCTGCACACTGCTGAGCGTTCCCCTTTTACTGCTTTGAAGTCAGCCGCGGCTTTTTTCTTTTCCTTTAAACTAAGGAATCGCTGTTACGATGACGTGGTTATTTGCTTACAAATGCCAATATGTTATTGCTGTTTTCTACCCTACCTCCTTGAAGCTAATATATATATATTATAGATTATATATATATCTATATATATAAAATTCTTTTCGTGTTTGAAATGGAAATTACATATGACCACGCGAAACGGAAATTACATATGACCAGAGAACATATAATACAGGAACTAATCACTTTTATATCGTCCTTATGAATTGTTATTATTTGTGTGAGAATTATTTTACTGATATTGAAAAGAAGTAAACACAAACACGTCAATCTATCCCATAGAAGTGAGCCCCGCGTCGCCCTCTCCCAGCCCTCCTCTCTAGACTCCAGCACTGAGCCGTCCGTCACCATGCATGTTCTGACAGAGAAGTTTTATTTATTTGTCAATGTGACTGTCGTGGAAACTGCCACATTATAAGTTTTTTTTTTTAATTGGCAGTATTTGATAGTAGAAGAGATGAGGAAAATAGCTTTGCGTCTTTCTACTTTTTAACTGCGCCAAGCTGTAAACAATGTGAAGACGACACCGCCTTCAGCGGCGAGGGGTTGTGAGAACAAAGTGGACACTCAGAGGTGTGGAATGTCAGGCTGCTCCGCCAGGTCGAGAGCTTCGCAGTTTCGGGCAGCATCCTCTCTTCTCGCACTGTTTGTGATACTTCGAGTGCCTGTCAGCTCCTGTGAGAGTGGAAATCTTTGCGAATGAGTGTAATTGGCGCCATCGAAGCAAGACTCTCTTTGTAAATTGCGCTGCACAACTACTTACTGTCCTTAAGGCGAGTTCAGGTCACTAAAACCCCGCAACATTCAAGGTTGCTTTTGTGATTAATTCTTTTAAGAAGATGGAGGGTTTTGTGATGATGCGGGTTCGTTCTATGCTCCAAAACGTCTTCATGGGAGCCTTTGAACCCTACACCGTCAGTAATGTTACCGATGAGCTTAGCAGTGAGGCACAACAAAGCAAGGGGATGGTGAAAAAGCATCAAGATTTTTAAGCACAAATATAGTTAATTACACCATAGAATGCACAGTGTAATAGTAAACTAATGTAAAAACATTGAATAACACTGACACAAACACCCAGGCTCCCTGCTCAGCTGCACACGCAGGCTCGCTCTCTCTCAGCAGCACGTGAGCCCGCGCTATCTCTCTCTCAGCAACACGCGAGCCCGCGCTCTCTCTCTCAGCAGCACGCGAGTCCGCTCTCTCTCTCTGTAACATTGCAGCAGTTTGCACTATAGCCTTGCAAGCCGATTGCTGCATAAACACTTTTTTTTAATGAGTTTTAAGCACGGGGGGTTAAGGAACATTTGAACAAATCCGAACTTTATTTAAAAACCAACCACAAGCAACCAAGAAAGTAACATTACAGGAGTTCATGCTATAGCCTTGCAAGCCGATCGCTGTATAAACACTTCTTTTTAATGAGTTTTAAGCACAGGGAAAAAAAAGGAACATTTGAAAAATCTGTAATTTAATAAACCACCAAGAAAAGTAACATTGCAACAAATCACACTACGTACCACTCGCTGTAAACACTTTTTTTAATGAGTTGTAAGCACAGAGAAAAAAAATGAATATTTGAAAAAAGTGAAAAGAAACTGCAACAATTCACGCTACGAACCGAAAATGAACATTTGAAAAATCCGTTAATACAAAAACTAACCATAAACCACCAAGAAAACTAATCTTGCATGAGTGGAGTTCTGGCATGAAGTGAGAAGGAACTGGGTGGAGAGGAGGTTACAGTTTTGAGGGAGAGTCTGGCTCCGCGATGGAGGGATGTTTTCCTTCAGGTGTTTTCTCTCGTGTGATTTCTTGGGTTTCTGGTGTTTTCAGCTGTTTAACTGGTGGGAGCAAAAGCCTCATGCAGCCATTCCAAAAACAAAGTCCTTGTGACCCAACCCTTCGTGTTTGCCCTCCACATCACTGGCAGTCTGGCTTTGTTTACATTGTGCTGCTTGAAAGCACGAGGGTTCTCAAATTGGTAAATGAGTAAACTGGTAAACAGTTTTTCCACCTCTTCCAGCACTTGTGGCCTCTGTCTGGTTAACGCTGTAACTCCTTTTGCAACATCAGCTGCTTTAATAGATTCTTTCTGCTTTAGAATAGTCGAAATCGTAGGTTTTGACTTCTTGTTCATGTGCGGAAATCATCAGCGCGCACAAACCGAAAGGGAAACTGGCTTGTTCGTATACCGAGTGTGTGGTCGTGAACCAAGGCAAAAGTTTGGCGAACTTTTTGGTCGTAAACCGAGTTGTACGTGTACCGAGACTTCGTGAACCGAGGTTCCACTGTATATATATATATATATATATATATATATATATATTGTGGAAATGGCCCGGACACAGACAGGCAGACATGTTGAAAATCACCACCACACGTTTACTTTACAAGCTATTTACAGAATAAAGGGCACATAACCCCTTCAGTCCCCAAAGTCCTGACCAAACAACACCTTGTCTTTCTTCGGGCCGACTCCACTCTCGCTCCTTCTGCCTTGTCCTTCTTCCACCCGACTCCAGCCTTGAATGAATGGAGGCGGCCCCTTTTATCCACACCCGGATGTGTTCCAGGTGCCTCCCGGCAATCACCCGCCGACACGCCCCTGTGTGGCGGAAGTGCCGGCTGTACTCCCGGAAGCTCTCCGGGTGTCTCTTCTTCTCTTCCCCCCAGCACTTCCTGGTGTGGCGGAAGTGCTGAGGTCCAGGGCTCCAAAGACATCAGGGTGCCCCCTGGTGGTGACCACGGGCCCCTACAGGGTTGGGCTTCCAAGCCCTCTACCCGTGGCCCCCAAAGCAACCAGGGTGGCGGCCCCCGCGTGATCCAGAGCAGGCGTAGACCCTCTTCCGGTCCTTCAGGGCGTCCCGGGCATCCCTGACAATATATATATATATATATATATATATATATAGGCAGTTGCAGGAGCAGCACTCAACCTTTATTAAGCAACTATGCCTTAATTCAGATTCACAGGAAAGCAGACAACCTCCTAGTTGTCTCAGTTATGGCAACTCCAATTGCTGAGTTTAAAAGAATGTGTAAGTTTCTTCTTTGATAGGACTCAACTGTTTAAAGAGATGCACAGCAGAGACTGGGACTGGGTCAGACGCAGTCTGCGCAGGACCAGAGAGAACAGGACAACAGGTGAGTGAACTGGCTTTAAAGACTCGTCATAGTAACGTGCGATGAGTGCTTTATGTGGTATAGCTGCTGTTGAAACCAATAACTGCCTGTCTGAGAGTGTGCTTCTTATGCATTAGACAGCCATACAGATGAATGTTTGGCAGTCTGAAGGTATGTTTCTTTTACATCAGAATGCTATATAAGAGAGTTTTTACCTGTGACTGAAGTGGCTGAAGCTGCACCGGCGACAGAATGCAGTGCAAAATGGTCACTATAGATACTGTAGATAGACAGATATATAAAAGGCAAGTGTTAAATGCCTCCGATTCCCTTCCAAAATGTAAAGACCTGAAAAAAAAACTGACTTGCACAGAAGCACAAGATTAATAAAAGCCCTTGTCGGAAAATAAAACAGTGCGTGAGGAATACTAGAAGCCTATTAACAAGAAGAAACCAATATATCATATTGAAGGTAATAAACAAATTAGCTCCAGAGAAAAGACACAGTCTACTTGAATGCTACATGTAATTGCCATAAGGAGATATTGCTTTTTGGGTTTGGGGGCTGTGGTATAAAGAGAGAATGAGCATTTCAGATTAAAAAGCTAAACAGATATTGTCCAACATTTATGAAGTTGTGCACCACTAAGTAAAATGGATAGAGGGCAGTTCTTCAGAAGACTTCCTAAGGATTTTAATAAACAATGGAGTATCCTGTCTACATTTGACTCAAATATTACTTTTCAGATTGCGCATTCTGAATTTTAACTTAATGGAGGAATTTTATAGAGTTTGCCCTTGGAAAGTTGTAAAGATCGTTTTGTGTCTTGTACCTGATTGATATGCATGACTATAGCCATCCACAGAATAAGGATGAGAGTCTCCTATTCTCCACAATCCGTAGTCTTGTTCAATCTCATAAGCTTTGATCACATTGTACACCAAGCCGCAATGTCTCAAAGGAGGGCACTGTTTTTAGAGACATTTTACTAGTCAACTGGAACAAATGTAAGAGAATACCTCTTCCCATTGCTTTCTCAGGTCTAAACTCGAAGTACCATGTCTTGTTTCTGGCTTGCATTTTTCAGTGAGTCACGATTATCTTACTGAATCACAGCCATTATTAAAGACAAATATATTGTAAAAATGTACCAAAAAATAAATATATTTACTAAAACATCAGAAAGGCTAGTGAACATTAATATAATATTTTAATCTGATCAGTCTTGAATGTGCATATTGCAAGTATGATTAGCCAAGTCTGCTGCTATGTGGTTTTCAGTTTCAGAAGTCAAGCAGCTGCTAAAGTTAATTTTTCACATTCTTTCTCTCACTGTCTTTCTCTCACTTCATGACTATCCACCCACTAATTCACACCATTATTTCATTTCTAAACTAAGGTGTGAAGTCAAAACACTAATTGGCAAAATGTTCCTAAGTGCAGATTGTTCCATATACAAAATTAGCTTATTTTCCATCATTAACATTGTAATCTTTGCTTTTAGAGTGAATTTATTATTGTAAAGAGCATTTTTGTTCACATAAATTAGAAAAAAGCACACAATAAATAGGTCAATTGGGGAGTATGGTGGCATGGTGCTTAGCACTGCTTCCACCAGTCACTGTCTTGGAGCTTTTTTTGTTCTCATCATAGGTTGTCTTTCAGTGCTCTGGTGTTCCTCTACATCCCAGAATGCCTGCTAAGGCAATTGTTGACTTTACATTGACCCTGAAAGAATATATCTGAGACCCAACTAGCATACCAATCAGTCTCATTTTTGCCTTGTCCCTCAGAGTACAAAGGTAGTTTCAGGTAGTCTCCTAACATATTTTTTTTTTATTTTAACTCTGCATAAATCAGAAATAGCACTGCACACATTGTTGCTTGTGGACACTGCACACATTGTTGCTTGTGGATTTTTGCTAGATGTACAGTACATCTGTGCTCTACGTTTAATCTCCAGTCACATCACATTTGTTCAAAGCAGTCAATAACTAGTCATCAGATGTTCTGGGATTATTAAATTCATAACTAGTCATCAGATGTTGTTGGATTATTAGGTTCATGATGCTACCATCAAATAACAGTTCTTCTTTAGCATTTTAATTAGCATTGTTCTCCTGTACACAGCAGTGAAGATTAATAATATTCAGTATGTCACTGTGGTTTGTGTATTTAGGTTTTGCACACAAATATGTAGCCTGCTTATAAAATATTATTAGCTCATATAGAATATATAATAAATATTTTTTACTTCTGCTTTTTGCTATTATCCCTATGCTACTAGGCCCATTTTTCCTTTTTATTATGCATTACTTAACTTTTACTTTTATTCTTGTCCAATATAAATCTATGAGAAAGGATTTCTTAGGATCTGCCAGGAGAAAGATCAACAGATTTTTTTGTTTTGCAGAGATTTTTATCAGGATGTCCCGACATAACCAGATTGTGGGTTTGTAGGCTGAAAGATTCTTTGATACAAGATACTGTACATGTAAACATATTACCGTATATACTCACATATAAGTTGGGTCTTGAAACCCAAAAAATCGATCATAAAATCAGACCCCGACTTATATGTCTGTTCAAAAATGTGACGCTTTATTTTTTTTTTTACATCTTCTTGCCTCCTCCAATCTCACATCAGTTTCTCAGACACATTGAAGTTTGTTGCAGCAGCGCAGTTACCAATTTTTTTGCTACTTCAACGACTAAAACAGGGATTTTTTTACAATAAAGGTGTATGAGAGTGTGAGATACAAAAAACACAAAACAGTGCAAACGTCGCCTTGGAATAGTTCTGGTATAACCGTGTGGTCACTTAGGCACAATACATAGAAAAAAAAAGGTGTACGCTCCATGGTTACTCTCTCAGGTGGGTACTAGCATATCATAATCTCTTAGACCAATAGCGTGAATTTTCCGCATTCGACTTATACAACCGACATTATAAAATACCAGAAATTATACTTTAAAATCAACTCACAACTTATCTGCAGGAGAACTTATCTGCTAGTATATATGGTATTTGAGTTGTGAATGATCTGTGTTGTTGCTGATGCAGTGATACTCTCTCTATTATGGCTTTAAGGTGGCACCGTAAGTGAAAGGACCTATCCACATTATAATTCTGAGCACTGAACCATGTCTATCTGTGGAGGTAACACACCCTGGTGGACACATCACCTTAGCAAGGTACAGAGAGGGCACTCCAGTTGGTTAATAGCTTTTACCTACACCCACCAGTCACAGTGACTGATCCTTACAGGGTTTATCAAAAACGGCTTACAGGAACCAGGATCCATTTCACTGAAGTGTATGTTGGGTAGAAAATGAATGGATAGAATTTTACAAAACTGATAAGGAAAGCAGCCTCTTCTACCTCTTTAGGAAAGCTCAACTACAGTTATTAAGTAAATGCTCAATTTCACATCTTCCTCCACCACCATCTCTTGGGTTATAAATCTTGTTTGCCGTTTTATTTTGTTGCAGCTACAGTATAACTGGCTATTGGATTCAACTAAAATATCCCAGTGTCTTTTGAGAGCAGCCTTTTAGGTGTTTTGAGCTGTAGCTATTATCATCTATGGAATATCACCATTGCCAAACTATACTTTTCTAAGTCAGCTATAGAATTTCCTTCTGTTTTTACCATAGACAGTAACAGTGTGTCTCCTTCTTCCAGCACCATCTTGCTATTGTTCATTTACTGTATTTAACTTTAAGTCTCTTTCAGAATGTTTTCAAACACAATATTAAAAATTATTTTAATTGCTTAATCCATTGTCACCAACCACAGCTGGTTACTTTATACAGCTGTAGTCTCATATTTAAAGCTGTTCTTTACATAAATCTTGTCACAGATGAGCGGGGACACTGCTCGGCCGAGACGCCTGGATAGTCCCCAAGTTGGACAATATTTTTCCTCGGCCACGAGAGGGCAGCCGCCCGGGTCTAATTGGGGGCCACAGAGACGGAGCTGGGACGCTCAGTATGAGAGGACGTAGCCACCGCCAGGGGGCGCCCGGACAATTGGAGAAGCCTGGATGGCAGCACTTCCGCCACACCAGGACGTGCTGCCGGAAGTAATTCTGAGGACACCCGGAGTGCTTCCAGGTGCTTTCCTGACACTTCCGCCACAGGGAAGTGACATCAAGGGGAGCACCTGGGATCATGATAAAAGGGGACGCCTCCTTCCAGTGGACGAGCCAGAGTTGGAAGGAAGGAGACGAAGCTTGTGAGAAGGACAGGAGGTCAAGGAAAGAGAAAGAAGAAGAGAAAGGAAGAGGGTTGGTGATTGAAGGCATTGTGGTGCGGAAAATATAAATAAAGATGTGTGTTTTGGACATTCTGATGTCGGTCTGTCTGTGTCTGGGGGTACGCTTTCCACAATGGAGCCCAACGTGAGGCCCACCTCCTGCTAAAAGGGGGGACCCCGTTTTCAATACATTTTTTGTGGAGGCAACCTGCACAGCAGACGAAGGCGCACTACTATCACGGCACGCAGTCCTGCGGCAACGATTCAAGAAAACGCTCGCCGAAGACCACGCCTGATGGACGTTTACTATTATGGGGAAGAAGAAGGGCAAACGCGCCCTGAAGGTAGCGACGCCTCTACCCCACATTAACGTTGCAGACGCACAGGGCGGCGGAAGAGGCCGTCCAGCAGCAAAACATTCAAGAAGACGGGATTCGGGAGGTAAGTCTCGCGTATGATGGGAATACACTGCCCGAATCCGTGTCTATGGCCGAAGCACGCCGACCCGTGGAGTGATGACGAGACGGCGACGGGAGATGAAGAGGAGCCGCCACTGAGTGCGGAAGGGCTGCGGGGCGTAAGCTGCCCGGAAGACTCTTTCCCGACTGAGTCCGCTCATAGGGTGGAGGGAGCGTCGGACAACCGGAAGTTCCTTCCAGAGACAGGCACAGAATTGGAAGGAGTGTGTTGTGTACCAGCTGGTGAGTACTTGAAGGCGGGACCAACGAACGTCAATCCTGAGACCCTCAAAGACCCAAGGGAGCATGCGCAGGAGCTCCATGGCTCCCAGCCGGCAGGTGAGTGCGGAAAAAATATGAATTCACCGCCGACTGGCTTGAGTGACTTGTTATTGGTTATACAAGAGTTGGAGAAAGTCTTTCGTCCTGTACAGCCTCTTTTACAGATATTGAGTGATTTGAAGGGAGTAATCAATACGCTGGAGGAGACTGCGGACGCGCCTCTGAGAGCCATACTGGGGTGGTTGAGGTGGCGCGACGTGGGATGCTCCAGTCAGTCCGATGCTTGGGTATAAGTAAGTGTTACCGGTACCGAACATGATAAGAGAAACCCTAGCGAAAAGAACCCGGATGTAACGGAAGGGATCCAAGTAGCAGGGGTTCCGACAGTAGATCGGGGGACGAATACTTAGTCCGCAGTACAAGCAGAGACGGGGGGACGGTGCCGGCTTGTATGTGTCGACACCCAGACCGCCCCGAGCCAGGAAGCTGCAGTGCTCGTAACCCGTTCGAGAGGTGTGCAAACAGTACGGGGTCCCTCTTCGTTCCATAAGGGGATCCAAGCTGTTACAGCACCCCAGAACAACGGGAGGCCCCGGAGAAAAAAGGAGGGGTCTCCTGACAGGAGGAAACTAGAACCATGAGAGCTCGTGGGCAGTGAGAGAGCTCTCTCCAAGGCAATGGAGAGCTGCCCCAAACCAAGCTGAAAAGATACAGGCACGGGCGTTTCCGTCCTGTTTTCAGGTCCGGAGGGCACCGGAAAGACAAGGGGTGCGCCAGTGTTACATGTGCCATGGAGTTGGGCATCTGTGGAGACGTTGTCCATATGCCCTGAGCAAAGATGCCATTAGGCGGCGTCGGGACAACGTCTTCGCACCTGTGTCTTATTTTTCAGGTCCAGTCCGTGGAAGATGGTACACCGGGACCCCGCCTTGGGAAACTTCTGTCCCTCGTGGGACGGGCCGCTTTGCCGGATGGGCTTCAGCTGGTGATGGGGCAGTGTCACAGATGAGCAGGGACACTGCCCGACCGGGACGCCTGGATAGTCCCCGAGTTGGACAATATTTCTCCTCGGCCACGAGAGGGCAGCCGCCCGGGTCTAATTGGGGGCCACAGAGGACGTGGCCACCGCCAGGGGGCGCCCGGACAATTGGAGAAGCCTGGATGGCAGCACTTCCGCCACACCAGGACGTGCTGCTGGAAGTAATTCCGAGCACACCCGGAGTGCTTCCAGGTGCTTTCCTGACACTTCCACCACACCAGGAAGTAATGTCAAGGGGAGCACCTGGGGCTCATCCGGGTCATGATAAAAGGGGATGCCTCCTTCCAGTGGACGAGCCAGAGTTGGGAGGAAGGAGACGAAGCTTGTGAGGAGGACAGGAGGTCAAGGAAAGAGAAAGAAGAAGAAGAGAAAGGAAGAGGGTTGGTGATTGAAGGCATGTGGTGCGGAAAATATAAATAAAGAAGTGTGTTTTGGACATTCTGGTGTCGGTCTGTCTGTGTCTGGGGGTACGCTTTCCACAATCTATTAAAGCAAAACAGGATTTAATGAAGACATTCTCAGTACCCATAAGGCTGCATAAAGTATAAAGCCTGGCTACAAACACCTTGTGCAAAAAAAAAGACATTCAGCATGCTGAAGTATTTGGAGTTGCAGGTTGCCAAGAGCCTCTCTTGGTAGCTTTGAGTACAAGACAGGAACAGGTCATGGACAGTGCAGCAGCTAATTTCACTTACATGTACATACGCACACTTATTTACACTTGTCAAAACAGACTGTTTTTGTTAATTTTTTATTCATTGTATATTACTTTTTTTGGCCATTGCTTGTATTCATTTTGGGGTTTTCTACAATGAAGCGGTAATTTTTGATATTTTACTTTTCTATTTCTTTGTTTAAAAGTTGATTATGTTACTCATTATTACACAATGACATCTTTATTTATATACACCATTATTCTTGAGCGTTGGTGTACTCTGTTCATAAGGCAATATCCTTGTAATCCCCTAGGGTGTGTGCAGCCTGCAACATCATACAGACATGATTTATCCAAGATTGAATTAAAAGAACCTTATGCGAGATTAATTTGTTTTGGTGCTTTCTGGTTATTTTGACTCTCAGCCTTGTTTCTAGACTTTGATTTTTGGATTGTGCTAGAGGTTTAGAACAAATCAATATTGACTTATTGGTAATGACCTTGGCACAAACTTCTGAACCATGTCTTTTTTTCCCAGTCCTTAACATAAATCATTTCTCCTGTCTCTTTTGAGACTGAACAATAGTAGCCTTATTTAGAGTAACCAGTTAATATTTCTGTAGGATTTGGGAGGAAAAACAGAATAACTAATGAAAATATAAACTTCACACAGACCGTATATCAGGTGGAACTAGAACAAGGACCTTTGCAGATGTGAAGTGGCAGTCGCCACCAGTGTACTACTGTCCTATCCATTTGGGTTACTGACATAATATGAAAACAGATACTGTATGTATAAAACAAAACCTTTAATCAAGGTTATTATAGCTTTACCTTTTTATATTTTTTCTTATCTTAGTTGGAAACTCAGTTTAGTTTTAGTTTTCCTTCATTGTGTATTTTAAGTTTTAACTTAGTTTTTATTTCACAAAGACATTACTAGTATGTATAAAAATAAAATAGAAATCAGTTTCAGTTCTAGTAATTGTGGTATGTTTAAAGAGCTACTGTGGAGTTTAGTTTTGTGTCACAATCAGACAGAACTGTACACTTAATGGATTTGCATATGAGTTTAATGTCAGTGAAAGCTTATTGCACTACATGGTTTACTATCTAGTTTTGTTTTTGTTTGACTAAAATAAGCATAATCAAAACCAGATACAAATTATGAATAATTTTATACATTTTTATAATTTTTTTACAATATTCTCTATGTCATTTGTGCTGAACAAATGTGTGCTGACTGTTGGTACTTTTCATCTTTTCCCTTACTTGCCCAGAATGGCTCAATTTGTGATAAAATTTCTGTGAATTTTAAGGTTTGAGGATTTTATACTCTAAATGTCTACAGCACGTAACATATCCTGCTCCAATATAATGTGCTTACAATTAATGCCTTCAATATTGTATAAAAAATTTCCCATACTGTTCTCTGTTATTTTCTACCAGCCATATTGATCTCTGATCTCTTTCAGTCACATACAATTTATAGAAAGAATTTTGCCACTTGCAGGGCTGAAAAGATATAAAAAAAAAATCAGAAAACAGATTCTACTGTGTTCTGACAGGTGTGACCATGAAAATCATGGGGGCTTATGAAGAACAGGGGTAATAAGTTTGAATCAGTGAGCAGACCCCAACTAGCTGTATTGAGGGAAACAAAGAAAATATATATTTTTACTAAACTCGTTTATCCAGAGCAGAATCACAGGAAACCTGGAACATATACCAGTAGCTTTGGATGCAAGGCAGGAAAAATCCTTGGACAGGGAGCCAGCCTATTACAATAATACTATATATATATGCAATATGTATCACATGGCTGATGTAAAGAACAGAAAGTGTATGATATTTAAACTATACATTTTGAGAGAAAGAGAAAGATTGAAAAGATGGAGACATTTTAAAACATACTTCATATTTTCACAATATCAGGTATTTTAAGCTGTGAATGTTAAACTAAAAAAAAGTTAAATAAATAAATACAAAATAAATACAAAAACACATTATTAAGTTTAGTTTTTCATGAGCTGGCAGAATCTTCATCTACCTACCTGTAGTTCAGTAGAGACATTGCCAACACAGGAATTTTACAAGGTTTGTATCGCTTTGTTGTTAAACAACCTTTTTAAAGCAAAATTAGTTGGTCAGCAACAATATGCTGATCTTATATGTTAACCTTGTCAGTCCCCGTTCAGTGCTGTTTTATTTTCATAAAGGATTTCACCTATTCTAAGTGGCAAGTGAATTATTGTCAACAAAACTCAAGACACCTGAGAAATAAACAGAAATGTTACTAACTCATGATTTTTCTGTCCATACGATAAAAGTTTTGTTGACCAGAACATTCCGGCTTCAGGTGTTTGAATTACATCTTGATATATAAGAAGTGCTAAGAAATGTGTCAGCTCATTGTAACAGACATGTGATTCGTATGCAGCCTGGAATTTGGTGTAGTGTGTGATGCTGTATTAGATGTTGTGTACATACTCTATCTTGGGTTCAGTCAGGATTACAGCTAACATACCATCATTTATGAAAAGACTGAAATTCTGTAAGGGATTACCTGTATCTAATGCTTCTCTCTTGAGCCCTGGAGATCCAGTGAACGGCAGCTTTGGAAGCTACTGAGCACATTCAAAGCAAAATCATCACCTTGGTATGCTTCACTAACACTTGCACCAGAATCTATCAAGCTGTCACTACCAACTCCTGAAGAACTGTCATTATTCTCTCACTGTAAATTCCTTTCTTTGTCACACACTTTTCACAGCCATATTCAGCTTGCTCTGTCAATGCAAATGCTGTGCTAAAACTCACCCTCCATCACTAGCCACAGTTCACTGCATAAATATATGTGGGTGCCTCGTGGTGGATGACTTTCTGTTTTCGAATTAAAATTTAGACTAACGGCAGGAATATTTATTTATAAAACAAATATGAAATTCTTATTAATATATGTTGATTAATTTTGAGACCCCTGCAGCTCAGGTTAGCCTTTGCGTAAGTCCGGTGGTTACGAAAACTAAAAATATTTTTATTATTATTTTATTTCAGTTAGTCTTTTCAGCCACATAATTTCATTTAGTTTTACTTTTTCATTTCGGTTTTGTTAATTATTTTATTTCAGTTTATGAAAATGTTTTTTTATTAATATTTTCAGTTTTTATTTTAGTTTTCATTAACTATAATAACCTTGCCTCTAATAATATTATGTACTGTTATAAGGACTACTGATTCATTCTGACACAGGAGTGCAAACATTACATATTATAAATCACTGATCTCCCTGTATCCTCCAACAGTTGAATGAAAATTAGAAAAATAACTAAATATTTTCCAAACTACTTGCTTCAGGTAGAATGAAGCAGGTTGTGAGTCTGTTGAAATTTTACAGATTTTTTTTTTAGTTTTTAAACTTTATATCAAAATAAAATTATAATTATTGTTTTTATTACTCTTTTTTATGTTTACGGCTGGAATTTTGTTTATTGTGGTCGCTGCTATTTAAAGGGGTTGCATATTATAACTGCCATCAGGCAACACCAAGAATATTTAGAATTCTCAACAAAACATGCAATCATTGTGTTATGAGTGTATTTAGTTTAAAAGACTACTGTTTGCAAGTTTGGTGACAATTTTTGGTTAACTTTTTTAGCTTAGTAGTTTTTGAATTTATTTTTGATCTCTCGGCTTTAGTTTTAGATTGTAATCTCGTGTTCCTTTCTTAAAGTAACTCTACCTTTTTAATTCATGGCAGAACAGAGTCTACCTTGCTTATCTTCTTGCAGCATTTCATGCATAAAGTACAAGCTCTACAATCTCTTAACCAACATAATCACATTTTCATGGATAGTTTCCTTTGTGACAGCTGGGTGCCTTTTTTAAAAGTTCAGTGTGAACAAATTGAATAATCCAATGTCAGAGGTTTTATGAACTTAACAAAAAAAAAATCACATTTTTAATCAGGTTATAAGAAATATTTCCTAAATTCTTCTAACCAAACTAGAATTATAACCAGTGCTGATTATTTATGCTGATTTATTCCTTTATTTTACAATGTTTACAGAGTGCAGTCATGTTTCGTAATATAACTTACCATGATGTCACAGGTCATGTCTTATGTGCACCAAAGGTTGAGCAACTAACTATTGCTATAGTGAAGAGATACACAAAATAATATCATCAGTATAAATTAATACAAAATATGATTGTGCCTATAAAAAAATTACAAAGTAGTGACAAAATAACAGCAAATAAAATTATAAAAATAAAAAAATAAATAAAACTCTTATGTGTGTAACCTTGACTTTTCTTGACATCCAAGACATGTCTCTTCATATCCTTAATTTATTTCAATGTCCCAGGTCAAAATATAGTGTCACAGATTTTATGTTCACATTTTTCAATTCACATACAACTAGAATAAATTGATCTCAGCTCTAAACAAGGTAAAAATGATCACTTATCACTATTAACAATAACCTTGTTAAGGACAACTTGCATGTGCGATTTCAGAAATCCGATCTCTCTCCACATTTTCTTTTTTCCTGAAGCAACACAGCTTGTATTGTTTTTCTATTTTTGATGAGTTGTGTGTCATCTTCTAAATCTATTGGGATTTCTTTTACGTTTGTGTCACTCACAGGCGGTCTGTTGTACAAGGTGTTTAGCACTGATGCAAGAAATGTTCTCATGATTTATTTGAGGGTTGTACAAAAAACCAACAACATAAATTGTGTAGAAATTTCCAGATCAAAAAATAGTTGATTTGAGTATCTGTGAAGGATTTAGAAATGCAGGTAAAGGTTTACCCTCTTTCACTATTACAGCATCTAATCTAGACTCTCATTCACCTTATAGACTGTGACAAATCTACCTGTAGGCCTTGCATCAGACCTGTTTTCTATGTAAAGATGTGCTTAATCTTTTTCAGTTTAACATTCTGTTGGGCACCTCTGATGAATTAACAGATTTATTTAGTATCTTCAATAAAGCAAAATCACAATCAAACAAGCAAAAAAAAAAAAAAGTGTGTGGCGGGAATAACTTTCCTCACTGTTGAGTAAAAAAATCAACTTCCTAATGAAAAATTACAAAAGGCGTTACAGTACACCTGTGAATTTATTATACTGACATTTTACAGGAAGCAATTCACCATATAGCAGTTATTTTTGGGACTGTGGGAGCAGTAAAAGTAATAATTAAAAAATGATTGCAGTAACAATAGAGTGTGTGGCTTTGAGGCGAGAGCAATTAAAAAGACACAGAAAAGTGTGACAAATTAATAAACTGTACAGTATAGCCAAAATCAAACTAATCTTAAAATAATATTGGTGAAAATTGTGTATATTTATATAAATATAAAATATATACAAATACAGCACAACATAACAAGTGTTAAAAATACTAAGCCTTTTTTCCACAGCAGTCCAGTCTGAGAGATATATAATTTATTCAGGATCCTTTTGCCTGAACCTTTGCTCCTTAGTAAGACCATAATAAAACTGGTAATAGCAACCCTCTCCATGTTTGGTCTCTTGAGCAGCGATTTTCCTTTTTCCAAATAAACATGACTATAACTCATCCATTTGTTAATTCTTTCTTGGGTATCACAAATTATCCCCTGGCTGGGGCCTCAGGTCATAACTAAGCACCCTAATCCATATATCTGTACCCACTTATGTCAGGCCTGTTTATAATTTTCAATTAACTTAATCCACTAATGTTTGATATGTTAGATGGAATCGCAGAAACACAGAAAAAGGTACAATTTTCACATCTACTATAACAAAGTGGGGTTGCAAATTCACTCTCCTGTACTTGTGAGGCCAAGCAATAACTACTGTGTTGCTATGCAACCTCTATTTTGATATGTCAAAAGTGTCACAATCAAGATTGTTGAACAGAGAAATTAACAAAACTATTACTTTACACAATGCTCTCTGGATCACTGATGTTTTAATTTTGAGTGACAGATGTAAAGTGCTTAAGCTTTGAACAATAGTCGAAAAATTGTATAGCCACACAGAGCATAAGCACATATTAAGAGATAATTAAAAACACACACACTACTTGGATTTAATAAGGGAAGGTCAAGAACCTGGAATTCAAACTAAGAAATCCAAATGTCCAAGCTAAATACACAAAAGAAGAACTGAAGTCTAACTATTTAATCAAATGTCCTGGGGCCTCATATATAAACAGTGCGTATGAACAATAATGTTGCGTACTCCCATTTCCACACTCAAATCGCGATGTATAAAACCTAAACTTGGCATAAAGCCACGGACATTTTCACACTAGCTAAAACCCTGGTGTACGCAAGTTCTCCGCTCAGTTTTGCAAACTGGCGGCACCCAGCGTCAAAGCAGTGCTAATTTCCCCCATAGGATTGTATGTACAGTAGATACAATTAATCCATTCCAGACTGTACGAACTGTATGTAAATATATTTTTTAAAAGATTTTTAAGCACAAAAATAGTTAATTATACCATAGAATGCACAGTGTAATAGTAAAGTAAATGTAAACACTTTGAATAACACTGAGAAAACCTTGAACAGAGAAAACTAACATTGCAAGAGTTAATGCTATAGCCTTACGAACTGCTCTCTGTAAACACATTTTTTAAGCACAGGGAAAAAAATGAACATTTGAAAAAGCCTTAATTTATACAAAAACTAACCATAAACAACCAAGAAAACTAACATTGCAAGAGTCGAGTTCTGGCATGAAGGAAGTGAGCAGGATGCTGGGAGGAGAGGAGATTACAGTTTTGAGGTAAAAAGTCCCTCTGCGCAATGCACATCTGACCAAGAACAATGTACTGTACAGGGAGAGACTAAACACGTGTGGAAATCACCGGCGCATACGAAAAGGGATACGAAGGGAAACTGGCTTGGTCATCACCCGAGTGTGAGGTCGTGAACAGATGAAGAAATTTGGCGAACTTTTAGGTCATAACCCGATTTGTATGTGTTCCGAGACGTTTGTGACCCAAGGTTCCACTGTATTGTTTATTAGTTTAATACATCTGAATGTAATTAAACTTGTAACAATATAATGGTCCACAAAATGGTCAAACTATTCTAAATACCATAGCTGCTTTAGAATTGTTACTCTCACTGCACCTTCTTCTTCTTTCAGCTGCTCCCGTTAGGGGTTGCCACAGCGTATCATCTTTTTTCATATTACCCTCACTGCACCACTCGGAGTATTAATATCTGAGTATCTGAGTGGGGATTCACAGCTCTACAGCAGCTGATTGGAAAGAGAATTATCGGTTTACAGTACAGCATCTAGCACACACTGCCTCAGCCATGCTGCCTATTTGAACTGCTGTCAAAGCTTCAGAGCCTTTCCTGGACGGACCTTGCGGTTCAGAAACAGTTTCATCCCAAGAACTATAAACATACTTAATCAGTCAATCAAGTGCTCCTTGTAGAACTGTTTGTACTTATTAGTACAATCACCTCACTGTAAACTTGCAACACAGTTGTAATATTGCACAACCTGAGCCACTTTATAAAGCACGTATTTACAAATAATGATGATATCATTTTTAAGATGAAATGCAGCAAAATATGTTTATTATATTATACAGATAAAAATATAACTTCATTTAAATAATCTATGTTGTTAATAATTACACATGTGATGACACGTTGTCGCAGCGCTAGCAAGGACCTGGCGCTCCGTTCACAGATTGTTTTTGCCTCGCGCTGTATTCTTGCTGGGGCTGGTGAGACACTGGAAGGAAAGCTGGATAGAATAATTAAACATGTACTACGAAGATATTTCAATGTTCTTTAAAAGTTTTGAAGAATTGGCGTTCTAAGCTTACAGATGGATTAACATTCATTATAGAGTTGATTGTGTGGCAATTGGGTATTTGGAGAAAGAAAAGTAAGAACAGGCATGAACAATCACTGCGCCACCATGTTCACATGTTTAATAACATGCTTTAACTCTTATCATCATGAAAATGATATCAAGTATAAAATCTCAGTATTTTAATTATTCAGAGAACTGTAATATCGCGAATGTAATGGATTCTGCGTCCTTTCGGAGGAAGAGAAAGTCCGTTTAAGAAGCACAAAGTGATTCACACACATAGAGTACATAGAAAATCAAATACAAACTAAAGCATGTCCTTGCACCATGTTTTAGTGTGAATTCTGTGTGTGGCATTATGCATGAGGCCCCTGGTGCTGTATTTGTATTATTTCCTTTAAACTTTGTGATTGTGTCTAAGAGGGAGCAGTAAATGTATTAATGGTCGGGATTCCATGTTGTAAAATGCCAGTGGAAAGGTAGTTCCTCTGGCACAGTCCAAAAAATACTTTCTTATAGATAATAACATAACAGATGACAGATAACAATGAATGCAAAAAGCAAGACAGGTGCAGATGTTTGGTCAATTTCTAAAATTTAATTAGGGAGAAGAATTCTGTGTTGATTATTACTTTACAAACCTTGGTTTTGTCAAACTTTTCTGTTTAGCATTTTGGCTTTGGTGCACAGATTAAACAATATGGTTGGTCCTGATGCTGGTAAGTATTCAGACTATTATTCTTTTTTAATCTCCTTGGTTTTCGGCTCATCCCCTGGGGCATCATGTATAACACCGTGGGTAGAACTCACACTATAACATGGCATAAGCACAAAAGCGGGAATGTGCGTATGCACAGAAAAATCTTTTCCAGATGCATGATCTGTGCGTACGCAAACTTCCACGTTCTTCCACTACATAAATCCCAGTCAGCGTGAAAAGCAACGCACGTGCACGCGCCTGCTGTCCCGCCCCAACTCCTCCCAGAATTACGCCTCTTTGAATATGCAAATCAATACAAATAGACCTTAAGCTCAGCCTTCTGTGAAAAGACAATGGGAAAAGCATGGGGGAAAATATAAGAATTTCAGCGAACACCAAGTGGAGGCAAGGAAAAACGTACTATTTGTTGGTTTAAACAGTAGTATAATCAACAAAAGGAAGTTGATCGAGTGACAGAGTGTCGGAAAAATTCGAAAGCTCAAGTTCACAAAGTTGCACAGTGCCCGAAATAAAAAAGAAGTCACATATCAAAGTCGCCGTGAAAAGGCGAGTCGTAGCCCACCCTCTGAGTGTCATATGAAAGCTTAATAGGGTACAGACAAAGAAATAGGCACACAGTGGGAAAAAAGCACGAAATGTGAACTTTAATCTTGAAATTTCCACTTTAATCACATAGTTTATTTTGTCATTAAAGTAGAACATCATAAGCTTCATCTTAAAATCATTTAATTTACTAGTCTCTCAAATCCCATCGTAACTAAAGTAGCACGTTAAATGCTTTGTTTTGTATTTGATCTTCTATGTGCTGTATGTGTGTGAATCACTATGTGCTTCCGGGCTTTCTCTTCCTTTGACAGGACACAGAATCCATTACATTCGTAATATTACAGCTCTCTGAATAATTAAAATACTGCGATGTATGCGTGATATCATTTTCATGATGATAGGAGTTAAATCACATTATTAAACATGGGAACACGGTGGCGCAGTGATTGTTTATGCTCACGCAAGATGCTTGCTGCGCCATGCGCGACCTTCGATGAAATACTTTATTGAAGCAATACTGTATCTTTCAAATGCAATAACCCCCAATTCCTGTCCTTACTTTTCTTTCTCCAAATACCCAATCGCCACACAATCACCTCTGTAATAGACGTTCAGCCATCTGTAAGCTTAGAACGCAGATTCTTCAAAACTTTTAAGGAACATTGAAATATCTTTGTAACATGTGTTTAATTATTCAATCCATCTGTCTTTCCAGTGTTGCGTCAGCACAAGCAAGAATACAGCATGAGGCAGGAACAATCCGTGAACGGAGTGCAAGCTCCTAACTGGCGCTGTGGCACCGTGTCCTGGCATGTTTAATTATTAACAATATAGATTACTGCTGTGGGCTGGCACCTTGCCCGGGGTTTGTTTCCTGCCTTGCGCCCTGTGTTGACTGGGACTTGCGCCCTGTGTTGACTGGGACTGGCTCCAATATAGATTATTTAAATGAAGTTAAAGTTTTGTCTGTATAATATAATAAACATATTTTGCTGCATTTCATCGTAAAAATTATATCGTCATCATATGTCAATACGTGCTTTATGAAGTGCCTCAGGTTGTGCAATATTGTAACTGTAGTGCAAGTTTACAGTGAGGTAATTCTACTTCTAAGTACAAACAGTTCTATAAGGAGTACTTGATTGAGTGTGTTTATAGTTCTTGGGATGAAACTGTTTCTGAACTGTGAGGTCCATACAGGAAAGGCTTTGAAACGTTTGCCGTGTGAAAGCAATTCAATAGATAGCATGGCTGAGGCAGCGTGTGCTTGATGCTGTAAACCAATAATTCTCTTTCTCAGATTCTGTAGATCTTTGATTCCCCACTTAGATACAGTGATATAAATACTCTGAATGGTGCAGTGAGAGTAATATGGAAAAAGATGATCCACTGTGGCAACCCCTAACAGGAGCAGCTGAAAGAAGAAGAAGAAGAAGGTGCAGTGAGAGTAACAACGCTAAAGCAGTTATGGTATTTAGAATAGTTTGACCATTCCGTGGACCATTATATTGTTACTGGTTAATTACAATCAGATTCATTAACTAATAAACAATATGTGGTTAATTTCAGTGTATTTATAAAGCCGCATCAGGGATGTGGATCTGAAGAAGAAAGGATCACCACACAGGAACAGCAGCACTGCTTTGACACTGGGTGCCACCAGTCTGCAAAACCGAGCGGAGAACTTGCGTACGCCAGGGTATGAGGTACCGTGGAAATGTGCGTGGCTTTACACCAAGTTTAGGTTTTATGCATCGTGATTTGAACGCAGAAACATTCTTACACAACATTTTTGTGCGTACGCACTGTTTATACATGAGGCCCCAGGTGATTTAAAAAAAATACTTCTTAATAATACCACTTTAGAAACACCAACTTCTTAAGTGTTTAAGACAAGTGGTATTTAAGTCAAAACTAGGATGCAGTGCCTAGCATAACACAATGTTGTATAAGAGATGTTCAAAAATTTTCTGTACTTTTATATTTTCGTTTGAAACGGTGAAAGCAGGAGGAGTAGTAATTGGGCATTAAAAAGTTGGTACAACGCTGGGAAAATTGCATCACAAAGACGGTGACTATGTAGAAAGTGATGTAATTTGTTTTTGAAATTCTTAATAAGTAGAGTTAAAAAAAGTGCAAAAACTGCATATTTTGCATCCCTAGTATATGCATGGCAGCGTGACATAAAACGGTGAAATCATGTGACTAGGAAATAAAAATATTAAACAACCAAAAAGTGAAAACTGGAATGTGTAAAAATTCATTAACAAGTTACAGGCATACCATAGCATGGAATCATGACAAACATCTGTTGACCACAAAGAAAAGTAGACAAATGGTAACACTACAACTACTTGTCTGTTTGTTTCTGTGGACAGAATGGACAAATGGGCATGCAGCTGAAAAACACAAAACTCCCTGTCACCTCATGTGACAAGCAAATAGTCAAACTCAAAAGAGCCAACAGTGAGGACAACAATTTAACAGGCATTTACATGCTACCATTTCTCCAGGTAAAAACATAAATCAAACAGCTCCCACTCAGGAAAACACAACCAGCCACCCACACCTTTTCTGAAGGAAGTCAACTGTAATCAATTGAAAAGAAAGGGCCAGGGATTTCAACATCTACAAAAAACAGTGCCTAAATCCTGTCTTCACTGATGTGAACCAGTGATTCCTGTTCTAATGTTTTGTCTTTTGTCTGTTCAATGGTCATTTCATTGTCTAGTACGTGGGAATCTTTTCATAGCCATGTGAGTGTGGGAGGAAGAGTGTTGAAATTGTTACCATGATTTTTACATCTTTTCCTATCCCTTGCACCTTAAGAATTATTTCCTTGCCTTGGAAACAAAGCAAATTTATGGTAATTGGTTGCTGCTTTTAATTTTTTGTTTCTTCTGTGGTCTCATATTAGTTAGTCTTTACTGGTGTTATATTTTTTTAATTCTGAGTTAGTGTAGTCTGGGTTTTTAGTATTAAATTTGTATCCACAATTTCATATTATATCAAAATGTACAAGTGATAAATAAAATAGATAAAAGAGTAGTTAATATTTATAGACTTTAGCTTTTTGATGTCTCCGCTAGATTTGTGTCTCTTTTGACCGGCAAAAACAGCCTCAAACTGCTTTCCCCATCACAAAAGAAAAAGAAAAAAATAATTGAACAACTGACCATCATAAGAGCTTTCTTTAGTTTTCTTAATTATGATTGCATGCAGTGTGTTAATCTCAGTGCCCATTTGGCAAAGAAAGCTAAAAAGAGTAAACTATACAGCATGAAGATGTTTTTTTCATTGTCCAATGGATATCTTCCAGGAAATATTGCCCCCTGGCAAATGTTTTTGATTACATACAGGCTACACTCAAGCATTGACAAGAAACAGGATTTAAGCCAAGGATTCCTGATCAACAAGGCAGCGGAGCTTCACACTATGCAACTGTGCAAACCCTTGTGTTCCAACCATCCATTTTTTAACCCACTTATCCAGAAATTGGTTGCAGGGAAGCTGGAGCCCATCTCAAAAAAGCAAGAACAAGCCCTGGATTGGGATCCAGTCCATTGCAGGTTGAATACACACACAGACAATGGGGATCAGTTTAGCATCACTAATGCACCTTACCTGCATGTCTTTGGACTGTGGGAGGATACTGGAGTACTCAGAGGAAACACATGTAGGCACTGGGAGACCATGCAAACTCCACGCAGGACACAAATCCCGGTGTCCTTCTCATGAAGCAGCAGCACTACCACTGCACCCATATGCTGCCCTCCTTTGTGCTCTTTATGAAATATTTTCCTTCTTTAAAATACTCATCAGAGTTTATCTCTGCAAATGCAAACACTCATGATATCACAAATTCATTCCATGTTATCTGGAAATACTGTAGTTGGAAAAAACTGTGAAAAGTGAAGCCAAAGAACTAAATCTGTAAATTTATCATGTTATAAGTCATATTTTTTCCTTTATGACCAGATATTTCTTGTTAGCATCATGTGCAAGTATCAGAACGTTTTTTAGGGTGGAAGTTCTCCTTGCAGAGTATAGAATTCAATAAGTCCCCATATCCTGACTTTAATTATCTATCCATCAGTCTGTCTATGCTGTTTCCAGTGTTGCTGTTAGTCATCTTGTCTCAGAGAATTTTTATAGACTTTTTTTCAAACTAAAACCAGAGCAATTTTGTTTCAGTCAATCTTAATTCCTCTGTTTAATTTTTAGAAGAGACTATTGATCTTTCACTTTCCATCTGGAGCCTTGATGATTGATTTAAAATATCCTAACAACTCATGAAATGTATCTGCCTTAAAAAACACTGGAGGTCCACTGAGGAGTTTCTCTGTCAGTAAACTTGCTTGATGCACACACCATAGTGTTTAATGTTTGATTAAAACCACTCTCCTCAGTATAACACATTGAAGTGATTTATAATTTAAGAATATAAATCTGCCTCTGTTTTGGTCTGTTTATGTACTTAGCCTTCAGTACTTAATAAGAAAACTGAAATTCTCACTATTGAAACTACAAGTTAGGATCTTCAAACAGGGAAGACATAGCCTCCGGTCAATGAGATAAAATTAACCTACTAACAATATATGCTCAAGGAAACTGAGATTGGTCCTGGTATTTGCTGATTGTTGTCTCTCTGTTGTGGGCTGACAAGCTGGAGTTTATTGTATTCTAAAAATAGAAAATTCCTTAAAGTGGGTTTTATTCAAAACATTACAAAACTACATGGTACATATTGACGAACTTATCACTTCTCCATAAGACTTGCACTCCACAATTTAATCACTAATCACATTTTCCAGTTTGCATGGGTTACACATTTGTATAAATACATGTTTTCATGATGTAACAGTCAAATGTGAAAAAATGTAACAATGGTGAATACTTCCACTTAAACTTCATGTGCTACAGTACTGTGCAGTGCTATAGTTATTATTCTCAGTCTAAACATTGGAATTTAGGTGGCATGGTAAAAATCTTGCCACCAGGGGGGCAAGCCAGCTCAACTTGGTACCAGTCCCAAGCCTGCATCATTTTGAGAGGGTTAGTGTCAGGAAAGGCACCCAGCCAAAACCTTAATGATGAAGTCAATCCAATCAGCTTTGAAAAATGCTGGGATGTACCTCATAGCTGATGCACAAGGGCTTCACTTGACCGATGTGGAAAGTGACTGAGGGGAAGACGGGAGGGGAAAGAAAAGTGTAAGTTAAAGGTAAGAGTGGAGATACTGAATGTTGAGACAATGACTGGGAAAGGAATAAAGTTGACAGATTTGATGTAAAGAAGGAAAGTGGGAATGTTGTGTGTGCAGTAAACTAAATGGAAGGGGATTAAGTCAAGAGAATTGAGAAGTGGTTTTATGTTGTTGTACAGTGGAGTATATGAACAAGGGAGAAATTGTGTAGGTATACAGTAATCCCTCCTCGATCGCGGGGGTAGCGTTCCAGATCCCTCCGCGATAGTTGAAAATCCGCGAAGTAGAAACCATATGTTTGTATGGTTATTTTTATATATTTTAAGCCCTTATAAACTCTCCCACACTATTTATAAATATTCCCCGTACAGTTATACAGCATAAACCCTTTGTATTCTCTTAGATATTAGGTAAGATTCATTGAAATTATGTATGTAAACACACTGTTTATATACAGTAAAACCTAAATATTATTTTAAAGATATTGAGCGTCTCCGATATCACATATGTTACAGCCATTACAATAGACAGGCCACCAGCAATAAATACGTACAATGCAGGAAAAATTGTATACAGTAAATGTGTGTACAGTGACACTAAACATACGTACATGTAATAAGTACTGTACGTAAAAAATTAATTATGGTTACTAACCAACAATGACACAACGACTTGTCCGATAACGATGAGTTTAATTTTGCTGCACAACAAAGGAGAGCGTTACAGCTCTTCTAAAGGAACCTCTTCAGGCAATTGTGTAGCACCACCATTGTTCTTCTTCCGGCAGTCTTCAATCCAGATCCCTAAAGCAGATTCTATCCGGACTACCGCCTTATTACATCCACTTACAACTCGTTTTGTGCCCTGGTTAAAATGACACTGCAGCCATAGATTTTATATTCTTTTCCTTCTTTTTAAATAAAAAGAATCGTGGAGTCATTGATGCCGTAATTGCGCCCTGCAGCGGTGTAGCTTTTCCCTTCCTTCAACATATCCAAAACTTTTACCTTTTCGGCAATCGTTAGCATCTTTCGATGGCGCTTGGGCACGGCCCCTGAAGCAGTAGCAGGAGCAGATCATTTTGGAGCCATAACGAAGGGCTTGACTATGCACAAAGATAACCACAAAAGAACACAAAAGTTAACTCTTTACACAGTGAAACACGTTGATGCTGAATGAGCGAGACGAGACTTCCTGGTTAACGCAGCAGAATCGAATTCGGCACTCCGTCGCTGAGCCAGTCAGCACACAGGAACTTAACTGTGTGCTCTGATTGGTTAGCTTCTCAGCCATCTACCAATAGCGTCCCTTGTATGAAATCAACTGAGCAAACCAACTGAAGAAGCATGTACTGGAAGTAAAAAGACCCATTGTCCGCAGAAACCCGCGAAGCAGCGAAAAATCTGTGTTATATATTTAGATATGCTTACATATAAAATCTGTGATAGAGTGAAGCCGCAAAAGTCGAAGCGTGATATAGCGAGGGCTTACTGTAGTAGTATCCAAAGAACTCAAAGATAATCTTGCTAGTGTGAACAGGAGGAGTCACAGGGTGATGAGTGCCAAGCTGGGCCTTAGTGAGACTGTAGTTAATATCATTTGTGCATATGCTCCACAGGTGGGCTATGAGAAAGAAGAGAAGGCCATTTTCTGTGTTCAAATGGATGAAGACCTTAGTGCAGTCCAAGGGGGAGAAAATGTGATTATTGGTGGTACTCTAAATGGACAATGGAAAATGTAAATGTGGGAAAGAATTGACAGATGATAGAGAGGGTACATGGACGGAAGGGAGTAGGGACGGAGTGGAGTGGTGCCTCTGAGGCTAGAGATCTGCACTGGCATTCGGAAGGTTGCCGGTTCAAATCCCGTAAATGCCAAAAGGGATTCTGTTCTGTTTGGCCCTTGAGCAAGGTCCTTAACCTGCAATTGCTGAGCACTTTGAGTAGTGAGAAAAAGAATATATAAATGCAAAGAATTATTACTATTATTTAGGGACGAAAATGGGGAAGGGTAGAGGGATAGTATATTTTTCCATAGCATCTGATATGGTAATAACACATTTTTTAAAAGAAAGTAAATCAGCTTGTGACTAATGGTAGTTAGGAAGGGGAAGCCACATAGACTTTCTAATATGTAGAAGGTCTCATTTAAAAGAGATAAAGAGGTGCATGAGAGAGAAAGAAGTACAAGAAAAGTATGTGAGGATTGTCCGGGATTTGTATGAAGGAGAGAGGACTCAGGTTAAAAGCATTTTTGGGGTAAAAAACATAGAGTAGGTCTGCACCAGATATCATCTTTAAGTCCTTACTTCTTAGATCTGTTATATATGTGTTGATTCATAAGATTAAAGCTCAATCCCCCTGGTACATGCTTTTTGCTGATGACATTGTGCTGTGTAGCACTAGAAAAGAGGAAGTTGGGAGAATGGAGAAGCCCTATGGAAGATAGAGGGTTGAAGATAAATAGGAAGAAGACAAAATATTTGAATTTTAATAATCAGGATTCAGAATTTAGCCTGCAGGGAGAGATATTGAAAAGTGTGGATACATTTAAATATCTAGGATCAGTGGTAGCCCGAGATGGAAAATTAGGTGCAGAAATAACCCATAGAGTGCAGTGTGAATGAAACTATATAAAGAATGTATCAGGAGTATTGAGTGATCAAAGAATTAAGGCAAATGTTAAAAGTAAGGTTGCTAAGACAGTGGTAAGACCAGCAATGATATATGTAGCTGAGACGTGGGCAGTTAAGGAAGTGCAAGAAAAGAAGTTAGATGTGGCAGAAATGGGAATGTTGAGATGGGTGTGTGGAGTTACAAAAGAGGACAGAATAAGAAATGAGACAAAATCAGAGGTACAATAAAAGTGGGAGAGGTATCTAAGAAGTACAGGAAAGTAGATTGAAATGGACATGTGATGAGCAGAGACAATGAATATGTGGGCAAAGAGTAATGGGAATTGAAGTACAGGGGAAGAGAACGTGAGTGAGGCCAAAGCAGAGGTGGATGAATAAAGAAAAAAAGATGTGAAGTAAAATGGATTGACTAGCGATGAGCTGCAAGACAAAGCTGTTTGGAGAAAGTTGATCAAGCACGTTGACCCCACATACAAGCAAGAAGAGATGAAGAGGAAGAAAATGTGGCATGGTAATATAGTGAGTAGCACTGCCACTTCACAAATCCAGCATCCTCAAATCGAATCCCACATCTAGCCATCTGTGTAGAGTTTACAGTTTCTCCTCATGACTGCATTTCCAAAGCCATGCTGGTTAGGAGAACTGTGCTGCCAGGAAAGGACTCAACCCTCTGCAACACTGCATTGGACTAATCAGATTTCAGAATAAATGTGGTGCATACTATTTATGTGACATAAAATGCTGAATAAATTACACTTCGGTGCTGTGAAAAGCTTAACTATCTCATAAGGGTTGATTTTACATTTTCCAGTGTAGATCCATATGTACAGTGGAAAACTGAGATTTTACACTAACTGTGTTGATTTTACACGAATTAATTTGCTGTGTAAACCTCTTTACACTTGTTTTGTTTGACTGTTTCTAGCTTGAATATGATAGCACCTAAGAAGGATGATACTGTAAAATGAATATACAAAGATACAGTTTATTAATGAAATAAACAATTTACATGTTTTTTTCTTTTAAATAGTCATCACCCAATTAGATTTTCTAGTATTCATATATTTGTACAGTATATATTTCTGTAATGTTTAAGGCTCTCTACATTTCTTAAGAAAACTACTGTGTTTGTAATAAAAAGTCTTAGTCTTACTTGGAATTTTTATCACGGTCTGTCTCAAAAAAGACCCAATATTCATTGCAGTTTTCTTAGAAGGAACAGCACAAACAGTTACTGCCTCAAGATAATAAGCAATTTTCTTGTAACGACACTGTAAAAAGTATTCTGACTGACAGTTTTTAACTAGTACAGATTGACTGTCCAAGAGTTTGGTGTCTTTCAAGTATATTGACAAATTAAAAACAATAATTTGGTGCACCGGCTGAAATAATGAATTCTGTATTTTAAAAGAGGGAATGTCTGTCTTTCCAAAACAGGAGGCAATTTCAGATGTTTAGCAAAGTATAAAAGTACAATTAGCAGCCATGGCTATAAAAGAAAATCATCCTTGTAATTATGGCTCATTTTCAAAGCCAACCATTTTCATCAGGATGTAGGCAAATGCAATTTGTTTAGGGGGGTCTAGAGGGGGATCTCCGGTTGAGATGTATCTTGTGTACTAGTTTGCCCCTGAATATTAAATCTTCCCAAATGCTTTAACTGTTTCTATATCTTAAATTTACTTGAGGATACAAACTTACAGATAAACCTAAAGTATTAACTACTCCTTAATTATTGGATTTGTCTATTTTTGGGTTGCTGTAAATATTGTAAGCATTCTCAGTCAGGTTTTATAAAAGGTTTTAAAGTAGATAAAGTTCATGCAAATTCCAGGTTTTTTTAGTTTTACATGACACATAAACACATATTTTTAGCACAGTGTTTCAAGGTACCGCCAACACTTTCTACACTTCATGTTCTATAACAAGCAATAATTCACAGTATAAAGATTACCAAATCCATTTATCATTATCAAAATAAGTTAATCTCATTTTCATAATGTAGGGAAAAAGTGGCATTGTAGGTGAGTTTATATAATTTATGAAAGGTGATGGAGTTTTCTTATTTATTTAATTATTCCCTTTAGTCTTGGTCAAGCTATTGCTTCATGATAATTTGTGTGTTTATATTGCTATTCTCTGTTGATTGAAGCTCAAGGTGCTTAATTAAGATAGTTCAACCATCCATCCATCCATTATCCAACCCGCTATATCCTAACTACAGGGTCAAGGGGGTGTGCTGGAGCCAGTCCTAGCCAACACAGGGCGCAAGGCAGGAAACAAACCCCGGGCAGAGCGCCTGCCCACTGCAGGGAGTTCAACCATTTTAAGAAACGGAATGGTACTTCTTATTGGTAAACTGAAGAATTAAAAAAATAACATAACATTTATTAGCCCCCAGATGCCAGGATCACAAAGAGCCAGAGCCTGTTCCAAAAGCATTGGGCATAAAGCAGGGAACAGCCATTGGCAGAACATCAGTCCATCGTAGGGCCCACTCACACATACACATACATTCAGACTAACAGACTGAATTGCTGCTTAACCTCACCTGCATATCTTTGGGCATGTGGAAGGAAAACTGATGTACCTAGAGGAATATGCACACAGCCACGGAAAGAATGTGCCAGCACCACAGAGGCAATGCCCAGGCATGGGATTTAAAATTAGAACATTGGATCTGTAAAATCAGCAGGGATATCCAAAGCACTGCCAATCCACCCTTTTTAAAAACTACATTTTTATAAAAAAAAATGTAGAATTTTATCATTATAATAAAAATATTTTCCTGGTTTTCCAAGCAAAAGAGGTATATAGTCTTTAGTTTCTTTAACAAAATTTTAATGGCTCAGAGTGATGTACAAGAATTGACTACATTTTTTTATGTGTTGTGATTATTAAAGCTGAATTGAAAAAGCTTTGCTGCATCTTGTTGCTAACAATTAAAGGTTAAAAGTGAAATTGACACTGGTAAGACAGTTACCAATACATCACATTATAGTGTGATGACTGATGTTCGGTGGATTGACATGTTCATTTTTGATATGGATACCTGTGATTTCCTATGTTAAATCCACTGACAATCAACTTGGAAAAGTTCCACTGTCAAGTGGTTTAATAAAGTCTTGTTACAAGTATTGGTGACTTGAGAACTCATTCGCTTTTGTCTTACGCCCAGTTGCTTATTTGCTCAGGTCATCCAGCTCCCATTCCCAGGAGGCTGCTCAGTTGTTTGGCTTTCACTTTTAGTTAACTCCAGGTCTTATAGTGAGTTTACTATTTAGTTATTCAGCACTCAGTTTTAGCTGGATTCTCCATTATTTTGATCTCCATCAGTCATGTTATCCCTTTTTCAGTCAGGTGTGGCGATGTCACTGCTATTTATGAAGGCTGATGTATGAAAGTTAATGTTCTGGTACACAAGAAACCAAAGATTTGAGTGGAACACCAACAATAAAATGTTAAAACAATGTTCACTTATAAGCAGTGACCTCTACCATGATGCTCACTGTGCAGGCAAAAAAAAAGTTATGCAACAGCAGTGGAGCATGGCAAATAGCATATGACATACATAAGTAGAGAAACAGGTAATATTTTATTTTAAGGAATATGATAGTGCTTTAAATGGTCTGGTGGATGGCTATGAAACTTGCTTTAGTGCAAATAAAAGCCTTCCTACTGCTGTCTCTGTAACATACTATCAATGGTGCATCGAATTCATCCTCATTCTCACATCTCATTTGACTGTTGCTATCTACTGAAACTACTCCTCTACACTAGGAAAAAAGTGACTACCTAGTATCTTAGGAAGACTCTGTTTTCTTCTTGTCATTCTAAGCAGTACAACACATTGTTAAGATGTGTTTAACACAATTAAGAAGTACTAAATAAATAAAAAATAAAAACCTTTGGTGTGAGCCACAGCATAAATCCACCTACCTAAGAATGCCGTAGGAGCCACATATTACTTCTAACTTGGAGAAATGTGACTCTTCTACACTTTCAAGAAATAGCCAGAAAGCTGCCTTGGAGACATAGTCTTTTAAAGACTATCAAGTATTGCAAGAACACTGGGGGCTGCTATAAACCCTTTTTTGGTGTGTTCCTACATACAAAGAATGGTTGCCGCTGACCTGAGAAATAAGACCAAGATTTGGCTTAAAGCTGCCTCAGTTGGTAGAGGCCCTATTCCTTTCTAAAGTTCACAGAAGCAGGTTTTAAAGACTGACTGTTGGGAGCGGAAGAGATTAAGGTTAGGAGAGAATGGGAGTGAAGAAGGAGAGAAAGGTGAGAAAATATGGAACTAAAAAGACAAAGATGAGTCATTGCTTGTGCTGCCCTTTCTCACTTGTGTAATCATTTTGTAAGATTAAATTCATTTTCATGTCCGTGACTGTCTTGACTGGTGTGGAGGGACAACAAAAATGTTGCCTCTGTTAACAGAAGAAATTTTAAATATTATAAAATTATAACAACTTTTCCCAATGTTTTTTTTTGGAACCTCACAAGTTTGCTTTTCCTGGAGTGCTTCTGCAAATGGATGTGAGCTTTATATGAATTGCCTCCTGATGGGTACTGTAGAACAGACTACAGTTCTGGTTTCTGCTAATTACCTTAATTATCTTTAACTGTCTTCTGATATGTTACATGGGTACTGAACAAGGCTAATCAATAAAAAAAAAAAAACTAAAATCAAAATAAGTAAAAAAATGATTGACCTGGTTACTCTAATGAAAAAGGTATACAACAGTCCTTATGCTGTTTTTATTTATTTATTTTTTTGTTTGACTTGTAAATCACTCCAAAGTACTGGATGTTTGCAGTTTATGTACAGAGAGGTCAGAAGCTATTCGGTGTAAACAATTCAACTCCAAATTCACTTGTAAAACCAAAATATATGTATGTTATTTTGTTACAAACAATTGTTAATTTCAGACAGATTGCATGGACTTTTTCAGGATTTATGCATTGTGACTACTCTTCAGTAATTGTAGTTCACTTTGTGAAACAGTTCATTTACTGAGCCTGACAGCCTAACTTCTCAAGTACGCTGATAAATGATTTCACTTGAAGACAATTACATCTCATCCTGGCAGTTCCTTATACTTCTTTATAGCTCAGAATGGCATTATAAGTGCACTCTTCTTATACAAGAGCAGAAAGCAAAAACAGCTTACTCTGGGTAGCTCATGCTGCAGTCCATGGCATTGACTTTATGTCTCAAGGTTATACACTAGCAACTAAAACTTACTTTATAGATTGTGTTAGACAGTGTGAAAACTTTATTCAGGGTGATGAAGTAATTCTGGTTGGCTTTTTTCCACCCAATAAAACGTCTCATCTGTCATGCAGCCAGTCTGAGAAAACAATATGGGTAATGCCACCTCAGTGAAGTGTTTCCTGAAGGGAAATTGAGCTAGAGTATGTCAAAAGCTATTGAACCTGAAAAAGGCTCAGTATTTGCACTGTAAAGTGTTACAGTACCTTTGGAGTAATCCTTGCAGACAATCATAAAGCAAATTGTGGGTATATTATCAAGTCAGTGGAGAATGAGGTGATCCAAAAAATGCATAAGACAGTAATAGAAACATTCAACAATTTTCTGTACTAGGCTTTTTCGAATACAGGGCTACAAAGGCTGGAGCCTAACACTGATGCAAGATGTAGGACAAAGTGGGCATTGCCACATTTTGTGATGCCATTAAAGACACACAATGTCTTCTCCACTAAAAGAGGAAAGTTGGCAGAGATGCGGAAATGGAGCTACCCTTTTACTCCACCAACTTTCTAGAAGGATGCAGCTTTAATGTTGGTCAACAGTTGGTTAGCTTGCTTTCTGAGTTTCATTTGATAACCAGAACATAATTTAAGTCATCTCTGTTTTACTCAAAGCTGCACATTAAAGGCTAAGGTGACTGTAAGATCATATTACAATTCCAAAAGAGAAACACTCAGGGAACTAGTACAATTAAGAAACTCCACAATAACTATGAATGAACTGAGAACATCTATTCTGTGTTATATGTTTATCTGTCTCATCTCTCTTGTATGCCAAACTTTATGTTGAGGTAAAAAACAATAATTTTCTTTTACTTTTCCTTAAAAAGAAGATTGATTCAGTTATATATTGTAAATCTAATTGAGAGAAATTCCATCTACAGAGAAATATAAAAATAAAGTTGCCAAAAGCAAAACTGCTAATTAATAATTGATGTATTAACATCAATCAATTCACTCTATTTTCCACAAAAGCAGAAACACACCAGGACCATGTCAGTCATACAAACACTCACATTGATACTGCTCCAGTTTAGAGTCACCAATCAAAGTCACTTGCTTGTCTTTGGGATATGAGAGAATATTGTACTGCCTGCTGAAAGCCCACAGAGACATTTGCAAACACTACCTACTGAATGATCAGGCTTGGTATTGAACCTAGGATGCTGTATCTGTAACTCAGCAGAGCTAATCTCTGTGTCACTATGGTACTCTTAACAGAAACATGAGAATTAAAAATGAAATCAAAGGTGCAAGCTTTTAGATATAAGCAATCTCATATAATTTATTCTAACATGTTCAGCATTGTATATGCTGTTCTTATGCAAATAGTAGCATCTAAAACAAAGTAAGGTGGAAACAACTCCTACAGGCTTAGGCTAAAGTATATTTAAAAGGGCAGAGGGCAAACAATGTAGGTGGTCAGCCTACATCAGTGCTTTATAAGAAAAAGCACAGTAACTATATTAAAAGCACAATACTGCAGCCTATAATATGCAAACTGTTTAGTCAGATTTTATCTAATATTAACTTTGCATAGTGAATTTCCTTTACTGGCAGCATTGTATTATTGAAAGAAACACAACAATGTAGAGTTGCAGAGGAGCAAATATAAAAAAAAAAACATTTGTAGATTGTACCCATTATGAAGAAGGTTCAGTTAAATTCAGTCATATTTACTTTTTGTAAATCCTCAAAGTCTAGATTTTCTTTTTTCTCATCCAGTATTTTGCAAATCTTCCTTCAAGGTAGAGAGAGTCCTTGAATAGGGAAAGTTTTAAACTCTGATTGTGGCTCACTTAGTACCATCTGCATGGAATTACTTTTAACTAAAAAACAACCTACAGAGCAAGGTTGCGTCCAGGATTCAATGTTGTCCAAGCATTCCTTAGCCCAACACATTATTTTCAATCAACAGTACCCAGGGATGATTTTGAACAACTGCCTTTGCCACTGCAGCTCGATGCCCCTTTAGCTCCTTCTGGGAATTTTAAATCCCTTTGCCTTCTGCTGCACACATCCTAATTAATCAAAACATTTGGGACATTGTATAAGCTATAAGACAACCGATAAACACCCAAGAATTCCCTTTTTTTTGCTCTAAATTGTTAATTTGAGTCCACAGTGTAGGTGGAATGCAAACTTAATGAAGCATATTGGTTTGGTAGCTTCCTAATGTCTGAAAACACTAAAGGCAAGAAATGTTCTATAGCCTATAAAAAAGAGAAAAAAATATTCTGACCATTTACAATATGTTCAAGAAAAAGATTTTTTTAAATTATGAAAAAACCTTTAAGGTTAGAGGAGCAGACATTACTCAGATGAACAACTCTAAAAGAGCACTAAAGATTGTATTACCTTCACTCTGCCATTAGACTTTCGATACATCCATTTTCAAACCCACTTTACCAATTTCATAATCATGGGAGCCCACAGCACATCCCACAGCAACAAGTAGTAACACTTCAAAATGAGTTAGGTCATAAGACGACAGTGGAAATCAGTCAAAAAAGAAATATCATGGCGTGAATAACTGTAAGACTGTTTTGGGACAATAATTCCATTGTTACATTGATAAACAACTTTCCTAATATATTTATTCATTGTTGTTTATCAATGGTAAAGTCTATTGTCGATCTAAACAAATTGTCAGCAGGACAATTGCAAAAGTATATGTTCTCCTTTTCAAAAAACAAACCAGAATGTCTAAGAACATAAGAAATTTGACAAATGAGAGGAGACCATCAAGTTTGTTTGTTTAGAGTTGGAAGCATGCGATGATAGCACTTTGCCACACCCACCACATGGTGAACTTCCTAGATTGGGACCCAAGTGCAGCAGGTGACACCTCAGCACCACACTGGAACAGTGTGGAGTTTTTTAAAATGGCTGGATTGCCAATCCTGCCACCAAACTCCAAGTTTTCCCTGTAAATTGGAGGACCTGCTTTCATGGCTGCGTGTAGATTAACACAATACCCAGGACGAAACAATTGTAGGTTAAGGGTCTTACTCAAGGTCCCAACAGAGCAGAGTCACTTCTGGTGTTTACAAGATTCAAACCAGCAACCTTAAGATAGCTAAGGTGTCCAAAAATCTCATCCAGATGCTTCTTAAAAGATTATAATGTTTCTGCCTAATCAACATGACTCAGTAGTTTGTTCCAGATTCCCACAATATCTTAGCATAAAGAAATACAAATTATAACCCTTTGTTTTGATGAATATTTGTGTGTTTTAAAGACAATTTTAAATTTTACCATTTTGTGATTACTGTTGCCAAAATTATTATTCTGTTTTTATTATTCTTTAATTATTATTATTCAACTTTTGTAAGTAAGCTGTAAGGAATGCGCCTGCCAAATTTCAGCCTTCTACCTACACAGGAAGTTGGAGAATTAGTGACATTCGAAAGTTCAATATGGCGGACGACAGTGGAGTCATACCAACGAAATAAGTACGTACATCGGTTTCCATTAGCGCAGGGAAGCCGCCTACCAAATTTCGTGAAGATGGGGTCAGCCTTCTACCTACACGGGAAGTTGGAGAATTATTGACGTTGGAAAGTTCAATATGGCGGCCGTCAGTGGCGTCATACCACCAAAATAAGTACGTACATCGGTTTCGGTTAGCGCAGGGAAGCCGCCTACCAAATTTCGTGAAGATGGGGCCATAAATAAGAAAGTTCAACATGGCGGATGTTATCGACTGTTATGACCGTTACACGTAGAATTTTGAAATGAGACCTGCTTAACTTTTGTAAGTAAGCTGTAAGGAATAAGCCTGCCAAATTTCAGCCTTCTACCTACACGGGAAGTTGGAGAATTAGTGATGAGTGAGTCAGTGAGTGAGTCAGCGAGGGCTTTGCCTTTTATTAGTATAGATCTACACTGGTGTCAAAATGTGTTTCAGCTTGAAACAAACTACATGAAAAAGAAGGTATTTACTAGGACAATCATTTCTGTTTCCGATATGGACTTCCCAATCAATGTTTGTAAAGATAAAATCCTCTGTAATCACTAAATCCTCTTTACTGCACAAATGTCTTAAATAATATGCTATTGCCCAAAATATCAGTTTGTCATTCTAATATGGTCCTTTCTTCTGTCTTGAATTTATGAGCCTGAATTTTATTTTTATCTTAAATATATACTGTAACTAGCAAAATACCCGCGCTTCGCAGCGGCAAAGTACTGCATTAAATTTTTTATTAAGAAGAAAATTAAACCTTTTTAAACTGTGGGAAAATATGCCAATAATTATTTGTTAAGGATCTCTTTGTATACCATGTTGTCAGTTCGGCCCTCCGGTTGTAATATGACCAAGCTGTGCGCTGAGCTTACTCTTGAGCATGTAACTTACAGTTGGCCATGTGAACAGTAATCTTGTCTCAAATTTCACAGCTTGGATTGCTGCTGTCATAATCGGTTTGAGTTTCATGGTTTGTTTCAATTACGACAGTATTTGTAGGACTTGTGTTGAAGTGACATTTGGCATCTGTCAAGCGTTGTAAGCACACAACCGGTTTCATCGATAAAATCACATCCAGCTTTTGAGAGTTTAAACATTCATAAACATCAAAGTGTCCACTACTGAAATCATCAC